>OX235274.1:77981164-78581164 GCA_944472155.2 Trichobilharzia szidati | reverse complement strand
AGGAAACGTTGGAATTACTCATTTCAATCTCGCTGAGATTTTACAAATATAAATTTTTTACAAATGTCTACTTCTCACTCGGCGCCCAAATATTTTAGAACTCTTCTGTCAAATCTTGACGACAGTTCATTTGAAGAACTCTTCACCTTGTTTGACCAATTATGGACTAGACATGAATGAAAACGATAAAATATCTCAGAGCTATAGCAGATGGAGAGTAGAGAGTCAAAGGCTTGCATTAAAAAACGCCCCCCATTGACACACACACACAGAGACACACAAATGCACATGCACTACATCGCGTGCCTTCAACGAAAATAACACTCCAATAAAGAGATAATTTATCAAGATCATCAAATCATTGGTAAACTATTAGCTGCTTAATGGTGAACAAACTAAACTAAACTAAGTGTGTGTGTGTGTGCAAAGTGTACAGAAATCTCTCAGAGTAATTCATTGCAGAATATTTTCTCCTCATCCACGATCCATCTCCACGTAGAATACCATAGCATAGCAGTCTGTAGTATATCAAATCAAATGATACGGAGAATTGTGATTACAACACAGACGACAGATTACAGCTCAATTAACTTAACCACCTTCAGCATTTGGCTGTTTGTTTAGTTAATTTAGTTTTACTATTTCTCTGGGAAAGGAGACAAATTGTTGCCACATCTATGTGTGATGGTGTAGTGTGGTGATGTAGAGAGAGAAGGCTGAAAATTGCATTCTGTGTGAAAATTATGATGGCATGAAATAAAATATAAAGTAGTTGAGTAGTTGAGCAGATACACTACACTGGTTTTGGTAGTCAATTTGTTCATGCATCATGCATGCATGCATGCATGCATGCAATCATTCTCACACTTTGTTGACTTCTCTCTCACGCAACAACCCACCCACCAATCCATTCACTCACTCAGTTAGTCAGGCATACACAGACACTGTCATAGTCTCAATGAGAATTCCAATCCATCCATCCACTGTCTGTTTGTAGGCTATTTTTGCTGTGTTCTGTTCTGTTCTGTTCTGTTCTGTTATGTTATGTTGACTCATTATAATGCAAAACACACACACTGTTCACATTGTTCAACCAATGAGGAGTTAGACATGACATGGGTGAGAAGGATTGAAGGTCACAGGTAGACCGGAGACAGAGGGTAGAGGGCAGAGAGTGGAGGAGGGGGCGGGAGAGTGAGATAGGCTGCTTGTGGGTGGGTGGACTAACACACCCACAGCCGCACTCACACAACTGCATCACGTCGTCCAATCAAAACACGACTCCGACTCTAAAGTCAAGGCAATACTGGTGCTGACGAATGAGACAAATTATATTGGAAAAAACAACAACCAACGATCGATAAATCTTCCTAGCCTTTTCACTTTGAAAAGTCTATTTGATTGGCTCACACTGGTATCCTCGTATCTTGCATGTATGTAATTTAAAGTAGCAAACGCTAAGCGAAGACATAGACAGGATAGATTAATTCACCCAGTAGAACTAACCAACTAACTAACTAACTGACAGCGGGAAGTATTAAATCATAATACGGGATTGATATCTGTGAAAATCACTCAGTCAGTCAGTCAATCAATCAATCAATCACTGGATTATTCCTTAAAATGGCCACTGCACGTCCGACACAATCTGAACTAATCAGACAACAAGCGAAGTTAATCACGCCGACGAGATACACAGATGATGAGATGAAATTATTGACGGAATTAATAGTGCAACACAAGAATCAGCTTATGCCTGAATGCGCGTGGATCAAAATTTCTCAGCGTCTGCATTCAAATGGATATCCCAGACGGTCGTGGACTCAAGTCCGTCGAAAGGGCCGAGAAATACTGAAAAGGCTGAGTCTCACGACACCAGAGAGGCTGAGCACAGAAAATCAGGAGAATCTGAGGTGTTCAGAAATTGCTCCTGTTCAACCGGTGACCAGTGATAACACGGTTGACCGTTTGGGTGATGAGTGCACTTCGGTATGTTCACATTCCATAACGACATGTTAATTCTATTGAATGAAGGTAGGTAATGTTGACTCGAGTGTTGGTCAATTGAGTCTGCCGTTACTGACTCCCTCACCATGTGTTTGGATGTCACAGAGACCCCACATCAATTCGACGCCTTCTACGGTCTCCACTGACACGAATCCTTCAAACACAATGGGTCTGAGAATCTTGAACGCCTACCCAATAGCCCCTATCCCCCAGAATTTGTGTGTTCCATACGACTCAGTGGAGAAGACTGTGAATCGTACGAATAGGAGCGACGAGTTGACTGATGGAGTTCGAGCACACAGTGGAGTGAATGAATCTGTGACTGTTTCGAATGGTGTTGGTGAGGTGAATGGTTGTGGTGTTGGCGATGTGGGAGTTGGTGAAGGGTGTGTTGGAGGAGGTGGTTCTGGCGTGAGTGAGACTATTGATTTGTCGTTGTCGAGTGATGATGAGGAGAGTTGTGAGGAGATGAATGTGAATGGAGTTGGTGATGATGGAGTGGAGAATGGTGATTCAAGTGACCAGCGTTATAGGTGAGTAATGATATTTGTTGAGTTAATTTGTCCTACCTGTTCTGTCATGTGATGTGACGTGATATAGTGTGCTGTGCTGTGCTGTGTTGTGGTGGTCCTCGTTGGTCACTTCTCTTGACTGGTCCCAGATTGTCATAGAAGTGGTTATAGACATACCAAACGAATGTATTCTCTATATTCTCCAGATGTAGCAAATACTGATTGCATCTACTAAGGGAGAGCTTAGATTGATTTTGAGAAGAAAGTGTCTAAAAGATCACCACCAGTTATGTACGACTTACCAAGTTATACAGACTTCCTCATATAAAGTGGTTGCATCTGAATAACCGTATAACCGTGAATAGCCAGCCCGTGAATACTTTTCCAGAGTTATTATCCCTCCACACATGCATATTTTATTCCTCCCTATCAACAACACATTATCTACAGAGAAGTCGGAAACCAAATGTAGGCGACACTTTGAAAGAGGATTATGACTAGGAAGCATTTGTAATGCTGAGCTATCTGATTAGTCAAATCAAGGTCATTTAACTTTGGTGTCTATTGCTTACTGTTGCTGTAATTCGTCAACTTTCTCGATTGACTGAGATTATTCGTGGATTTTTTTCATGGATTGTTACTTCTCTGACTTCACTGTGACTTAGTTCGTGACTAAATGACAATTATCTCTGAGATTACTGTTCAACTAACTTTGTATGTATAAAGGTGTGAATAAGTGTGTGTGTGGGGGGGTGGGGTGGGGGCTTTGAAGTAGAGTTACACGGAGGGATATCTTTCCTGACTGATGTGTTTGTAAGTTACTGGTTATTCTGTAGAAAAGCAACAATAGAAACTGGTCCCCCTATTGCAAACGTTATTTATATATGTGTAACGACCCAATGAATAAATGAATAGATGAGTGACTGAATGAATGAATGAATGCACTACCTGAAGTTTTAGTACTGATAAGGGAAATGAGGGAGATAGAAAGAGAGGAGAAAGACTGAGTTACTTGGAAAAATGCTGTGATGTGTTTGTGTCATTGAGAGCTTATTTAACAAGAGACATCTAGGTACAGAAAGAGTCGAAAGGAGAAGTGAAGTCGAGAAACGTGCGACGAAGGTATTTGGCACAGGAGTTGTTGACATCTGTTTCGTCGCGTATTGGTACTGTGCTCTCATACGTTTCATCGATACATATTGTTTATTCATGTGTTCGTGTGAGACCGACTTAGGGAGAGAAATAGACAGCGAGTGTATCGAAGGTGATTCGTACAATTGGTAATGAAGTTAAGGTTAATTAAGGTGGAAAGTGTGGAAGTGGGGAGGTAATTGAGAAGACTACGGAATTGTTTGTTGTAGGTGGTTGTGGATAAGTTAGTAGTCGGACATGATATTGAGGAGAGACAGATTTTACTGTTGTTGTTGTTGTTGGTGGTGGTGGTGGTGTTGAATGTTTCGACCTGTAGTTATGTGACCGTTGTTGTGGATTTCACAACTTCTCATACTTACTTCAGTTATTTTGTGAGGAGTAAATAACAGAATTTTCTCTCCCTTCGCTCTAGATGTGATGTGGATGAGAGAAGAAGACGTGAGTCGTTACTGTTTGAGAGGAAGATGCGATGTCTGGATTTGGAGATTGAAGCTGAGGAAATGAGGGTTGAAAGTATGAGAATGATGAAAGAATATTGGTGTAGGAGGTTGAATTCATTGTCGCAATCTTGAAGACAGAATGAGGAAGGAAGTACGCGTAAATCAGATACCCCTAGTTTTTATTAATTTCGATATTTATAATAAATATTTATATGTATGTATTGACTAATGATGTCTTTTTGAATGAGTTACTGTAGCGTGTAAGTAATTTGAAAATAGTTTTGGTGAGTAATGTGGCATGTATTGTGAAAGAGAGCATGTGTAGCCAGCCAGCCAGCCAGCCAGCGACTTAATTGGCTGGCGTCCTCCGGTGTAGAAGGTAAGGTGTTCTGGGAAATGTGAGTTTGATTTTGTCTACTTATGATGATGGGAGCCAGCCAGCCCGACGATGTGGGTGTTGTGAGTGATTGAAATGACGACGACGTGGGATTTGTTTTGACTGATAGTTGTTCTGCTTGAAACATTGTGTGTGTGTGTTTGTGGTTGTGGTTGTGGTTGGGTGGGGTGAGGTGGGGAGTACAGGTGATGGATTTGTGTTTGTTTTGTGATTTCGATGATTGATAAAATGTGTTTAGGTGAGATTAATCGTACAGTTGCTGTTGTTGTTGTTGTTGTTGCATTGATCGAATGGAAATGGATTGTGATGAGGAGGAGAAGAGACACGTTGGTTAACTAACCATCCATGCATCGATGCGTGTATCCTGTGTTAGAGAAATCAGCCTGATGAACTCATGACATTCAGCGTAAACAAGTGAGTAGTGGGTGAAATGTTCATGTTGAAGTGTGTTGAATGAAATAGCAAGACTCTGGATAGAGTCTGTGTTAGTTAGTCAGTTTGTTTAGTAAGTAAGCTTTGATTTATCAAATGATAGTTTGGTTAGACATCTGGTGTTTTCTCGTGTGGCTATATGAATGTGAATGTGAATGTGAATATGTGATGATGGGTTTGAGGCTGAATATACGGAGGTCAATGTATTTAATGAGATGTTGGTGGAGAATGATTTAAGAGGTTCATGTTCACTGACAGACAATCGAGGTGATAGGATCATGTTCAACTAGGTGTTCTAGTGTCATGATGATGAGGGTAGGGTCATGATGCATCGTCGAATCGTTTGTGTAGTTATAATTCCTGGTCATATTTATTCAGTCAGTTAGACGGATGGGTGATTTGATTGGTGTGTGTAGAGCATAGTTGACTACTTTTCTTATTCTGCGTCTGAACCTTGATGACTTGTGTTCGATTTGGATTGTATTCATGCTGATTGTAAACTTGAGATGAATAATGAAAATATGCAGAGAATGTAGAGACGAGGAGGTGGAGGATTGTGCGTGTGTGTGTGTGTGTGTACTGCATTCTGTAAGTGCATTCATTGATTGATTGATAAATTGGGAAGACGAAATGTTTGTTCGTAGAGGCGTAAAAATGAAGGATGATGTGATGTGATGTGGTGTGGTGTGATGAATTTAGTGAAAGAGCAAGGCAGATCATGCGTGAATGTCATGGCTGAATGCAGTAATTATGAATTTGTTGATTGCACACAAGACCAGGTCTACAATATTGGCTGAACTTGTTCCTTTCTCAACAGGGATCGATCGATGATCAGTGGTTGGTTTAAGCGAATTGCAACAACCTCTGCTGCTTCTAGTGTAGTGTTCGGTATCTAGAGGCATTTGGCATGATAGGAGAAGATTGTTCAATGCTCGTTTTCTGGTGTGTGTGTGTGTGTGTGTGTGTTGGACCAGGTGGTCTAGTATAGTGTGGAAGTAACTGTTGATGGCTTCTGCTACATGTTTGTTTATTCAGCGAGACTGGAAGGCATTTGCAAGCATGAAAATCAAGTAGGTGAAGCGATGGCCAGTATGACTTAACTGTCCGCATAGGAGTAGTTGTATTGATAGAAAGAAGAAGAAGAAGAGGTGGGAAGCCTAGGTACTTGGTCTTCCCGTTGAGCAATATCAGCCAGTCAGTTTTATGAAAAATATGAAGTGTGGCTCGCGAAGATTAGAAGTCCCTTGAATCAATTTTCCTAACTTGTGGATTATTATTTCACTTAGTTAGTACATCAGCTTTGAATTTCTTTTGCATAAATAGGAGCTTCTAGTGTAGAGATAGACGAGAAGAGCTGTTTTCGACTTTCTTGACGATGTAGTTGGTGATGATGATGAACTGTTCCGGATAGCTACTTTCAGTTGTAGCGTTGTATTCAATGTTAAGTTGATCTTCAATTACACCTTGTGAAAATACAGCTGTGAAATTGTAACAAGGTGAGGGTGGCTAGCAAATTTCTTTTGTACTGTAGAGAATTGAAGCTATGAAAATATGTATATATGGAATAAATACATATATTGTTCACTTTAACTTGCTGCAGGATGAAGAAGTGGTTGGTTTTGAGGCAAGAAGTCTGTACACTGAAATCCGAATTAGCGGAGCTCTGTAGGTATTTAGGAATGATGAGGTGGATATTGATGGTCAACTGAAAATAGGACCGAAGTATCGCTTTGAAGTGGTCTCTTTTCATATACATTTATATATATATCGGGAATTGGTAGATGTTGAGATTGATGGACTAGCCATTGGATCGGGTCCCAGTGGCTGAATGGTTTACGATCTGTCCTCATGGTCGGAAGGTGATGATGTGGGACACTGTCGCGAGGGTACCGCTGAGTAGTGTCAAACTAGAACGAAACATCTGTCCAGTATTCCCTCCCTGGTTTCCATGCAGCCTAACAATTATTTCTGAGAATAGTCGACCTCTTTAATAATGTATATCTATCTATCTCACTTATGAAGGTGAGTGAAATTATCATTTCTTGATTGCATTGTCTTTCATAGATGTTGACAATGATGCATGTCTGTATGACAATTATGTGGTTAAGAATGATTTGTCAGATAACCGCGGGAGAGCGTATGTTGAAGCCGTATGTTCGACTCGTGACCCAAGGGAACAACAGTGCATATAATAATGATAAAAAGACAATCAAGTTAATTGGTAGTTACAGGAAGGAAGGAAGGAAGGAGCGGTCAGCCTAGAATGTTCACATTTCAGATTCGGTATTGCAATTATGTGTGTAGAGAATATTGACTGGAAACTGTGATGACTACAAATTCTGTGGATATTTATTTTCGACTTTCTGAGTCATCTGCTTCCTTATGAACTTCTCCGGACAGCTATCATGTGGAGTATTTAGCTCGTCGTGAGTGATATCTTCCAAGTATTCAGTTGGCACTTTATAGCTGAGTGACTTTGTCTGATTATTTTTGTGCTGGTGGGCTGACACGAAACTATGGGAATGCGTACATTGTCCTGTCCATTTGCTTTTCTTAAATGGACTTCTTTTTATGTGATCTTCTTGTGACAAAGACAGTGACGAAGGCGATTTACCCTTCGGAATCTCCTTTATAAGTGATTTTGATGGTTGGATGTATTTAAAAATTCATTGAAATGGCGGTGTATTATGCATGATGTTATCTGAGTCATTTTGACAAAGGATAAATACATCATCTAATCTATGTGTCGACGAAGAAATGTGAAGTTTTTGATGAACCTTTGCAAGAGACTGTCTTTTAGTTTACTCGCGAAGAAATCTGCTGTGCTTACAGGCAGTCGGAAGCCCACCCATTGGAACATCACCCACCACCTGTCTGCACGCCTCATCGTCAAATGTAACATTCACCTTCATACTTCACTTTAGTAGGAATCGTTTAACGACTTCTACTGGGATCCCAATACTCATGGATTTGTCATTTATTAGTTCACATATGTAGTCAACCGATTCCATGGAAGGATCTCATAGCTTCATTGTTCGTGCTAATATCACTGACTTTGTCTACACAATCAAACACATCCTCGACGTTGTACATCAGCATATATTCATCTAATGGTGAGAGAATTGTTGACAACCACTCAGATGGACAGAGAGAGGGAGAGAGAGAGATAGAGAGACATGGAGAGAATGTGGTAGGGCGAATTTGTTCTGTCCACAATTGGTCTTCATGAAACGTGGTGTCTGTAATTCAGGTGAATCCCGTCATCACGGAATTTATGTGGGTTTATGAAGATGTGAGTCGATGGTTTAGACTAGTGAGAAGTATTTCGTCTCCCCACTTTGTCTCTTCACATCTCTAGTGAGTCAATCCCCTGGTCTACGGCTCAAATGCTTTCCGTGTTCCAGTTTCTGAAAGTTCTATGCATCCATCCATCCATCACTCAACATCACTCAATTCATCCTTCCCATCACAGATTCACTTGTATCGAGGAGGACTGACTGACTGACTAACTAAATAACTCACTAACTACTCTTTTTCTTGCATTATCGGATTTTGTAATAATAATCACTCATTTTGTTATTCAATCAAAAATATGCGAAGCTGTTTTGACTGACGTGTAGTTTTGTGAAGAGAGAACTAGTACAGTCAGTCAGACAGTTGTTGTTGTTGGTGGTGTTTTTATATTGTTTGGAATATCCTAGTAGACTGAGGAGTATGAAGCGTTGACGATTAGTGCTATGTGGATGCCTGACTGTGTACAGTCAGTCTTCAAACTCGATGGGAATATGTTTGTGAGTGTTGTGGTGTTTTCATTTATCGAGTGAGAGGTGGTGACATCAGGCGAAGAGAAATGACTTTGATTTACTTCGAGTTGATTTGATTCAGTGAGCTTATGGGATGAGCATCTTTAGTCGACTGCTTCCTCACTCATCAACATGTTTTGTGTTCACCTGTGATAGGAGCAACCAGGTGGATTAGAAATAGGCCGACTTCTTCTGTTTAGTGGAGAATAGGCACGACATCATTTCTGTCATCACATAGTAGTTATATTTGATGAAATCCACACAGTGAGTAATACAGTATTATATCTGGATGACATGTCGACTGCAATTTATTAGTCATAATCCTGTCAAGGCGCTGACATAACATCGGATGTTGTTTCTATACTTCTCTTATCGCTTATGCTCTGATTTTATTTCCAATATTATTGCCGATACCTCTGGTATTGGTTCAGCTTATTTCGTGTTACAAGTGTTCTGTGTAAATTTGGAGAATAAGGATTCAGTGATCGAATTCGCCTCCCATCTAATTATGTCACCTTTTATATATGTGAATTCCGACCTATTATGTGACTGAACTGTGTTAGTATTGAATTTCTCTCCAAGCTAATTATCTTCTTGAAGTCGATAATCCTGAAATCTGCAAATTTCCTATGACCCGATATCTTCATGAAAATAGATAATCCTACCCGAAAGGTATGGTGTGGATGTATGGGTAACACGGTATCCACGCTGTTAATAACACAACATATCTCTAGTTCTTTCACACTTATCAACTCAATATTGGACGGAGTGGCGTTGACATTTGAGTTAGAAAATGAAGAAGGAGAATTAGCTATGTTAGAATGTAATGTGGAAGTGAAGAGAAGAAAGCATGATGGATAAGATTTGTAGCTGAGATGGATGATTTTGGTGCAGTTGTGTTCCCTGAGTTCCATGGTTCAGTTGAGAAGGCTTTGTTACCTACCTCACCACACAACATCCTCAGAGCACACTTCAATGTGAGGTGAGGTTCACAATTTCTCCACGAGTTTATGAGTGATCTGTCCTGAACATCTGGAGTGATATTGGTTGCTTTTTGTGTGTGTGTTTCCTCACCGTCTACTTCACTTGTATTGCTTGGTATTGATTGTTTCATTGACTTGGAAGATGACCGTTGATTCATGTGATTTCCTTCTTATGGATTGGTAAGTCTTGTCTATGTCGGTGTGTGTGTGTGTGTCTGTGTGTTGATTGGCGATCCACCTGTATACCAGCAGGCTTGTAAAAATTGTCCGGCGACTTCTCGTGTCTCCTCTGCATTTTCATGGATGAGAAGACAAACAGGGCGTCCACTATGGCCAGTGTAATGATTTTTCCCAGTGGTGAAGTACACCAGTGTTTAGAAAGGAAAAAGCCAATCCACTTCACTAAACATTTAGACTCGAAGTCATCTTGTGGTGTGTGCGTGTGTATGTGTCTGTGTGTGTGTGTTCTACTGACGAGATTTATCCGTAGAATAGAGAAGTAGATCGATAGGAAACAGTCGGTCAGAATTGAAAAGAAACTTTTCAGTCTATGGTTGAAGAGATAGAAGTAAGTGTTGATTGCTCAAAACTAGATTAGGTTTACGTTGTGGTGATGAAGTAATCTCACTGGACACTGGACAACTGTTTGTCTGTCTCAAGACTTAACCTTCGTCAAATTGACAAGCGATCAGAATAGTAAGATATCCACTGACCAAGAGGACATTTAATGTGGTTACAAATACATGCATTGGGTGTGTTTCCATTCTCCAATGAAAATGCTCGTTACTAGATCTCCTGTATTCCCCTTTTTCAGTCTCATTCGTTAGGATTGTTCACTTCAGTGTCGCTGAGTTTTATACGAATATGAAATAATTAGTCCTCTTTTTGAATTCAGCTAGACAGAGCAATGAGAAGATGTAATTTGTCTGAATCGTGTTCAGTGTGTATTTGTGGAACACATTTCGAACAATCTGATCACACACATGGACTTGTCATGGGAATATACCCATATGAAAATAATAATAATAAGAAGCAGAAGAAGGAGTTAAGGGGTGAGAGAATAGAGTAAGGTCGAGGTGAGAGGACATATTGAAGATGAAAATAACAATGAAGATCACTAAACGAAATAACAGAGGTAATAGTACATCTACTCTGGCTAGTATCAAACCAAAGTTAACCAAGGAAGGTAGGTTTAGTTTGATGACGAACTGTTTTTGAAGGTATAAATGTGGTGTAAACTTCTCAATTGTCAAGGCTTCCACAAACACCTTCTATGCATAGGTTTGAAAGACGTGTAAACATCAATTTTATATCCTGTCTCTATAATAGTGTTTGTCAATAGACGAGCTAGGTCACCTGTTCTCATTATGAATGGTTTCTGGCGATTCTATTTGCTTCTGAAGCCATTTAGGAATACGCTGTGAAGACAGATCTTACTTGCGGAGATCTGTGAGTCCTTGATATGTATGTGCGTTCACGCCTACATTCAAATTGGTTAGTACAGTGGGATTTGACGTCGTTTTTTCGCACATTTAAAGGGTTTAGATGCACGAATATACAGGCCTCACATTATCGATTATTCTGATCTCAGCTGCATCAAATGTCGTTCTAACGTCAATGTTCAACCGTTGTTGCACACTGATATCACTCATGATCACATCGAGGTGATATGATTATGAGTGACAATAAATTGTGCTCGAAACAACGTCATCAGTATATATTACTGTTTAACACTGTGACACTTTAGCAAAATAAATTTTACCCACAATGGAATTATGCTATACCACAGTGCACATCTTCTATTCTTATATCGATCACTGAGCCAGCGTGTGATTTCTATTCACATCAAACGACATGAAATACAATGTTCAAATATACATAGTATTCTCTTGTTTGTTTATTCAATTCAGTATATGACGACGACCGTGGGAAATGTATTCCAACTCTAACACCAAATAGAATGAATGTTCAAATGGTGGATATATTGTGTGCAGTACTGAACTGTGGGAATAACATTCCGACTGTAACATCAAAAAGAGAATGAATGTTCAAATAGATATACTGTATACAATTGGTGTTGCTGACTTGAACTGTGGGAATGGCTATAGCCTCAGTGTATTTCAAAAAGCTCTCTTCACCAATATTATAGGTGACATTAAAGGCTGTGTTAACATCAATCTTATGGTTCATCTCGATTAGATGTTTGGCTATAGACGAAGTTGGTAGTTTGCTTTGGTTTTGTTTTGTTTTGTTTTGTTTTGTTTGGCTTTCCACAATTCAATTGTTTTTCTAATCACTTCGGGATATACTCTCCCAGTCTCACATGCAAAGCACGATTACTCCTCCCTGTGTATGTGTATCCACACACACACACTCACGAAAATTGGTAAATAGTGTGGGATGTGACATAGACACTTGTGGAGTTTCGAAGTTTCCGGTGGAGCATATTTTGGCTCAATGGTGTATGTCTCGGAAATGTGTTTTCGAAAAATGCGAGGAAATGAGTGACAAATTCACCATTAACGAATTCATATGGAATTCGATTACAAATAGCGATATGTGTGACAGGAATTTGTATGTAGAGGGAGAGAATGACTGATATCTTTGAATTTATAATGGAGGCATGGTGTGCAGTCCAGTCTAGTCTTCAGTCAGTTTTCGGACTGTCTATTCACCTTCTGACATTGAAATATATTTTCTTGAGTTGATCAGTTTCAATCTGGATATTTCATGTCCTTCTCTAATAGCAAAGCCGAAGATTGTCTCCTGTCGTCGTGGCATCTGGAACTAGAAAATATCTCATTGTGTTATTATTAAACTGTGTTAAGTGAAGTAGGATAGAGAAGCTGCTGGTCAAGTCCACGTCAAAAAAACGAAATCAGTTTGGTCGGCTACCTGATAAACAGGCTAAGAATGAATGACTAGCAAGCAATACTGATTTATGTAAGCCGTTGGTATACAACTACTCGTCTCAGTTAATCTCTCAGTAGTTAATAGATAACTTCATGCAGTTATACTCGCTTCCCTGGTTACCATCATTAATGGTACTAAGTAGGTGTGAATAATTTCGGTTCCTCGAGGAAACTGTGGTGAAATTCCTCCACCTAGAACTGTGTAAATTACAAATTGGGGATTTGATATGTAGATGTGTGATTTCTTGGAAAATGAATTAGGCTGTATCCTCCCTCCTTAATTGGACTGATCGAAAATAGACGATCCTGTGGGATTTATAAGAAGCCATATGAGTCGTTTGTACAAGAAAGTTGAAAGGAATATTTGTTCATGAAGCTGGAATTCACTTAAGACGTGGACAGAGAAGTTCAACATCATAGATTGTCTACAGCCATGAAAACGACCTATGCTGCTGACAACTAGTTCACTAACAACTGGTCGTATTCAGGGAGTTAGTTAACTGGGAAATCATGACCAGTAGGGTGAAGCAGGTGAAAGGTGAGACAGTATCTCTTCAACGAAGACAGTTCGAAGTTGTCTCACTATGTCATGAATTGTGAGAAGTTGGAATTTATAATCTGGCTAGCTACTGCATGTAGTCCTAGTGAGTGTCTTAATTGTCTACGAGTTAGCTCGTCAGCCTTGTAACCAGAAAGTTGTGGGTTCAAACACCCTGCTGTGTGTGTGCACTTCTGAATAGTACCAAACTAGACTGACGAAGCAGGTGGCTGTCCAGTACTCCCTGCAGGTTTTCCAATGGTCCTGTCACTGATATCAGCTCAAGATGTCCTTTTTAAGTATATGTAAACCTCTGTTATATTAATTTGCATTAATTTCCCTGAGTAAGTTCGGATCAGTTTTCCGAACGTAGGAAACGTTGGAATTACTCATTTCAATTTCCCTGAGATTTTAGAAATATCTACCCCTCACTCGACGCCCAATCATTTTCGAAGTATTCTGTCGAAACTTGATCGCAGTTGAAATGTAAAATCATCATAATTATTATCATTGTTATTATGATCACCTTGGTTATCATTCATTCATTCATTCACATCACTCAACTCCGATCCTACATATTCTATTAACCACAATAATTCAAATGTCTATGACGAATATTTCATTGCGTAAATGTTAAGTCTGATGAGAATATCCCTCAAAATACGTATTTCCTTAATTCATCTTCCATAATTATCATGATGGGAATATTCAAATCACTATTGCAACGATTACAAATATTGTGTGTTAAAAATGTGAGAACCTGAAGAGCACGTATTGTGGGGAATGTTCTTCGTTCAGATTGACTTTTGATTCATGATATGGTATGATATGATATTTCACTGTATTAAATCTTACATACAAGTATACCGTGTTATTGAAATCCTTGTCCCATCCATCATGTCTGAGTGAGTCATCAATGGTCATCGACAAAAAAAATAAACAAAATTTGTCTTTTTATTAAACAAAATTTCATGAGCTGTGATCAAAATTTGCTTTGCGTCTATTGATCGTTAGTCTATGCGACCCACAATTTATCTTGTCTCTCTGTGTATTAACTAGATAACAACGTATGACCTTTGTCACATGACATCGTAGCCAATCAGAATCACGTAAGTGGTAAGAAAAACAAAACAAATTACCTCTCTTACTGGTTCATGTCCACTAATTATATGATCTCCCATATGATCGTGTAGTGTACAATTGATTGACACATTTGCTACTTTTCCACTCAAACAATAACACAATGATTGGGAATGGAGTTGATAATCATGGAGTGCATAATAGTGATGAAAGCGACCAAGGTTATCGGTGAGTAATGATATTTGTTGTGTTAATTTATCCTATCTTTTCTGTTCTGTTCTGTCCTGTCATGTGATGTGATGTAGTGTGATGTGCTGTGTTGTGTTGTGGTGGTCTTAGTTATTTACATTTCTATATTCAGGGTAAATTTCGAATGTGACTCAACTCTTGTGTGTGTGTGCATGTGTATTTGATTTACTATAGCTTTGATAATCTGGGAATAGATTGAAACTCGTGTGTTTATTATTTCACTTTTGTAGTTGATGTCTGTTATTTGGTTAGTTGGTGGAAGTGATTGTTGTTGTGGGTGTATGCGTGTATGTGTTCGCGTGTGTGTGTGCGTGTGTGTGTATGTGTGCAAAGGTGAGGTTGTGATGGTGTCAGAACTGAAGAGGAGGATGACTGTGACTGAGGGTGACGGCGACACATTGAATGAATGAATGAATATGTAGGTGGAGAGTGGAAGAGAATGATGCTGGAGTATTGATCGGAAATCCATCGTTCGATAACGAGATGTGTTTCGGTGATTTCAGTTGGGACGTGTGCAGTTATTTAACGATTCCTGTGTACATGGTGTGTTGATTGAGAAGAGAGGTGAGCAGTCCTTGTTGTTGTTGTTGTCAGTTAGTAAGGCGATGTGAGTGTTAGTCGGAGCTTTGTGGTTTCACTGTGAACTTCTGAGTGAATGGTGATGATGATTTGGAGAGGGTTTTGATAGAAGGTGATGTAGGATGGACGAAATGAATGTGATGGTGATTGGATTGTGCGTCTCGTCGACTGTGTGGGTGGGTGTTCACACGTGTATGGATTCATTCTAGTGAGTGGTGTTGTATTTTGAAGTGTTTGTTTCCACGGATTTGTTGATTAGTTTGAGTTGGGATGAATGAGTGGGTGGAGTGAGTGACATGAATGAGTCGGAGAATGGTGGGAGCACACAGGAAGTGTTGTAGAGTTGTTTGTCTTTCGATTGTCACTATCCACCAATGCTTTGAAGATATCGATATGTGTTATCTATCTATTTATTCATTTATTGATTTATTTGCTCGTCTGTGATTTACTTGACGAGGCGAACAGTCATAGTGGTAGGCAGATGGACAGACGGACACACAGACTGAGAGAATCTTCAATATGATGTGTCCGACTGATAATGAGGTGAATGTGGAGAGTACATGGGAAGGTGATTGTTATCCGTGATTGCGGAGCTGATTGTTGTCGGTGATTGTGGATAAGTTGATAGTAGATTAAATCAAGATGAGAGGGATTGAGCTGTGAGTGAGTGAGTGGGTGAGTGTTTTTGACTGTAGTTATGTAACTGTTGTGGTGAATTTGACAAGCTCTGATTCATAGTTGAGTTGTTTTGTGAGGATTGAATAACAGAATTTTCTCTCTGTCTCTCTCTCTCTAGATCTGAAGATGACGATGTGGATGATGGTGAGAGAAGACGACGTTTGACTTTGCTGTTTGAGAAGCAGATGAGACATCTGGATTTGAAGATTGAATATCTGAAAATGAAGAAACGCATTTTGCGTGAGAAGATAAATGGATTGTTGCGATCCTGAAGACAGCCTGAGGAATTGTGCTCAAATGAGATATGCATAATTTTTATTCCGATATTTGTAATAAATTTTGATATATATTCACCAATGATGTTTTCATGAGTTACTCTATCGAATGGTATGCAAATAAGTTTCTGAGTAATGTGGCGTGTAATGTGAAACAGCGTATGTGTAGGTGGCGATTTTGTTGAGATCCGGTGGAGATTTTGTCTGTGTCTCCTGTCGAAGTATTTGTTGAGATGATGGAGAGTGAGTGATGTAGGCGACTGATGTTCACGTAGAGTCTATGTGATGTCATTATATTGAAATACGTTTCATATTCTCACGATCCTTTGGGTTATGAAACACGGAATTGTTTGTGTGTGTTTGATTCAGTTCGACGGAGGGATGGAGTGATGGATGATGTGAATAATTGATTGATAAGGCAGGCATCTTTCACTATTCTGATTGTTCTCCATGTGATCAGAGTTGTTCTTGTGAGCATAAAAGTTGGTCCATGTGGGAGAGTATAAGTCTCGTCTATAATGGAGTGATCAGAGTTGTATTTTGATGAATTGTATATGGGGGATATGACTAGCCAGTTAGTCAGGTTATGGTGGTCACATTTTCTGTGGAATTCATGTATCGTCGTGTAAATTTCAACCTTATTGTATCGTTGAGGGAAAGTCAGATTTTCTCGACTGAGGAGTCTGTTGAGTGCCTGCCTGTCTGCCTGAGTGCCTGTGAGTAGTTATGACAGTGAGTCGACTCTCATGAAGTTAATTTTCTTATGGTGACTGAATACATTGCCAGCCAGACAGACAGAGGAAGAGAGAGGTAGAGAAATTGTATGTCGTGGAGGGTTGTTGAACATGATGATTGACAGTGAGGTAGGTGGTGATGTTGATGGTGACGATGATGAGAATACTCGGAGGATGTGTTAGCCGGGTAGTACAATGACACTCGGCATTATTTTCGTCATTATTACTATTTGATTATTATTGTTATTGCATAAATCATCTTATTATTATTATCATTGTTTCGTAGAGTTCCTAGAGGAACATAGGGCTTTAGGTGCACGTCTCCATTGAGTTCGGTTCTCTGACAACGTTTTCACCTGGTTTCACGTCTTCCCACATTCTTTCATCTCCTCTTCACATGACCTCCTCCATGTTGCCCTCGCACTGACAGTCAACTCGCCGCTTCCCGTTCGGCTTTCACTCAAGCGATGGCCTTGTGTGTGATATCACTCACTTGATGGTTTGTTTTCTCAGAGTATGATCAATCCACCTCGATTTCTTGCTGTAAATTTGTTGCACAATTGGTTTCTGCTGATTTGGTTGGTTGTTTCATTGCCAGAGGTCTCTGTTGGTGATGGTTTCTGGGCGGCGAAGTATCGGGCGAAGACAGCTTTTGATGAATGTTTTTAGTTTGTTCGAAGTGGTCTTCTTGACGCACCAAGTCTCTGATCCGTTATAGTATAGTGAGTAACACTTGTCATCCAATTTACGAAATGGCTTGCATCTTCACGATGATGACCAGCTCAACAACCACAAATTATAGAGTGTGCAGGTGACAAGCACATTTACCTAAAGAAACTATAATCCATATTCTATCCCATTAATTCTGTATGAAGACGATTGGAAAACAACACTTACAAGGTTGACTGTCAAAGTGTTTGTGAGACAACTGACTAATTTTGTAGCTTGTGCTGACAGATAGAAATTGGCCAAATTTGAAATCAACATTTAAGACAATGGCTGCAGATGGAGAAGCATTTATACCTCAAACTCAGTTTACGTTTTCCTCATGAAATAACCTCATTGAATAATCTTGTTTAACCTTATGTCAGTTGCCAGTCAGTCAGAACAGTTTACTTGTACGCTGGCTGACCTAGCAGTGCTTCCCTTCATAAAAATATCTTATACCAATCCGTTCATCTTTTATGGTTACACTTTTTGGCGTATGACGTGATGACTGAGTGATAAATAAAAGCCTCAGTTGGTGAAGTATTGGAAAGCCTGTGAATGAGTACTGGACAGCTTCATGGGACTCTAGAAAATGTCCCAGTGGCTTAATGGTATACGAACTCGCATTGTAAACAGGATATCCTCATTTCGCACCCAGGTGGCTGCGTACTGCTCAAGCGTCACAAACTAGGACCAAATAGCTGTCCAGTACTCTCACACTATCCAATGGTTCTCTAACTAATGTCAGCTATTGATGAAATCCTTCAAATAATATTACATTGCTCTAAATTTTTGTACACCTTAATTAGAAAATGAATATGTTGAATGTTCAACTTGATAATGCTCAGTTTTATTCCGAGCTGAGTTTTTTTTTAATTTTGGTGTTATCGATATTTGTCATGACGAAGTGACACTGTAATTTTCGCCGTGGACTTGACCACCAGCTTCTCTATCCTACTTCACTTAACACAGTTTAATAATAACACAATGAGACATTTTCTAGTTCCAGATGCCACGACGACAGGAGACAATCTTCGGCTTTGCTATTAGAGAAGGACATGAAATATCCAGATTGAAACTGATCAACTCAAGAAAATATATTTTAATGTGAGAAGGTGAATAGACAGTCCGAAAACTGACTGAAAACTGGACTGGACACCACGCCTACACTAGAAATTCAAAGATATCATTCATTCTCTCCCTCTACATACAAATTTCTGTCACACATATCGCTATTTGTAATCGAATTCCATGTGAATTCGTTAATGGTGAATTTGTCACTCATTTCCTCGCATTTTTCGAAAACACATTTCCGAGACATGCACCATTGAGCCAAAAATATGCTCCACCGAATACCTCAAAACTTCACAAGTGTCTATGTCACATCCCACACTATTTACCAATTTTCGTGAGTGTGTGTGTGCGTTTGTGTGTGGATACATATACATAGGGAGGAGTAATCGTGCTTTGCATGTGAAACTAAGAGAGAGCATATCCCGAAGTGGTTAGAAAAACAAATGAATTGTCGAAAGCCAAACAAAACAAAACCAAACCAAAGCAAAGCAAAGCAAACTACCAACTTCGTCTATAGCCAAACATCTAATCGAGATGAACCATAAGATTGATGTTAACACAGCCTTTAATGTCATCTACAAAATTGGTGAAGAGAGCTTTTTGAAATACTCTGAGACCATAGTTATTCCCACAGTTCAAGTCAGCAACACCAATAGTATACAGTATATCTATCTGAACATTTATTCTCTTTTTGATGTTACAGTCGGAATGTTATTCCCACAGTTCAATACTGCACACAATATATCCACCATTTGAACATTCATTCTATTTGGTGTTAGAGTTGGAATACATTTCCCACGGTCGTCGTCATATACTGAATTGAATAAACAAACAAGAGAATACTATGTATATTTGAACATTGTATTTCATGTCGTTTGATGTGAATAGAAATCACACGCTGGCTCAGTGATTGATATAAGAATAGAAGATGTGCACTGTGGTAGAGCATAATTCCATTGTGGGTAAAATTTATTTTGATAAAGTGTCAGAGTGTTAAACAGTAATATTTACTGATGACGATGTTTCGAGTACAATTTATTGTCACTCATCATCGTATCACCTTGATATGATTATGAAGTTTACACCACCTTTATACCTTCAAAAACAGTTCGTCATCAAACTAAACCCAACTTCCTTGGTTAACTTTGGTTTGATACTAGCCAGAGTAGATGTACTATTACCTCTGTTATTTGGTTTAGTGATCTTCGTTGTTATTTTTACATCTTCAATATGCCCTCTCACCTCGACCTTAGTCTATTCTCTCAACCCTTAACTCTTTCTTCTGCTTCTTATTATTATTATTTTCATATGGGTATATTCCCATGACAAGTCCATGTGTGTGTGACCAGATTGTTCGAAATGTGTTACACAAATACACACTGAACACGATTCAGACAAATTACATCTTCTCATTGCTCTGTCTAGCTGAATTCAAAAAGAGGACTAATTATTTCATATTCGTATAAAACTCAGCGACACTGAAGTGAACAATCCTAACGAATGAGACTGAAAAAGGGGAATACAGGAGATCTAGTAACGAGCATTTTCATTGGAGAATGGAAACACGCCCAATGCATGTATTTGTAACCACATTAAATGTCCTCTTGGTCAGTGGATATCTTACTTATTATTCTGATCGCTTGTCAATTTGACGAAGGTGGTTAAGTCTTGAGACAGACGAACAGTTGTCCAGTGAGATTACTTCATCACCACAACGTAAACCTAATCTAGTTTTGAGCAATCAACACTTACTTCTATCTCTTCAACCATAGACTGACAAGTTTCTTTTCAATTCTGACCGACTGTTTCCTATCAATCTGCTTCTCTATTCTACGGATAAATCTTGTCAGTAGAACACACACACACACACCACAAGATGACATCAAGTCTAAATGTTTAGTGAAGTGGATTGGCTTTTTCCTTTCTAAACACTGGTGTACTTCACCACTGGGAAAAATCATTACACTGGCCATATTGGACGCCCTGTTTGTCTTCTCATCCATGAAAATGCAGAGGAGACACGAGAAGTCGCTGGACAATTTTTACAAGCCTCCTGGTATACAGGTGGATCGCCAATCAACACACAGACACACACACACACCGACATAGACAAGACTTACCAATCGATAAGAAGGAAATCACATGAATCAACGGTCATCTTCCAAGTCAACGAAACAATCAATACCAAGCAATAGAAGTGAAGTAGACGGTGAGGAAACACACACACAAAAAGCAACCAATATCACTCCAGATGTCCAGGACAGATCACTCATAAACTCGTGGAGAAATTGTAAACCTCACTTGAAATTGGAGTGTGCTCTGAGGATGTTGTGTAGAAAGGTAGGCAACAAAAGCTTCTCAACTGAACCATCGAACTCAGGGGACACAACTGCACCAAATTCATCCATCCATCTCAGCTACGAATCTTATCCATCATACTTTCTTCTCTTCACTTCCACATGACATTCTAACATAGCTAATTCTCCTTCTTCATTTTCTAACTCAAATGTCAGCGCCACTCCGTTCAATATTGAGTTGATAAGTGTGAATTAACTAGAGATATGTTGTGTTATTAACAGCGTGGATTCCGTGTTATCCATACTTCTCCACCATACCTTTCGCGGAGGATTATCTATTTTCATGCAGATATGGGGTCATAGGAAATTTGCAGATTGCAGGATTATCGACCTCAAGAAGGTTATTAGCTTGGAGAGAAATTCAATACTAACACAGTTCAGTCACATAATAGGGCGAGATTCACATATATAAAAGGTGACATAATTAGGAGGGAGACGAATTTGATAAGTGAACCCTTATTCTCCAAATTTACACAGATCACTTGTAACACGAAATCAGCAGAAACAAAACCAGAGATATCGGCAATATTATTGGAAATAAAATCAGAGGATAAGAGATAATAGAAGTATAGAAACAACATCCGATGTTATGTCAGCACCGTGACAGGATTATGACTAATAAATTGTAGTCGACATGTCATCCAGATATAATAATGTATTAGGCATTGTGTGGCTTTCATCAAATATAACTACTATGTGATGACGGAATTGATGTCGTGCCTATTCTTCGCTAAACAGAAGAAGTCGGCCTATTTCTAATCCACCTGATTGCTCCTAATACAGGTGAACACGAAACATGTTGATGAGTGAGGAATCAGTCGACTAAAGATGAGCATCCCATAAGCTCACTGAATCAAATCAACTCGAAGTAAATCAAAGTCATTTCTCTTCGCCTGATGTCACCACCTCTCACTCGATAAATGAAAACACCACAACACTCACAAACATATTCCCATCGAGTTTGAAGACTGACTGTACACAGTCAGACATCCACATAGTACTACTCGTCAACGCTTCATACTCCTCAGTCTACTAGGATATTCCTAACAATAAAAAAACACCAACAACAACAACTGTCTGACTGACTGCCTCCCTGACTGACTGTACTAGTGCTCTCCTCACAAAACTACACGTCAGTCAAAAGAGCTTCGCATATTTTTGATTGAATAACAAAATGAGTGATTATTATTACAAAATCTGATAATGCAAGAAAAAGAGTAGTGAGTTAGTTAGTTAGTCAGTCAGTCAGTCCTCCTCGATACAAGTGAATCTGTGATGGGAAGGATGAATTGAGTGATGTTGAGTGATGGATGGATGGATGCATAGAACTTTCAGAAACTGGAACACGGAAAGCATTTGAGCCGTAGACCAGAGGATTCACTCACTAGAGATGTGAAGAGACAAAGGGGAGAAGAAATACTTCTCACTAGTATAAACCATCGACTCACAGCTACATAAACCCACATAAACGCTGTGATGATGGGATTCACCTGAATTACAGACACCACGTTTCATGAAGACCAATTGTGGACAGAACAAATTCGCCCTACCACATTCTCTCCATGTCTCTCTATCTCTCTCTCTCTCCCTCTGTCCATCTGAGTGGTTGTCACCATTAGATGAATGGATGCTGATGTACAACGTCGAGGATGTGTTTGATTGTGTAGACAAAGTCAGTGATATTAGCACGAACATTGAAGCTATGAGATCCTTCCTTGGAAACGGTTGACTACATATGTGAACTAATAAATGACAAATCCATGAGTCGTTAAACGACTCCTACTAAAATGAAGTATGAAGGTGGATGTTACATTTGACGGTGAGGCTTGCAGACAGGTGGTGGGTGATGTACCAATGGGTGGGCTTCCGACTGCCTGTAAGCACAGCAGATTTCTTACCAAGTAAGCTAAAAGACAGTCTCTTGCAAAAGTTTATCAAAAACTTCACATTTCTTTGTCGACACATAGATTAGATGGTGCATTTATCCTTTGTCAAAATGATTCCGATAACATCATACATGATACACCGTCATTTCGATGAATTTTTAAATACATCCAACCATCAAAATCACGTATGAAGAAGAATCTGAAGGGTAAATCGCCTTCGTCACTGTCTTTGTCACAAGAAGATCACATAAAAAGAAGTCCATTTGAGGAAAGCAAATGGACAGGACAATGTACGCATTCCCATAGTTTCGTGTCAGCCCATCAGCACAAAAATAATCAGACAAAGTCACTCAGCTATAAAGTGCCAACTGTATACTTCGAAGATATCACTCACGACGAGCTAAATACTCTACATGTAGCTTAACTAAATGTAGCTGTCCGGAGAAGTTCATAAGGAAACAGATGACCCAGAAAGTCGAAAATAAATATCCACAGAATTTGTAGTCCTCACAGTTTCCAGTCAATATTCTCTACACACCTAATTGCAATACCGAATGTGAAATGTGAACATTCTAGGCTGACCGCTCCTTCCTTCCTTCCTTCCTGTAACTACCAATTAACTTGATTGTCTTTTTATCATTATTATATGCACTGTTGTTCCCTTGGGTCACGAGTCGAACATACGGCTTCAACATACGCTCTCCCGCGGTTATCTGACAAATCATTCTTAACCACATAATTGTCATACAGACATGCATCATTGTCAACATCTATGAAAGACAATGCAATCAAGAAATGATAATTTCACTCACCTTCATAAGTGAGATAGATAGATATACATTATTAAAGAGGTCGACTATTCTCAGAAATAATTGTTAGGCTGCATGGAAACCAGGGAGGGAATACTGGACAGATGTTTCGTTCTAGTTTGACACTACTCAGCGGTACCCTCGCGACAGTGTCCCACATCATCACCTTCCGACAATGAGGACAGATCGTAGACCACTCAGACACTGGGACCCGATCCAATGGCTAGTCCATCAATCTCAACATCTACCAACTCGCGATATATATGTATAAATGTATATGAAAAGAGACCACTTCAAAGCGAAACTTCGGTCCTATTTTCAGTTGACCATCAATATCCACCTCATCATTCCTAAATACCTACAGAGCTCCGCTAATTCGGATTTCAGTGTACAGACTTCTTGCCTCAAAACCAACCACTTCTTCATCGTGCAGCAAGTTAAAGTGAACAATATATGTATTTATTCCATATATACATATTTTCATAGCTTCAATTCTCTGCAGTACAAAAGAAATTCGGTACCGACACTCACATTGTTACAGTTTCACAGCTGTATTTTCACAAGGTGTAATTGAAGATCAACTTAACATTGAATACAACGCTACAACTGAAAGTAGCTATCCGGAACAGTTCATCATCATCACCAACTACATCGTCAAGAAAGTCGAAAACAGCTCTTCTCGTCTATCTCTAAACTAGAAGCTTCTATTTATGCAAAAGAAATTCAAAGCTCACGTACTAACTAAATGAAGTAATAACCAACAAGTTAAGAAAATTGATTCAGAGAACTTCTAACATTCACAAGCCACACTTCATATTTTTCATAAAACTGACTGGCTGATATTCCTCAACGGAAAGACCAAGTACCTAGGCTTCCCACCTCTTCTTCTTCTTCTTTCTATCAATACAACTACTCCTATGCGGACAGTTAAGTCATACTGGCCATCGCTTCACCTACTTGATTTCCATGCTTGCAAATGCCTTCCAGTCTCGCTGAATAAACATGTAGCAGAAGCCATCAACAGTTACTTACATACTAGACCACCTGGTCCAGAAAACAAGCATTGAACAATCTTCTCCTATCATGCCAAATGCCTCTAGATACCGAACACTAGAAGCAGCAGAGGTTGTTGCAATTCGCTTAAACCAACCACTGATCATCGATCGATCCCTGTTGAGAAAGGAACAAGTTCAGCCAATATTGTAGACCTGGTCTTGTGTGCAATCAACAAATTCATAATTACTCCATTCAGCCATGACATTCACGCATGATCTGCCTTGCTCTTTCACTAAATTCATCACACCACACCACATCACATCACATCATCCTTCATTTTTACGCCTCTACGAACAAACATTTCGTCTTCCCAATTTACCAATCAATCAAACAATTGATGCACTTACAGACTGCAGTACACACACACACACGCACAATCCTCCACCTCCTCGTCTCTACATTCTCTGCATATTTTCATTATTCATCTCAAGTTTACAATCAGCATGAATACAACTCAAATCGAACACAAGTCATGAAGGTTCAGACGCAGAACAAGAAAAGTAGTCAACTATGCTCTACACACACCAGGAATAATAACTACACAAACGATTCGACGATGCATCATGACCCTACCCTCATCATCATGACACTAGAACACCTAGTTGAACATGATCCTATCACCTCGATTGTCTGTCAGTGAACATGAACCTCTTAAATCATTCTCTACCAACATCTCATTAAATACATTGACCTCCGTATATTCAGCCTCAAACCCATCATCACATATTCACATTCACATTCACATTCATATAGCCACACGAGAAAACACCAGATGTCTAACCAAACTATCATTCGATAAATCAAAGCTTACTAAACAAACTGACTAACTAACACAGACTCTATCCAGAGTCTTGCTATTTCATTCAACACACTTCAACATGAACATTTCACCCACTACTCACTTGTTTACGCTGAATGTCATCAGTTCATCAGGCCGATTTCTCTAACACAGGATACACGCATCGATGCATGGATGGTTAGTTAACCAACGTGTCTCTCCTCCCCATCACAATCCATTTCCATTCGATCAATGCAACAACAACAACAGCAACTGTACGATTAATCTCACCTAAACACATTTTATCAATCATCGAAATCACAAAACAAACACAAATCCATCACCTGTACTCCCCACTCCAGCCCCAACCACAACCACAAACACACACAATGTTTCAAGCAGAACAACTATCAGTCAAAACAAATCCCACGTCGTCGTCATTTCAATCACTCACAACACCCACATCGTCGGGCTGGCTGGCTCCCATCATCATAAGTAGACAAAATCAAACTCACATTTCCCAGAACACCTTACCTTCTACACCGGAGGACGCCAGCCAACTAAGTCGCTCGCTGGCTGGCTGGCTAGCTGGCTACACATGCTCGCTTTCACAATACATGCCACATTACTCACCAAAACTATTTTCAAATTACGCGCTACAGTAACTCATTCAAAAAGACATCATTAGTGAATACATACATATAAATATTTATTATAAATATCGAAATTAATAAAAACTAGGGATATCTGATTTACGCGTACTTCCTTCCTCATTCTGTCTTCAAGATTTCGACAATGAATTCAACCTCCTACAATAATATTCTTTCATCATTCTCATAGTGTCAAGCCACATTTCCTCAGCTTCAATCTCCAAATCCAGACATCGTATCTTCTTCTCAAACAGTAACGACTCACGTCTTCTTCTCTCATCCACATCACATCTAGAGCGAAGGGAGAGAAAATTCTGTTATTTACTCCTCACAAAATAACTGAAGTAAGTATGAGAAGTTGTGAAATCCACAACAACGGTCACATAACTACAGTTCGAAACACTCAACACCACCACCACCACCAACAACAACAACAACAACAAAATCTGTCTCTCCTCAATATCATGTCCGACTACTAACTTATCCACAACCACCTACAACAAACAATTCCGTAGTCTTCTCAATTACCTCCCCACTTCCACACTTTCCACCTTAACCTTAACTTCATTACCAATTGTACGAATCACCTTCGATACACTCGCTGTCTATTTCTCTCCCTAAGTCGGTCTCACACGAACACATGAATAAACAATATGTATCGATGAAACGTATGAGAGCACAGTACCAATACGCGACGAAACAGATGTCAACAACTCCTGTGCCAAATACCTTCGTTGCACGTTTCTCGACTTCACTTCTCCTTTTGACTCTTTCTGTACCTAGATGTCTCTTGTTAAATAAGCTCTCAATGACACAAACACATCACAGCATTTTTCCAAGTAACTCAGTCTTTCTCCTCTCTTTCTATCTCCCTCATTTCCCTTATCAGTATTAAACTTCAGGTAGTGCATTCATTCATTCAGTCACTCATCGATTCATTTATTCATTGGGTCGTTACACATATATAAATAACGTTTGCAATAGAGGGACCAGTTTCTATTGTTGCTTTTCTACAGAATAACCAGTAACTTACAAACACATCAGTCAGGAAAGATATCCCTCCGTGTAACTCTACTTCAAAGCCCCCACCCCCCGACACACACACACACACTTATTCACACCTTTATATATACAAAGTTAGTTGAACAGTAATCTCACAGATAATTGTCATTTAGTCACGGACTAAGTCACAGTGAAGTCAGAGAAGTAACAATCCATGAAAAAAATCCACTAATAATCTCAGTCAATCGAGAAAGTTGACGAATTACGGCAACACCAAAATTAAATTACCTTGATTTGACTAATCAGATAGCTCAGCATTACAAATGGCTCCTAGTCATAATCCTCTTTGAAAGTGTCGCCTACATTTGGTTTTTCACTTCTCTGTAGATAATGTGTTGTTGACAGGGAGGAATAAAACATGCATGTGTGGAGGGATAATAACTCTGGAAAAGTATTCACGGGCTGGCTATTGACGTTTATACATTCATCACATGCAACCACTTTATATGAGGAAGTCTGTATAACTTGGTAAGTCGTACATAACTGGTGATCTTTTAGACACTTTCTTCTCAAAATCAAAGCTCTCCCATAGCCCTAGTAATATATTGCGTAGATGCAATCAGTATTTGCTACAGCTACAGAAATAGAGAATACATTCGTTTGGTATGTCTATAACCACTTCTATGACAATCTGGGACCAGTCAAGAGAAGTGACCAACGAGGACCACCACAACACAACACAGCACACTATATCACGTCACATCACATGACAGAACATGTAGGACAAATTAACTCAACAAATATCATTACTCACCTATAACCCCGGTCACTTGAATCACCATTCCCCACTCCATCATCACCAACTCCATTCACATCCATCTCCTCACAACTCTCCCCATCATCACTCGACAACGACAAATCAATAGTCTCACTCACGCCAGAACCACCTCCTTCTCCAACACACCCTTCGCCAACTCCCACATCGCCAACACGACAACCCTTCACCTCACCAACACCATTCGAAACACTCACAGATTCATTCACTCCACTGTGTGTTCGAACTCCATCAGCCAACGCGTCGCTCTTATTCGTACGATTCACAGTCTTCTCCACTGAGTCGTATGGAACACACAAATTCTGGGGGATAGGAGCTATTGGGTAAGCGTTCAATATTCTCAGACCCATTGTGCTTAAAGGATTCGTGTCAGTGGAGACTGTAGAAGGCGTCGAATTGATGTGGGGTCTCAGTGATATCCGAACACATGGTGAGGGAGTCAGTAACGGCAGACTCAACTGACGAACACTCGAGTCAACATGGCCTACCTTCATTCAATAGGATTAACATGTCGTTATGGAATGTGAACATACCGAAGTGCACTGACCACTCACATGGGAATCTCCATTACCACTGACCACCACGTGATGAATAGAGGCGGATTCAGAAGACTTCGGAGTATCGGGACACACTGAGGCCAGTCTGTCTGTCATGGTGAGATTCAGCTTTCTCAGAATTTTCTGTCCCTTATAACGGAGTCGAGTCCAGTGTCGTCTCGGATATCCCTTCGAGTGCAGATATTCTGAGAATTGCATCCACATGTTTTTCTTCGTCAGCAGTGATGGCTGACTTCTTTCTCTGTCCGTCAACGTATTCTTGTATTTGATTAGTAGTTGTATGAATTCTTTCACCTCATTCTTTGTATATGTCATCGGTATGAATTGCTTTGCTGTTTCTTTGACTGCTTCATCATTCTGTGTTGCAGATGTATCGGCCATTATGAATAAGAATAATAATAGTAGTAGCAGTAATAATGATTAAATTAATAATCGAGCGGTTTTAGAGATATTCCGTAATTTGTTTCAGTATGTCGTGGTGTTATTCTCGGTTAGTGTATTTCTCTGTTATATTTCTACGTGTTTTTGTAAATATGTTGATACTATATAGAGACAGTGTCTAACTTATTATCATAAGTGTATGTATATGGAAGGGTTGTCATTGGATGTTCCAGTTGTTTTCGTCACAAGGTCACACACGAGTGTTGGCTAGACATGTTGGCCTTGTTTTCTGGTGATTGAGGTCACAGGATTTTGGAATGAAGCATTGCTCATTGGTTGTTGTTTGTTGCAGCCTGTGATGTGATTTGTTTTCCACTTCAATGTAGAAATTACTGCTGAATAATGGGAGTGTTGTTTGTTTTCGTGCATCCATGGAAGCCGTTATGACCACTTCTCTCTTTCTCTGTGTGTCTCTTTGTCTAGCTGTGTGCGTGTGCTTGTGTGTGTTGTTCTCTTGTCTACATCAGATTTTCAATCCTTTTCATTCACTCATTCACTCATTGATTTATTCATGTCTACTTCATGATTGGTGGAAAACGAGATGTAGGAGTTTTCATGATGCCCGTAAAAAGTTTGAGCATTGTGGATTAGATCAAATAAAGTATATTTATATTTCAATAGTTTACACACAATGATAATAATAATAATAATAATAATAATGATAATGATTTACTTTATTCCAAAAACAGTACTTGTGATACAGAATGGAATTTTCAGCATTATTCACAATATTGCATCTAATTTCTTCAAATTATAGATAAAATTAATCACATAGAAAATTTTTCTACATTTACAATAGGGTTAATATAAAAAAATAAAAAACATGCAGCATATAAAATGGAAATAATAATAATAATAATAATGATAACAGCTAAGGTAATAATAATAATAATAATGCAAGTGAAAATTTCCATGGGCTTGTTTCACACAGTATTGTCAATGCGGTATACAAATCCTTGCATGATTAAAAACATTGAATATAATGTTCTCTTTACATGATATGGTGAGGGAAAAAACAAAGATTACAGCAGTCATAGAGATAAGTTGGTGTTTGCAGTTATGAAAGTGAGAACAAAGAAGCAACAGAACCATAAATATAATAGAAATAATAAAAATGAAACTTGAAGGCATATAAGGATGGATGGATGGAGGAGATTGTTTATTTACTAGATGAAAAAAGGTTAGTCAATTCTTGCCTGCCTGACGCTATTTTCATCACATAAAATACGGGCCAAGTATGGTATCACAGAATTTTTATACTTAGATGTGCGAGCATACAGTTTTCTGAAGTCACTTCTTGTTCTACCTGAGGAGATGCAAGGTGAAGGCTGAGGGTGCTGTGGTGCGTGCTCCAAGTCAGACAAAATCCCTTTAGCAAATTTTCTGCACGAAGTCAAATGCCTATCGACAACGACGTTAGCTATGTAGTCCACTGGGACACCACTCATCCTACTGACAGTCTTCAGCATTCTACGAATTGTGACAAAGTCCTTTTTAAGCAAACCAGGAAAGAATAAGCAGGGGTGAACAATACAGAAGAATAGGTAGGATGCAAGAGTTTATGAACTAACTGTAAGAGGAGGGGTTGAGTTATACCCGAGTGCCTTAACTTCTTAATGTAAAATGTCAGGCGGAATATTTTACTGGAGATCGCTGAGACATGGGAAGACCAGAAGAGATCAGAAGAGAGAATAAGTCCAAGATACTTAATTTCAGTTTTAGTTCCTATATCATTGTCATCAATCTTACAACTGTCATGAGAATCGACGGCTTCTTTTAACTGTCGTTTACATCTTAAGCTGAAATTAACAGTTTGACATTTAGAAGGATTCAGTTTAAGACCGTTAGACTCAGACCATTTACTGACTCCCGACAGAAAGCTATTCATTTTGGTACAATCTAGCTGGGAGTTAACAGCCATTGAAACAGCTAAATCATCAGCGTACTTCACAAAGTTTATTTCATCATGGTGAGGCAAGTCATTTAAGAAGAAAGAAAAAAGAAAAGGAGAAAGGACAGCGCCTTGAGGGACACCAGCTTCAGTAGGTAATGAAGTCCAAGACTTCCCTTTATATACGGTCTACTGCTTTCTTTCTGAGAAATAAGAATGTAACCAGTTAGCAGCCCAACATTCTGTTTGACTTACAGCAAGTTTATTTAACAAGATGTCCCTAGGGACCGAGTCAAAAGCAGATGTATAGTCTAGAAAGGCACAACGAACAAATTTAGCCCCTTTGTCTAGACTGGAAGCAATGTTATGATATAAGACGGCGGCTGCATCTAAAGTGCTTCTACTGTGCTTATAGGCAAACTGTTTTGGGTCATTAAAGGATTTAAGAGAGGGTACAAGACTAAGTGAAAGTAGTTTCTCCATAGTTTTCAAAAAAGGAGAGGTAATAGCAATGGGTGTAAATTTGACACATGCTCCAGTAGCCAATTTAGATATGGGTACAACTTTAATGTCTTTCCAAACAGCAGGCACAGTATTACTGGAAAAAGATTTGTTAAACAGATCAGTGAGAGGGTAACATAGAATATCAGAACATTTTTTGAAAATAATACTAGGTACATGATCTGGACCTATGCTCTGGGAAGGGTTCAGACACTTGAGGCACTTTTGAACATCATTTGTGTTAAAACCTGGAAAGGGGCTATTATTAACACTAGTGATACTGGGAAGCATGGAATTTGAGGGAGAATAAATAAAAGATTTATTAAGAGTACACACATCAGAAGAATACGGAATATTGTTAATCTGCTTACCACCAGTGATTTCCTTAAATAGTTTCCACATATTTGAAGCATTTTTGCAGGATATGAATTTCTGGTTATATATAACATTGAATCTCTGCATTTCAGACTTGATAAGGAAGTTACTTCTCTTTACACCACTTTTATCTTTCATTTTATATAGCTTTTCCTTCTCTCTACGAAGCTTTTTAAGTTGAGGGGAGGAGAAACGGTCGAATTTGACGAATAGTGTTTCTTTTGGACAGCAGATTTCAAAGCAGAATTTCAGATAAGACGTAATATTAGAGATTGTGTCATCAAGTGAAACATCATTAAACAGATCCCATCTTGTGTCACTGAGCATGTTCCTAAGATGTTGTACATTCTTATTTGAGTAACATCTGTGAACAACTTTCTTGGACAAGTTAGAGAGAGAAGGCTTTTTTGTGTAACTTTCCGTAAACTTTGGGTAGAACTCGTACAATACAGTGATCAGAGTTTGAGAGTGGAGCTCTTTTACGAGCTTCGTATATTCCAGAATCATTTATGAATACTAAATCAAGCGAAGTATCTTGTCGAGTTGGGAAGTTGACCACATTTTCATGACCCAGCAATGTAATAAAACTGTAGTCACTGGCGTGAATAAAACAATTCCAACAGTGGTGTGAACACGGGCAGTAATTCCGCTCGAAAGATTACCAACAACAAAACTTATCATTGTGTGTAAACTATTGAAATATAGTAATACTTTATTTTCATGATATATTCACATCACATCGCATAATATAACATAACAATGTTTAGTCTACGCCTTCGTTCGATCGATTGATCAGTCGATCAATGAATCAACAGCCAAACTGCCTGAACTGGAACAGGCTGAATTGGAAGATGAGAAATTGGATGACATTCGTGATGTATGTGTGTGAAACTTACAGGACAGGCAGGCAGGCAGGCATGAGGAGAGAGAGGAAGAGAGACTGAAGTAGTGTAGGGAAAGGCGTGAGAAAACAGGGCGATGACCAGTGTGTCACACCACCCAAATCGCATCAATATCGTCCTAGTTATTTCCGTCTATTCGTGTGAGTTCTCCTGATCAGGATAGTCAGTAGCCAGTGGGAGAGCGATAGACACACATTGTTCATTGACAGGAGAAATGTCGATGAGCTACTCGAGGCTTGTTGAATATGCTGTGTGAGAGACTACTGGGTCATCATCATCATCATCACCATCAGCATCATCATGGTCATCATGGAAGACAGTGGAAGTGAAAGAAACACTATCCAGGTTAGGTGGTAAGACCACGGTGAGAAGTAGTTGACGATGTGAATGGAATGTGTGCCCTCAGAGAAGTAAATTTAATTGCAATTATAATTATAATTTCATTTTTAAATAGTTTATACACAATGCGAAGTTGGTCGGTTGGTATTAATTGTCTTGGTAATATTTTGAGGAGAATAAGTGGCGATGATAACACGAACTGTTGGAGAGGAGTTTGTTACTGGTTATGGTTAGTTCAAATGTCATGTTAAGAGAGAGGTAATCGGTGGTGTGGTGTGATGTGATGTGATTTAATATGTGAGTAAAGAGTATTCTTCACTTGGTTACTTCACTTCTCACTCAGACTGCAGAGTTAGATGTTGAACGTGTGTTCGAGGTGATGGGGATGGGGATGGCTGACTCAGGTGAATTATCAATATAATATGTCTGAGATCAAATTTCGATCACCGTTCATGAAATTTTGTATATAATATTGTTATGACTGCTTCATGACTCATATGATTGGACAATGCCTTTATATACAAGATATGTCCTTTTTATTGATATATAAACCTCTGTTGTGTTAATTTCGATTGAGTTCCCTGAGGAAGTTCGGATCAGTTTTCTGAAGGTAGGAAACGTTGGAATTACTCATTTGGATCTCCCTGAGGATTTGCAAAAGTTTTATTTTTGCAGATGTCTACTTGTCACTCGACGTCCAATTATTTTCGAACTATTCTGTCAAATCTTGATCACAGTATTTTAAACCAAAATACAATTGGTTATGGTTATTTTAAGTAAAGCGGTGAGAATTAGTAACTTTGGTTTGGAGTACCGTAATACGAAAACGCTCAAGAAAATTGGGTGTTAATGAAACTAGTGTAGTAACAAAGGTGATGAGTTGTCACAAACAGTCGTCAAAAGGAAGTTACGTAGTGATATGAATAGTTTGAAAATTGAGTTGTACTCAGGATGCACATAGAAACAAAGTAGAGAATGTGAAATCAAGTAAGACTTCTGAATGAATACAAGGATTATGAGCAATTAGAGAGACAAGAAAACATGCAAAATTAAGTCATCAAAATTAACAAAGTTGTTACCATGATAGTAGAAGTGTTTGAGCAATTCTCCCTCGTATGCACAGCTCAGGTTTCTCTTTGTAGATGACTAGAGCTTCAGCAATACAAATGAGACAAATGTGTATTTATTGCATTTGGTAGGTTATTCCTGACTGTGTAGATTACTTTGAAGCAGGAGGAGTTTGTTGAGATTGAATGATGAATGTTAACCAAGTGTTCACTTATCCCACTCCTCGTAGCACCACTATTGAATTTTCGAAACCATGCTGGCTGGATCGTCTTCAACAGGACGCGCGTCGAACGACCGATGCACCTGGCTGAATCCACAACAGCAGCAGGTGAACTGATATATGCACACATATGTAGTAGCCAGATGCGACATCTTGTCCTAAGGGCTTCTGCAGATCACTGGGCGACTGCAGAACACTATTCTGTGCCTTGATGCAGAGAATGTTCTTCTCAGAGATGATGCGATCCTCCTCTTGAGAATATCACCTGTCGAATCTCTCTTGACATCCAAGACAATGTAGAGTTTGTTTTTCGGCGCAAGTGAAGTTTCATTTCTTCTTAATAATTCCTTTGATGTCTTTATGAATAACACTTGTTGGGTATCCATTTTCGATGAAAATTTCTCTCAAAGCATCTAATTCAGTTTCTAGAACATGGCGACTACAGATGTGTTGGATGCGAGTGGTGAGGGATTTAATTACATATTTGGGGTAGTGGGTTGGGTTAAAAGGTGTTCATTTATTCTTCGAAGTACAAAGCGTGAATAAAAGTGAACCGAGAACTTCTGTGAACTTTATTCTCGAGTGCACCTGATGATGAATAATGACAGATATATTCTGGACTAAATGTTTGCTGAATGCACATAGTTCTCAGCAGTTCTCAGTTCTCTTTTCTTGACCTTGGCGGCCTGTTTGAATTTTTGGGCCTGCTATTATAACATCTACATATTGTATCCAACCTACCATTTACTCCATTTATTTATCACCCAAATATGAATTCTAAAAGGATCATTTACTCTCGTAACTTTATTAATCATTTACGACCCAATGACTTTCATATTCCCAAGAAATCAAGGAGGAAGCATCGTAGTGGTTGGCAGAGAGCTCTTAAACGTACACCAAAACACTTAACCATGGTCCCTGTCATAATGAACACTAACTGCCGCTCTCTGCCAAACAAGATAATGTACCTACAATCCTTGATGGCCACTGACACCTATCACAATACTGCGATAATCACATTGCAAGAAACATGGTTACATGAACTGTATGATGACAATCTCATCTCTCTAAAGGACTTCATTCTATTTAGACAAGACCGACAATGTTTTAATAAGAAAAATGGGGGCGGCGTTGCCACTTTTATCCACTCCAAATGGTCTATTTCTAATAATGTTTGCTTCTCATTCTCAAATGACTTCATAGACTGTATCACCGTCAAATGTCGTCACAAACATCTCCCCAAATATAAACACATCTTTATTACAACAAACATGTACATTTCTCCAAGTTGCTCACTATCTAATCTTTCAAATTTTGCTGATGAATTCACCATGTTTGCCGCTGCCAACTTCAATAACTCTCTATCTGTTATTGCTGGGGACTTCAACTCGTCAGATTGCTCTTTCCTTCAAGCACTTGGTCACTCAAATATTGTCAAATTTCCCACTCGACTTGACAAAACACTTGATCTAGTTTTTACAAATGACGAAGGAATATATGAAGCACGTAGACGTGCACCGATCCTCAACTCTGATCACTCTGTTGTTCGTGTTCTACCAAAAATATACAGTAAAACACATACTAAAATCTTCTCACATATGTCTATGAAAGCGCAACAAAAATGCTACTCATCCGACAACTTACTCAATCTAAGGTGCATGTTAAGAAATACTAACTGGGATTTATTCCATGAAAGTTCATTAGATGACACAATTGTCAATATAACGGATTATCTTAAGTTCTGCCTTGAATTATGCTGTCCCAAACAAACACTATTCAAACGTCCCGACCGCCTCTCATCTCCTTATCTTAAACAACTTCACAGGCAAAAAGAAACATTATACAAATCCAAAGACAAGTTAGGACTCAAAAAGATTAATGCTCAAATCAAATCTGAAATCAAAAATCCTAATGCTATCTACAATGATACACTTTTATCATGCGAATCTCCTATCAGCATGTGGAAACTTTTTAATGAAATTACTGGCAATAGTAAGCGTTGTAATGCTTTTCCCTCTTATGATGTTAACGCTCTTAATCAGCCTTTTATACGCTGTCCTTCTACTTTAACTACTTCTAATGTTACCTATCATGTAGCTGAAAACTTTCATGACTTTAATACTCTCGATGTTCTAAAATGTCTTAAAACGCTCAAGCCCTCACGTAGCCTCGGCCCTGATGGTATACCTGCATATGTTCTAAAACAATGTGCAGATGCGTTGTGTTCTCCACTAACCAACATCCTAAATGCTTCTTTCTCCAAAAATTTCGTACCTGATGCATGGAAAGACATTAAAATTGTCCCTGTCCCTAAACCTGGAAACGGCAAGAACGTAAAGTTCAGACCCATTGCCATCACTTCCCCGTTTCTAAAGCTTATGGAAAAACTAATACTTCTTAAACTTGCATCCTCCCTTAAAAACTTTGAAGACCCCTAACTATTTGCCTATAGACAGGGTAGGAGCATATTAGACGCTGCAGCTGTCTTACACAACAACATCGTCTCATCACTAGATAAAGGTGCCAAATACGTCCGCTGCACGTTTCTCGACTTCACTTCTGCTTTCGACTCTGTGCCTAGATGTCTCCTGCTAAATAAGCTCTCTTTGACAAAAACTGAGTCCTGGGTCACTAACTGGCTGCATTCCTACTTCTCTAACAGAAAGCAGTACACCGAATACAAAGGTAAATCATCCTCTGCTGTACTCACTGAAGCTGGTGTCCCCAAGGTGCTGTACTCTCCCCACTTCTCTTCTCTTCCTTTCTTTCTTTCTTCATGACTTACCATCTTCAAATGACATTAATTTTGTCAAATATGCTGACGACCTGACTGTATCTTTGCCTGTCAAATGTCAAAGCGACTGCTCTAAACTAAATGGCTTTCTGTCAGAAATCAGCCAGTTTTTCAAGGAAAACGGTCTTACCCTAAACCCCGCCAAATGCCAAACAGTCAATTTCACCTTTAGGCATAAATCCGACCTAAACAAACTGGTTGGCTCTCACGAGGTATGCAACATCGACGGCACTGAAATAGAGACCAAATCGGAAATTGAATACCTAGGCGTCATTCTATCTGCTGATCTCTCCTGGTCGTCTCATATCTTGGCGATTTCTAAGAAAATATTTCGTCTTACCTTCTACATCAAGAAGTTAAAATATTCTGGGATTACCCAACCCTTACTCCTACAATTCGTTAATTCTCGCATTCTGCCTATTGTTCTCTATTGTTCCCCCTTAGTTTTTCCCGGGCTACTGAAGAAAGACTATAACATATTACGCTGGATGTTAAAGATTGTCAGCAGGGTAAGCAACGTGCTGTCACTTAACCAGCTTGTTAATATTCTGGTCGACAGGCACATGGACTCATGTGGAAAATGGGCCAAATCCATGGCCATGGCATTGCATTGATTGTTTAAGCGAGGCTTTTGCATTGGTGTTCAATTTCATACTACTCGACAATTGTGAGCAGTAAGATTTAGATCTCGATATATTGCAGCACTTGTAGACTGATAGAAGAGAGAGGGATGGTGAAACAAAAGATTATCCAGTGCACCAACGAGCAACAAAAACAGGATTTGAATGCAAACTACAAGACACTGAACAAAAGAGTAAAGAAGAGTGCCAGAGGAGACAGAAGAAAGTATTATGAAACCACGGCAAGTGAAGCAGAACCAGCCACAGTGCAGGTAAAGGAGACCTCGCAACACTCTACCAAACAACTACGTACCTATCGGGCAAAAGTTTGACACAAATTAAGCCAGTGAAGGATGACAATGGAAAGTCACTCACCAAAGAAGTGGAGCAAAGGAAACACTGGGCTGAACACTTCAAAAGACTTCTAAATCGACCACCACCTACAACGCAATCAACAATACCAACAACGGAGACAGAGCTACCAGTGAACATCAACCCCCCGACGAAATCAGAAGTCCTGAAGGCAATCAAGGTGCTAAAAGATGGAAAAGCAGCAGGACCAGATAGAATCCCAGTTGAAGCATTGAAAATGGACCTAGAGACAACAGCGGACTTGATGACGCCACTACTGGAGAAGGTGTGGAAAGAAGGCAAAGTACCCGAGGATTGGAAGAAAGGATACTTATTCAAACTACCAAAGAAAGGAGACCTAAGTCAATGCAAGAACTGGCGCGGAATTATGCTCCTGTCCATCCCAAGCAAAATACTAAGCCGAATCATCCTGGAGAGAATCAAACAAGCCAACCTGGATTAAAAACTTCGACCGGAACAGGCTGGATTCAGGAGAAACAAGTCAAGCATTGATCAGATCGCCACATTACGGATCATCATTGAACAAAACTTGGAATGGCAGTCACCTCTCTCTATCTCAACTTCATTGATTGACTTTGAAAAAGCCTTCGAGAGGTGATTTGGTAACTAACTACTTCGCTACTACGAGGTGTCACCGACAATTATACATCTCATCCAACAGCTGTACGATATAACATATAATAATAATAATCACTTTATTCCACAACAATAACAATTTACAGCATGGAATTTTCAGCGTTTCTTTTACATATTGCAATGGTTTAGCTCTGTTTATAATTATATAAATGTATAAAATGTTAAAATATTGCTAGTTAATAGGAAAAAATAAAATCCCAACAAAATCACACCATTCCTAGGTCATAGTGAATAATAAATAAATAATATAACAAACAACACATACATTAATATGCATCATTACATATTATAGTTTAGTTAATTATTTAAAAGTTGTAAAAGTTCTTTTCTGATATTTGTCTCTTCACACAATACTCGTGCCAAATATGGTGCGGTCGAATTTTTATATTTTGTAGTACGAGAGCCGACTCTCTGTCATAACTACTCACAGGCAGGCAGACAGGCAGGCAGGCAGTTACTCAACACACTCAGTCGAGAAAATCTGACTTTCCCTCAACGATACAATAAGGTTGGAATTAACACGACGATACATGAATTCCACAGGAAATGTGACCACCATAACCTAACTAACTGGCTAGTCATATCCCCAAATACAATTCATCAAAATACAACTCTGATCACTCCATTATAGATAAGACTTATACTCTCCCACATTGACCAACTTTTATGCTTACAAGAACAACTCTGATCATATGGAGAACAATCAGAACAGTCAAAGATGCCTGCCTTATCAATCAGTTATTCACATCATCCATCACTCCATCCAACTGAATATCACCAAGAATCAAACACACACACACACACACAAACAATTCCGCCTGTCTTAACCCACAGGATCGTGAGAATATGAAACGTATTTCAATATAATGCCATCACCTAGACTCCAAGTGAACATCAGCCGCCTACATCACTCACTCTCCATCATCTCAACGAATACTTCGACAGGAGAAATAGACAAAATCTCCACCGGATCTCAACAAAATCGCCACCTACACAACGCTGTTTCACATTACACGCCACATTACTCAGAAACTTATTTGCAAAACATTCGATAGAGTAACTCATGAAAACATCATTGGTGAATCCATATCAAAATTTATTACAAATATCGAAGTGAATAAAAATTATGCATATCTCATTTGAGCATACTTCCTCACTCTGGCTTCAACATCCCGATATTGAATTCATCTTCTCACGCCAATAACGTTTCTTCATTTCCAGAACTTCAATCTTCAAATCCAGATATCTCATCTGCTTCTCAAACAGCAAAGCCAAACGTCGTCTTCTCTCACCATCATCCACATCGCCATCTTCAGATCTAGAGAGAGAGAGAGAGAGAGAGAGATAGACAGAGAGAAAGTTCTGTTATTCAATCCTCACAAAACAACTCAACTACGAATCAGAGCTTGTCAAATTCACCACAACAGTTAGATGACTGCAGTCAAAAACACTCACCCACTCACTCACTCACTCACTCACAGATCAATCCCTCTCATCATAATTTAATCTATCATCAACTTATCGACAATCACCGACATCAATCAGCTCCATAGTCTTCACAATCACCTTCCCATGTACTCTCCACATTCACCTCATTATCAGTCGGACACATCATTGTCTGCTTTGTTTCTATGTGCATCAAATTATTCATATCATTACGTAAATTCTTTTTAACAACTGTTTGTGACAATTCATCACATTTGTTACTACCCTAGTTTCATAAAGAATCAATTTTCTTGACCGTTTTCGTATTACGTTTCTTCACCCAAAACTCAACAATTCTCACACTTTCGTTAAAATAATTGGGCGTCAAGTGAGATGTAGATATTTGTAAAAATAACACACTTGTAAAATCTCAGTGAAATTGAAATGAGTAATTCCAACGTTTTGTACGTTCGGAAAACTGATCCGAACTTCCTCAGGGAAGTTAATCGAAATTAAAACAACACAGGTTTATATATCAATAAAAAAAACATCTCCTGTTTTGAAAATCATTGTTCAATCATATGAGTCATGAAGCAGTCATCAAAATATAATAAACAATATTTCGTGAACTGTGATGGAAATTTGATCTCAGACATGCGGATTTGAGTCTACTCTCGTTAAACACTTTGAACACAGTGAACTGTTAATGAGAAGTTTAGTGAATACGTTCGACCATTGTATACCGCACATACACGTCTATTTTCATATTCAATTATCTACTACGACCATGAACTTCCAGTCGAACGGAATCACTGAAATTCTGATGCAAAATACACTGTGTTTGAAGTATTTAACAAAAGTAGACCAATATTTGTGAGTCTGAGACCAAATTTTGATCACAGCTCATTCAATTTTCTCGATAATATTTTGATGTCTTCTTCATGACTCATATGAGTTGACAAACATTTGAAAAAGCTAAAAGAAATGGCTTTACAGGAATTGTGTTTGATTGGTTGGAGGATTTCACCTTTGACAATTAATCAGATGCTCACTAGTGACTAGCCTGATGTTGAAGTGGGAAGTCATGACTAGTAGGGAGAAGCACGTCGAAGGTGAGGCAGTATCTCTTCGAAGAAGACAGTTCGAAGTGGTCACAATATTCCATGAATTGTGAGAAGTTAGAATTCATAGGCTGGCTGGCTGGTTATTGGATGGGGTCCTAGTGAGTGTCTTTATGGTATACAAGCTAGCTCGCTAGCCTTGTAACAAGAATGTCGTGTGTTTGAACCCAGTGGTGGGTGGTGCTTACTTCTGAATAGTATCAAACTAGGCTGACGAAATAGGTGGCTGTCCAGTACACTCTACTGGATTTCCAATGGTCCTGTCACTGATGTCAGCTCAAGATGTCCCTCCTTTTTATATACAAACCTCTGTTACTTTAAGTGCGATCAACTTCCCTGAGGAAGTACGGAGCAGGTTTCCGAAAGTAGGAAACGTTGGACTTACTCATTTTAATTTCCTTGAGATTTTACAAATGTGATTTATACAAATGTCTACTCCTCACTCGACGCACAATCATTTTCGAACTATTCTGTCGAATCTTGGTCACAGGTTAAATGCATAATTAATTTTATTATTATTATTGTGATTATTATTGTTATTATGACAATCATAGAACGCAATCTAAGCGAATATATTTCATCGGTATGTCTGTTGTCCATTGGTGGAATAATCGCCAACCATGTACTTGGTCGTGGGTTCAATTCCCGCTGACCAGCCGATCGGCCAACACACAACTAAGTCTCATTTACTCGGTAGCAAATCCAACAGAGAGAGGAGGTTGAGTGTGAGGCTAGCAAATCCATTCCACTAAAACTAAACACCATCGAAATCACTGAAACTTCTGATCTCAAGCTTGATGATTCACATCTCACTGGGAATGCATCGATTGGCATGAGAAAGCCTATTTTCGGTTGTTTCTCGTCGGACTGTACAATTACACAAAAAGCCGACTGTCGCCTATTTGATCAGTGTGTAACCAGGTTAGGAGAAGGAATCGCCAATTCAATCAGGAGTTCCACATTGGCACACCTGGTGAATACGAAGCACAAGATAAATTAAAAAAATACAACCCTTGCAATTGTAATCAGCATGTCGCCTTACTTGTGGAAAGTTGAACGCTTTCGATTATTGAGTAGTTACAATGAACTATCTCCAACCGTTCGATGGCGATAATCTCTAAGTGCTTGAAGAGTCTTCAACACTTTCATCTGTCTAACACTTTGTAAGATTCGAGTTGTCTATCTGACGGAGTCTCACAATTCATGTACCTCAACATCTTCTTACACTGATAATTCACTCTATCTCTCTCTCTCTCTCTCCAGATATATTAGAGAAGACATGTAGCCTGGGTGGACGATTTCGGAAACACGAAAACTGCCAGGGAATTTCTAGAAGCCTGGTAGTATTCAAGTGAATCGCTAATCAACACACAGACACACTGATATAGATAAGACCTACCAATCCATAAGAAGGAAATCACATGAATCAACGGTCATCTTCCAAGTCAACGAAACAATCAATACCAAGCGATAGAAGTGAAGTAGACGGTGAGGAAACACACACACAAAAAGCAACCAATATCACTCCAGATGTCCAGGACAGATGACTCATAAACTCGTGGAGAAATTGTGAACGTCACCTCACATTGAAATGTGCTCTGAGGATGTTGTGCAGAAAGGTAGGTGACAAAAGCTTCTCAAGTGAACCATGGAACTCAAGGACACCACTGCACCAAAATCATCCATCCAACTCAGCTACAAATCTTATCCATCATACTTTCTCATCTTCACTTCCACATGACATTCTAACATAGCTAATTCTCCTTCTTCATTTTCTAACTCAAATGTCAATGTCACTCCGTCCAATATTGAGTTGATAATTGTGAATTAACTAGAGATATGTTGTGTTATTAACACCGTGGATACCGTGTTACCCATACTTCTCCACCATACCTTTCGCGGAGGATTATCTATTTTCATGCAGATATCGGGTCATGGAGATTTGCAGATTTCAGGATTATCGACCTCAAGAAGATAATTAGCTTGGAGAGAAATTCAATACTAACACAGTTCAGTCACATAATAGGGCGAGATTCACATATATAAAAGGTGACATAGTTAGATGGGAGGATAAGAGATAATAGAAGTATAGAAACAACATCCGATGTTATGTCAGCACCTTGACAGGATTATGACTAATAAATTGTAGTCGACATGTCATCCAGATATAATACTGTATTACTCATTGTGTGGATTCCGTCAAATATAACTACTATGTGATGACGGAACTGATGTCGTGCCTATTCTCCGCTAAACAGAAGAAGTCGGCCTATTTCTAATCCACTTGCTTGCTCCTATTACAGGTGAACACGAAACATGTTGATGAGTGAGGAAGCAGTCGACTAAACATGAGCATCCCATAAGCTCACTGAATCAAATCAACTCGAAGTAAATCAAAGTCATTTCTCTTCGCCTGATGTCACCACCTCTCACTCGATAAATGCAAACACCACAACACTCACAAACATATTCCCATCGAGTTTGCAAACTGACTGTACACAGTCAGACATCCACATAGCACTAATCGTCAACGCTTCATACGCCTCAGTCTACTAGGATATTCCAAACAATATAAAAACACCACCACCAACAACAACTGTCTGACTGACTGACTGCCTGACTGACTGACTGACTGACTGACTGACTGACTGACTGACTGACTGACTGACTGACTGACTGACTGACTGACTGACTGACTGACTGACTGACTGACTGACTGACTGACTGACTGACTGACTGACTGACTGACTGACTGACTGTACTAGTACTCTCCTCACAAAACTACACGTCAGTCAAAACAGCTTCGCATATTATTGATTGAATAACAAAATGAGTGATTATTATTACAAAATCCGATAATGCAAGAAAAAGAGTATGTAGTTAGTTAGTCAGTCCTCCTCGATACAAGTGAATCTGTGATGGGAAGGATGAATTGAGTGATGTTGAGTGATGGATGGATGGATGGATGCATAGAACTTGCAGAACCTGGAACACGGAAAGCATTTGAGCCGTAGACCAGAGGATTGACTCACTAGAGATGTGAAGATACAAAGGGGGCAGAGGAAATAATTCTCACTAGCCTAAACTATCGACTCACATCTACATTAACCCACACATACGCCGTGATGATGGGATTCACCTGAATTACAGACACCACGTTTCATGAAGACCAATTGTGGACATAACAAATTCGCCCTACCACATTCTCTCCATGTCTCTATATATATCTATCTCTCTGTCTGTCCATCTGAGTGGTTGTCACCATTAGATGAATGAATGCTGATGTACAACGTCGACGATGTGCCTGATTGTGTAGACAAAGTCAGTGATATTAGCACGAACAATGAAGCTATGAGATCCTTCCTTGGAAACGGTTGACTACATATGTGAACTAATAAATGACAAATCCATGAGTATTGGGATCCCAGTAGCGGTCGTTAAACGATTCCTACTCAAGTGAAGTATGAAGGTGGATGTTACATTTGACGATGAGGCGTGCAGACAGGTGGTGGGTGATGTTCCAATGGGTGGTCTTTTGACTGCCTGTAATCACGGCAGATTTCTTTCCGAGTAAACTAAAAGACAGTCTCTTGCAAAGGTTCATCAAAAACGTCATATTTCTTTGTCGACACATAGATTAGATGATGTATTTATCCTTTGTCAAAATGACTCAGATAACATCATGCATGATACACCGCCATTTCGATGAATTTTTAAATACATCCAAACATCAAAATCACGTATGAAGAAGAATCCCAAGGGTAAATCGCCTTCGTCGGTGTCTTTGTCACATAAAAAGAGGTTCATTTAGGAAAAGCAATTGGACAGGACAATGTACGCACTCCCATAGTTTCGTGTCAGCCAACATGTACAAAAGTAATCAGACAAAGTCACTCAGCTATAAAGTGCCAACTGTATACTTGGAAGATATGACTCAGGACGAGCTAAATACTCCACATGATAGCTTAACTAAATGTAGCTATCCGGAGAAGTTCATAAGCAAGCAAATGACTGAGCAAGTCGAAAATAAATATCCACAGAATTTGTAGTCCTCACAGTTTCCAGTCAATATTCTCTACACACCTAATTGCAATACCGAATCTGAAATGTGAACATTCTAGGCTGACCGCTCCTTCCTTCCTTCCTTCCTGTAACTACCAATTAACTTGATTGTCTTTTTATCATTATTATATGCACTGTTGTTCCCTTGGGTCACGAGTCGAACATACGGCTTCAACATACGCTCTCCCGCGGTTATCTGACAAATCATTCTTTACCACATAATTGTCAGTCATACAGGCATCATTGTCAACATCTATGAAAGACAATGCAATCAAGAAATGATAATTTCACTCACCTTCATAAGTGAGATAGATAGATATACATTATTAAAGAGGTCGACTATTCTCAGAAATAATTGTTAGGCTGCATGGAAACCAGGGAGGGAATACTAGACAGATGTTTCGTTCTAGTTTGACACTACTCAGCGGTACCCTCGCGACAGTGTCCCACATCATCACCTTCTGACCATGAGGACAGATCGTAGACCACTCAGCCAATGGGACCCGATCCAATGGCTAGTCCATCAATCTCAACATCTACCAATTCCCGATAAATATATAAATGTAACTGAAAAGAGACCACTTCAAAGCGATACTTCGGTCCTATTTTCAGTTGACCATCAATATCCACCTCATCATTCCTAAATACCTACAGAGCTCCGCTAATTCGGATTTCAGTGTACACACTTCTTGCCTCAAAACCAACCACTTCTTCATCGTGCAGCAAGTTAAAGTGAACAATATATGTATTTATTCCATATATACATATTTTCATAGCTTCAATTCTCTACAGTACAAAAGAAATTTGGTAGCCACCCTCACCTTGTTACAGTTTCACAGCTGTATTTTCACAAGGTGTAATTGAAAATCAACTTAACATTGAATACAACGCCACAACTGAAAGTAGCTATCCCGCACAGTTCATCATCATCACCAACTACATCGTCAAGAAAGTCGAAAACAGCTCTTCTCGTCTATCTCTAAACTAGAAGCTTCTATTTATGCAAAAGAAATTCAAAGCTCACGTACTAACTAAGTGAAATAATAACCAACAATTTAGGAAAATTGACTAAGAGAACTTCTAATATTCACAAGCCAAACTTCATAGTTTTCATAAAACTGACTGGCTGTTATTGCTCAACGGAACGACCAAGTACCTAGGCTTCCCACCTCTTCTTCTTCTTCTTTCTATCAATACAACTACTCCTATGCGGACAGTTAAGTCATACTGGCCATCGCTTCACCTACTTGATTTTCATGCTTCCAAATGCCTACCAGTGTCGCTGAATAAACATGTAGCAGAAGCCATCAACAGTTACTTCCACACTATACTAGACCACCTGGTCCAACACACACACACACACACACCAGAAAACGAGCATTGAACAATCTTCTCCTATCATGCCAAATGCCTCTAGATACCGAACACTACACTAGAAGCAGCAGAGGTTGTTGCAATTCGCTTAAACCAACCACTCATCATCGATCGATCTGTGTGAGAGAGGAACAAGTTCAGCCAATATTGTAGACCTGGTCTTGTGTGCAATCAACAAATTCATAATTACTCCATTCAGCCATGACATTCACGCATGATTTGCGTTGTTCTTTCACTAAATTCACCACACTACACCACATCACATCACATCATCCTTCATTTTAACGCCTCTACGAACAAACATTTCGTCTTCCTAATTTATCAATCAATCAATCAGTCAATCAGTCAATCAATTAATGCACTTACAGACTGCAGTACACACACACACACACGCACAATCCTCCACCTCCTCGTCTCTACATTCTCTGCATATTTTCATTATTCATCTCAAGTTTACAATCAGCATGAATACAACTCAAATCGAACACAAGTCATGAAGGTTCAAACGCAGAATAAGAAAAGTAGTCAACTATGCTCTCCACACACCAATCAAATCACCCATCCGTCTAACTGACTGAATAAATATGACCAGGAATTATAACTACACAAACGATTCGACGATGCATCATGACCCTACCCTCATCATCATGACACTAGAACACCTAGTTGAACATGATCCTATCACCTCGATTGTCTGTCAGTGAACATGAACCTCTTAAATCATTCTCCACCAACATCTCATTCATCAATACATTGACCTCCGTATATTCAGCCTCAAACCCATCATCACATATTCACATTCACATTCACATTCATATAGCCACACGAGAAAACACCAGATGTCTAACCAAACTATCATTTGATAAATCAAAGCTTACTTACTAAACAAACTGACTAACTAACACAGACTCTATCCAGAGTCTTGCTATTTCATTCAACACACTTCAACATGAACATTTCACCCACTACTCACTTGTTTACGCTGAATGTCATCAGTTCATCAGGCCGATTTCTCTAACACAGGATACACGCATCGATGCATGGTCGGTTAGTTAACCAGCGTGTCTCGTCTCCTCATCACAATCCATTTCCATTCGATCAATGCAACAACAACAACAACAACAACAGCAACTGTACGATTAATCTCACCTAAACACATTTTATCAATGATCGAAATCACAAAACAAACACAAATCCATCACCTGTACTCCCCACCTCACCCCACCCCAGCCCCAACCACAACCACAAACACACACACACAATGTTTCAAGCAGAACAACTATCAGTCAAAACAAATCCCACGTCGTCGTCATTTCAATCACTCACAACACCCACATCGTCGGGCTGGCTGGCTCCCATCATCATAAGTAGACAAAATCAAACTCACATTTCCCAGAACACCTTACCTTCTACACCGGAGGACGCCAGCCAACTAAGTCGCTGGCTGGCTGGCTGGCTGGCTGGCTACACATGCTCTCTTTCACAATACATGCCACATTACTCACCAAAACTATTTTCAAATTACTTACACGCTACAGTAACTCATTCAAAAAGACATCATTAGTGAATACATACATATAAATATTTATTATAAATATCGAAATTAATAAAAACTAGGGATATCTGATTTACGCGTACTTCCTTCCTCATTCTGTCTTCAAGATTTCGACAATGAATTCAACCTCCTACACCAATATTCTTTCATCATTCTCATACTTTCAACCCTCATTTCCTCAGCTTCAATCTCCAAATCCAGACATCGCATCTTCTTCTCGAACAGTAACGACTCACGTCTTCTTCGCTCATCCACATCACATCTAGAGCGAAGGGAGAGAAAATTCTGTTATTTACTCCTCACAAAATAACTGAAGTAAGTATGAGAAGTTGTGAAATCCACCACAACGGTCACATAACTACAGGTCGAAACACTCAACACCACCACCACCACCAACAACAACAACAACAAAATCTGTCTCTCCTCAATATCATGTCCGACTACTAACTTATCCACAACCACCTACAACAAACAATTCCGTAGTCTTCTCAATTACCTCCCCACTTCCACACTTTCCACCTTAATTAATCTTAACTTCATTACCAATTGTACGAATCACCTTCGATACACTCGCTGTCTATTTCTCTCACTAAGTCGGTCTCACACGAACACATGAATAAACAATATGTATCGATGAAACGTATGAGAGCACAGTACCAATACGCGACGAAACAGATGTCAACAACTCCTGTGCCAAATGCCTTCGTTGCACATTTCTCGACTTCACTTCTCCTTTCGACTCTTTCTGTACCTAGATGTCTCTTGTTAAATAAGCTCTCAATGACACAAACACATCACAGCATTTTTCCAAGTAACTCAGTCTTTCTCCTCTCTTTCTATCTCCCTCATTTCCCTTATCAGTACTAAAACTTCAGGTAGTGCATTCATTCATTCAGTCACTCATCGATTCATTTATTCATTGGGTCGTTACACATATATAAATAACGTTTGCAATAGAGGGACCAGTTTCTATTGTTGCTTTTCTACAGAATAACCAGTAACTTACAAACACATCAGTCAGGAAAGATATCCCTCCGTGTAACTCTACTTCAAAGCCCCCACCCCCCGACACACACACACACTTATTCACACCTTTATATATACAAAGTTAGTTGAACAGTAATCTCAGAGATAATTGTCATTTAGTCACGGACTAAGTCACAGTGAAGTCAGAGAAGTAACAATCCATGAAAAAAATCCACGAATAATCTCAGTCAATCGAGAAAGTTGACGAATTACGGCAACAGTAAGCAATAGACACCAAAGTTAAATCACCTTGATTTGACTAATCAGATAGCTCAGCATTACAAATGGCTCCTAGTCATAATCCTCTTTGAAAGTGTCGCCTACATTTGGTTTCCGACTTCTCTGTAGATAATGTGTTGTTGATAGGGAGGAATAAAATATGCATGTGTGGAGGGATAATAACTCTGGAAAAGTATTCACGGGCTGGCTATTCACAGTTATACGGTTATTCAGATGCAACCACTTTATATGAGGAAGTCTGTATAACTTGGTAAGTCGTACATAACTGGTGATCTTTTAGACACTTTCTTCTCAAAATCAAAGCTCTCCCATAGCCTTAGTAATATATTGCGTAGATGCAATCAGTATCTGCTACATCTGGAGAATATAGAGAATACATTCGTTTCATATGTCTATAACCACTTCTATGACAATCTGGGACCAGTCAAGAGAAGTGACCAACGAGGACCAACACAACACAGCACAGCACAGCACAGCACACTATATCATGTCACATCACATGACAGAACAGGTAGGACAAATTAACTCAACAAATATCATTACTCACCTATAACCCCGGTCACTTGAATCACCATTCCCCACTCCATCATCACCAACTCCATTCACATCCATCTCCTCACAACTCTCCTCATCATCACTCGACACCGACAAATCAATAGTCTCACTCACGCCACAACCACCTCCTCCAACACACCCTTCACCAACTCCCACATCGCCAACACGACAACCCTTCACCTCACCAACACCATTCGAAACACTCACAGATTCATTCACTCCACTGTGTGCTCGAACTCCATTACTCAACTCGTCGCTCCTATTCGTACGATTCACAGTCTTCTCCGCTGAGTCGTATGGAACACACAAATTCTGGGGGATAGGAGCTATTGGGTAGGCGTTCAAGATTCTCAGACCCATTGTGTTTGAAGGATTCGTGTCAGTGGAGATTGTAGAAGGCGTTGAATTGATGTGGGGTGTCTGTGACATCCAAACACATGGTGAGGGAGTCAGTAACGGCAGACTCAATTGACGAACACTCGAGTCAACATTACCTACCTTCATTCAATAGAATTAACATATCCTTATAAAATGTGAACATACCCAACTGCAATCATCACCCAAACGGTCATCCGTGTTCTCACTGGTCACCGGGTGAACAGGAGCGATTTCTGAACACCTCAGATTCTCCTGATTTTCTGTGCTCAGCCTCTCTGGTGTCGTGAGACTCAGCCTTTTCAGTATTTCTCGGCCCTTTCGACGGACCTGAACCCACGATCGTCTGGGATATCCGTTTGAATACAAACGTTGTGAAATTTTGATCCACGCGCATTCAGGCATAAGCTGATTCTTATATTCCACTACTAATTCCGTCAATAATTTCATCTCATCATCTGTGTATCTCATCGGCGTGATTAACTTCGCTTGTTGTCTGATTAGTTCAGATTGTGTCGGACGTGCAGTGGCCATTTTAAGGAATAATCCAGTGACTGATTGATTGATTGATTGATTGACTGAGTGATTTTCACAGATATCAATCCCGTATTACGATTTAATACTTCCCGCTGTCAGTTAGTTAATTAGTTAGTTAGTTAGTTAATTCTACTGGGTGAATTAATCTATCCTGTCTATGTCTTCGTTTAGCGTTTGCTACTTTAAATTACATACATGCAAGATACGAGGATACCAGTGTCAGCCAATCAAATAGACTTTTCGAAGTGAAAAGGCTAGGAAGATTTATCGATCGTTGGTTGTTGTTTTTTCAAATATAATCTGTCTCATTGGTCAGCACCAGTATTCCCTTGACTTTAGGGTCGAAATCGTGTTTTGATTGGACGAAGTGATGCAGTGTGTGATTGCGGCTGTGGGTGTGGGTGTGTTAGTCCACCCACCCACAAACAGCATATCTCACTCTCCCTCCCCCTCCTCCACTCTCTACCCTCTACCCTCTGTCTCCAGTCTACCTGTGACCTTCAATCCTTCTCACACATGTCATGTCTAACTCCTCATTGGTTGAACAATGTGAACAGTGTGTGTTTTGCATTATAATGAGTTCACAGAACAGAACACAGCAAAAATAGCCTACAAACAGACAGTGGATGGATGGATTGGAATTCTGATTGAGACTATGACAGTGTCTGTGTATGCCTGACTAACTGAGTGAGTGAATCGATTGGTGGGTGGGTGGGTGAATGCGTGAGAGAGAAGTCAACAAAGTGTGTGAATGATTGCATGCATGCATGCATGCATGATGCATGAACAAATTGACTACCACAACCAGTGTAGTGTATCTGCTCAACTACTCAACTACTTTATATTTTATTTCATGCCATCATCATTTTCACACAGAATGCAATTTTCAGCCTTCTCTACATCACCACACTACACCATCATACATAGATGTGGCAACAATTTGTCTCCTTTCCCAGAGAAATAGTAAAACTAACTAAATTAACTAAATAAACAGCCAAATGCTGAAGGTGGTTAAGTTAATTGAGCTGTAATCTGTCGTCTGTGTTGTAATAACAATTCTCCGTATCATTTGATTTGATATACTACAGACTGCTATGCTATTCTACGTGGAGATGGATCGTGGATGAGGAGAAAATATTCTGCAATGAATTACTCTGAGAGAGATTTCTGTACACTTTGCACACACACAGTTTAGTTTGTTCACCATTAAGCAGCTAATAGTTTACCAATGATTAATCTTGATAAATTATTTTTTAGTTGCAGTGTTATTTTCGTTGAAGGCACGCGATGTAGTGCATGTGCATTTGTGTGTCTCTGTGTGTGTGTGTGCGTGTCAATGGGGGGCGTTTTTTGATGCAAGACTTTGACTCTCTACTCTCCATCTGCTATAGGTCTGAGATTTTTTATCGTTTTCATTCGTGTCTAGTCCATAATTGGTCGAACAAGGTGAAGAGTTCTTCTTCATCATACTGCACTATCACAACATGAAAATCTCTCAGAGTAGGCAAACTATCCTTCGATTGATCGATCGATCGAGCTGTTGGTTGGTGGATGGATGGACGGACGGATGAATACACCAGGAAAATTTATTTCACGCCAGCCAAACTGCCAGGTAGTGAATCATATTGAGAATGAATAAGTGTATTACAGAAATCATACTATCTTCCCTCTCTCTCCCCCTCTCTCTGCTTCTCTCTGTGCGTGTGCCTGTGGGTGTGAGTGTGAGTGTTTGTGGCAGGAGAGAGTACATGGACCAACCAGCCATTACGGAGACTTAAATTCAGTGTCAGTGTGAATGTGACACATATGCCTTGCATCAATTCCCTTCATCAACTCACAGTCATTAGATAGAGTTTCTTATTATTTTCATAATTAACAGGTTTTCAGTGGATACACTTCCACGTAGAATGATGGAGGAGGGAGAGTACTCAATTAAAATCAGATGAGTTTCCATTTATGAGATGAACAGATGAGCAGTATTTGTGTGACAAATGTATTGTGGGGTGGAGTGAGATTGTGTGGTGTGGTGTGGTATGGTGAGGTGGGGTGGGGTGGGGTGAGATTAATCCTTTCAGAAAACACTGTGAAATTCGCAAAAAGACGTATAAATATCGAAATCTGTTTAATTGGTCGTAAACAATCTAACCAACCAAATATATGAGGGATTAGCGGAGTTTAGAAATGGTTGTCGTTATGACTGTGTGCACTTGGAAACAGGAATCCGCTTCATAAGACTAAGCGATTCAGAATACGGAGACGAGGATTATCGCAATTAAGACGCTTGACAAGGAGAAAAGTATTGAAATACCGAGAAAAATGAGGAGTCGAGAAAACGTAGAAACACTCGACGAAAGTTGTAGAAAATGCTTCCTTATCATCACCTGTGAGTCTCTAAATGACGACGAATTTATAGAAAGTCGACAGCGGAGAGGCGAATGAATTAATCGATGAGTCAGCAAATCGAGGTGAATTTTCTGATGAACCTTTGCAAGAGACTGTCTTTTAGTTTACTCGGAAAGAAATCTGCCGTGATTACAGGCAGTCGGAAGCCCACCCATTGGAGCATCACCCACCACCTGTCTGCACGCCTCATCGTCAAATGTAACATTCACCTTCATACTTCATTTTAGTAGGAGTCGTTTAACGACTTCTACTGGGATCCCAATACTCATGGATTTGTCATTTATTAGTTCACATATGGGCGAAGTTCAACAATAGAGTCCCAGGATTGTAAATGTTTCAATGACCTTGTGAATGTTCCAATGACCCTGAACGCATGCTAGTCATTGGTTGAGGAAGCTCACCATTATTCTAGCGCGAATAATTGTGCATACTGGTAAGTGACACTGAATTAATTGTCTTCTAGGAACTTTCTTTGAAAAGTTGAAACTGTCTCTGATGATTGGTTGTTATTGGTGTCGAAAGTTTAACTTTGCGTGAATATCTTGTTTCTGTCCAATTACTGGGTGCCAGAGCGAATAACGTTTGGGTTTTAGGAATTTATGACACCTAGATTCGCAAAGGGTTTATGGAGCTGATTCTAGATAGGAGTGCTAATACACTCCTTCCTATCATTCAGCGTCTAGTGTTACCAGGCACCCCCATTCACACAGATGAATGGGCGGGATATAGCCAATTGTCGCAATTGGGATATATAAATCATAGAGTGGACCATTCGAATGATTCCGTCGACCCTGTCACCGGTACTCATAATAATTCCATCGAAGGTTTCTGGGGAAGACTGAAAGATAGAATCTGAGCTATCAACGGATCACAAAACGAAGTTATTTTCAGTCATTTGAATGAATATATGTATAGAAATTGGTTCAATGTGAAAACTGAAACCCCTATACAAAATTGGGAGATATTTTTATCTCATATTACAGAAAAATATCCTGTTTAACGTCTTTTATGCTTTTTTATGTAAATATACGTAAAATTTTATGCAAAAATCATCCTTTTTTCTGACTGGTCGGCTCAAGGTCACTTGTGCGTTCGCATTGCTTGAGACTATATTGCTGAACTTTGCAGATATATGTAGTCAACCGTTTCCAAGGATCTCATAGCTTCATTGTTCGTCCTAATATCACTGACTTTGTCTACACAATCAAACACATCCTCGACGTTGTACATCAGCATTCATTCATCTAATGGTGACAACCACTCAGATGGACAGAGAGAGGGAGAGAGAGAGAGAGATAGAGAGACATGGAGAGAATGTGGTAGGGCGAATTTGTTCTGTCCACAATTGGTCTTCATGAAACGTGGTGTCTGTAATTCAGGTGAATCCCATCATCACGGCGTTTATGTGGGTTTATGTAGCTGTGAGTCGATGGTTTAGACTAGTGAGAAGTATTTCCTCTGCCCCCTTTGTCTCTTCACATCTCTAGTGAGTCAATCCTCTGGTCTACGGCTCGAATGCTTTCCGTGTTCCAGTTTCTGCAAGTTCTATGCATCCATCCATCCATTCATCACTCAACATCACTCAATTCATCCTTCCCATCACAGATTCACTTGTATCGAGGAGGACTGACTGACTGACTAACTAACTAACTACTCTTTTTCTTGCATTATCAGCCCTTGTAATAATAATCACTCATTTTGTTATTCAATCAATAATAAACGAAGCTGTTTTGACTGACGTGTAGTTTTGTGAGGAGAGCACTAGTACAGTCAGTCAGTCAGACAGTTGTTGTTGTTGTTGGTGTTTTTATATTGTTTGGAATATCCTAGTAGACTGAGGAGTATGAAGCGTTGACGATTAGTGCTATGTAGATGTCTGACTGTGTACAGTCAGTCTGCAAACTCGATGGGAATATGTTTGTGAGTGTTGTGGTGTTTGTATTTATCGAGTGAGAGATGGTGACATCAGGCGAAGAGAAATGACTTTGATTTACTTCGAGTTGATTTGATTCAGTGAGTTTATGGGATGCTCATCTTTAGTCGACTGATTCCTCACTCATCAACATGTCTCGTGTTTACCTGTATTAGGAGCAAGCAGGTGGATTAGAAATAGGCCGACTTCTTCTGTTTAGCGGAGAATAGGCACGACATCATTTCCGTCATCACATAGTAGTTATATTTGATGAAATCCACACAGTGAGTAATACAGTATTATATCTGGATGACATGTCGACTACAATTTATTAGTCATAATCCTGTCAAGGTGCTGACATAACATCGGATGTTGTTTCTATACTTCTATTATCTCTTATCCTCCCATCTGACTATGTCACCTTTTATATATGTGAATTCCGACCTATTATGTGACTGAACTGTGTTAGTATTGAATTTCCCTCTAAGCTAATTATCTTCTTGAGGTCGATAATCCTGCAATCTGCAAATTTCCTGTGACCCCATATCTGCATGAAAATAGATAATCCTCCGCGAAAGGTATGGTGGAGAAGTATGGGTAACACGGTATCCACGCTGTTAATAACACAACATATCTCTAGTTCTTTCACACTTATCAACTCAATATTGAACGGAGTGGCATTGACATTTGAGCTAGAAAATGAAGAAGGAGAATTAGCTATGTTAGAATGTAATGTGGAAGTGAAGAGAAGAAAGTATGATGGATAAGATTTGTAGCTGAGATGGATGATTTTGGTGCAGTGGTGTCCTTGAGTTCCATGGTTCAGTTGAGAAGCTTTCGTTACCTACCTCACCACACAACATCCTCAGAGCACACTTCAGTTTCAAGTGAGGTTTACAATTTCTCCACGAGTTTATGAGTCATCTGTTCTGGACATCTTGAGTGATATTGGTCGCTTTCTGTGTGTTTCCTCACCGTCTACTTCACTTGTATTGCTTGGTATTGATTGTTTCGTTGACTTGGAAGATGACCGTTGATTCATGTGATTTCCTTCTTATCGATTGGTAAGTCTTGTCTATGTCGGTGTGTGTGTGTGTGTCTGTGTGTTGATTGGCGATCCACCTGTATACCAGCAGGCTTGTAAAAATTGTCCGGCGTCTTCTCGTGTCTCCTCTGCATTTTCATGGATGAGAAGACAAACAGGGCGTCCACTATGACCAGCGTAATGATTTTTCCCAGTGGTGAAGTACACCAGTGTTTAGAAAGGAAAAAGCCAATCCACTTCACTAAACATTTAGACACGAAGTCATCTTGTGTGTGTGTGTGTGTGTCTGTGTGTTCTACTGACGAGATTTATCCGTAGAAGAGAGAAGCAGATTGATAGGAAACAGTCTGTCAGAATTGAAAAGAAACTTTTCAGTCTATGGTTGAAGAGATAGAAGTAAGTGTTGATTGCTCAAAACTAGATTAGGTTTACGTTGTGGTGATGAAGTAATCTCACTGGACAACTGTTCGTCTGTCTCAAGACTTAACCACCTTCGTCAAATTGACAAGCGATCAGAATAGTAAGTAAGATATCCACTGACCAAGAGGACATTTAATGTGGTTACAAATACATGCATTCGGCGTGTTTCCATTCTCCAATGAAAATGCTCGTTACTAGATCTCCTGTATTCCCCTTTTTCAGTCTCATTCGTTAGGATTGTTCACTTCAGTGTCGCTGAGTTTTATACGAATTTGAAATAATTAGTCCTCTTTTTGAATTCAGCTAGACAGAGCAATAAGAAGATGTAATTTGTCTGAATCGTGTTCAGTGTGTATTTGTGGAACACATTTGGAACAATCTGATCACACACACGGACTTGTCATGGGAATATACCCATATGAAAATAAGAAGAAGAAGAAGAAAGAGTTAAGGGGTGAGAGAATAGAGTAAGGTCGAGGTGAGAGGACATATTGAAGATGAAAATAACAATGAAGATCACTAAACCAAATTACAGAGGTAATAGTACATCTACTCTGGCTAGTATCAAACCAAAGTTAACAAAGGAAGTTGGGTTTAGTGTGATGACGAACTGTTTTTGAAGGTATAAAGGTGGTGTAAACTTCTCAATTGTCGAGGCTTCCACAAACACCTTCTATGCATAGGTCTGAAAGACGTGTAAACATCAATTTTATATCCTGTCTCTATAATAGTGTTTGTCAATAGACGAGTTAGGTCACCTGTTCTCACAATGAATGGGTTCTGGCGATTCTATTTGCTTCTGAAGCCATTTAGGAGTACGCTGTGAAGACAGCTCTTACTTCCAGAGATATGTGAGCCCTCCCAATATATGTGAGTTCACAAGTATATTGAAATTGGAAAATAGAGTGGGATGTGACATCACTTTTCGCACATCCTAAGGGATCAGATAGATGGACATATCGCCTTCACATTCTCAATTATTCTGATCTCAGCTGCATCAAATATCTATTTGACTGCAGTGTTAAACAGCTGTTCAAAACATTGATCATCTCATAATCATATCACATTGATATGATTATGAGTGACAATAAATTGTACTCGAAACCTCGTCATCAGTAAATATTACTGTTTAACACTGTGACACTTTATCAGTCATCACCCCTTACGCCAAAGTGTAACTGTAAAAGATGGACGGATTGGTATAGGACGTTTTTATGAAGGAAAGCACGGCTAGGTCAGCCAGCGTGCAAGTAAACTGTTCTGACTGACTGGCAACTGACATAAGGTTAAACAACATTATCCAATGAGGTTATTTCATGACCACAGCGTAGGCTTAGTTAAAGGTATAAATGCTTCTCCATCTGCAGACATTGGCTTGAAATGTTGATTTCAAATTTGGCCAATTTCTATCAGACTGCACAAGCTACAAAATTAGTCAGTTATCTCACAAACTGTTTGACAGTCAACCATGTAAGTGTTGTTTTACAATCGTCTTCATACAGAAGTTATGGGATAGAATATGGATTATAGTTTGGTTTGGTAAATGTGCTTGCCAATTACACACTCTATAATTTGTGTTTGTTGCGCTGGTCATCATCGTGAAGATGTAAGCCATTTTGAAAATTCGATGATAAGTTAAAGAATTCAAAGATTTCATTTTGTGATTTGAATAAGAAGTGTCTTTCTCCTGTTATAGGTCTTGATCTCTTGTGATTCCAAGTGGAACATGGTGCTTCGACAGCACATCTCCACTTTATCGTATTCTCTCATGTCTTCTTAAACTAACACCATGATTAATGACTTAGAGCCTATCATCTCCTACTCACACGATCTTCTCCATGTTGCCACACAAGTCGTTTCCCATTCAAATTCGATTGGTTTACATAATATGAACTCGTCATCGAGGAATAAATAAACATCGTCAGTGACAATACAATTGTCGCGAAATAAAAACGAGTCCAACAATTTCATCGAAATCAGGCTTTCATCGTACAACCTACACAAAACATGTGTAGTTCTGAAATTCCCTTTGGTTACCCATATTATTCTATTGAAATTTTTATGAAATTCAAATGTCTTCTCGTTGTTGAGCCTAACATCATTACTGATCGCTTTCATGATGGCTGGCTGGCTCGATTACTGGTGGTTTATCGGATACCTCCGGTTGAAAAGTCTGATAAATAATGTAAGGATGTATTCGGAGTCAATGACCAATTCATTGTTTTACATCTATCTAATGATCACACTGACAGCGACAAGAGAGAGTTAGGGGTTTCGGAATCAATAGTAATGTGGTCGACCAAATAAATGCATGATTTCAAATGGAGAGAGAGAGAGGCGGAGTGAAGTATCAGTGTAAGAAGATGTTGAGGTACATGAATTGTGAGACTCCGTCAGATAGACAACTTGAATCTTACAAAGTGTTAGACAGATGAAAGTGTTGAAGACTCTTCAAGCACTTAGAGATTATCGCCATCGAACGGTTGGAGATAGTTCATTGGAACTACTCAGTAATCGAAAGCGTTCAACTTTCCACAAGTAAGGCGACATGCTGATTACAATTACAAAGTTGTATTTTTTAATTGATCTTGTGCTTCGTATTCACCAGGTGTGCCAATGTGGAACTCCTGATTGAATTGGCGATTCCTTCTCCTAACCCGGTTACACACTGCTCAAATAAGCAACAGTTGGATTATTGTGTAATTGTACAGTCCGACGAGAAACAACCGAAAATAGGCTTTCTCATGCCGATCGATGCATTCCCAATGAGATGTGAATCATCAAGCTTGAGATCAGAAGTTTCAGTGATTTCGATGGTGTTTAGTTTCGGTGGAATGGATTTGCTAGCCTCACACTCAACCTGCTCTCTCTGTTGGATTTGCTACCGACTAAATGAGGTTTAGTTGTGTGTTGGCCGATCGGCTGGTCAGCGGGAATTGAAACCACGACCAAGTACATGGTTGGCGATTATTCCACCAATGGATAACAGACACACCGAGGAAATATATTCGCTTAAATTGCGTTCTATGATTGTCATAATCAGAATATTTATATGATGTTGAAGTTGTAATCAGACTGCTGTTCACTTTCATTATTCAGATTGTATGTGGTTGCAAAGATAACAAGGAAATCAGATGGATCCACGTCATCCTGCTTCATGTATTGTTACTACTCTGTGGAAAAGCATAAATCACCCACGACATCCAAAATGCTTCCGAAGTGTTTCCAACCCTCCACACAATGCTGTGTCACCCAGTCCAACACAATCATCAATATAATCGACCGGTCTTCACTCCAAACACTTCACTGCGTGTTCCGTTGTGAATTAAATTCACAGTTGGGATCATCACATAGTTGTTGAGTGAGATGAATGAAGGTTAGAATCATTGTGTAGTGTTGGAGTAGTTTTGAAATGACTTCACAGTCGACGATGTCGATCCCACCCCCTTTCAATGTCGATTAGCTTGAAACGATGACCTCGTTGACAGTGTGATGTCTTTAGTAGTACAGTGGAGGAGTAGTGATGCATAACTGTTGATTACAACCCTCATGTATCGCATATTCTCATTTCACACTCAGTGCATCACTGACAGTCTCCCAGTCGAAGACCATCTCAGATGGTCTCATGATTAATTTCGAGTTCTTTTACATTTAAGTAGACATTGTTATATGCTTTAGTTCTGCTCAACTTCAGGTCAGTATGACTTGACGAAGGATTGTGTAGTTGTCAGCTTAGCACATTATTCAATAGAACAAGAACGGTGTGTTCGAGTGGCAGACGAGACTACGAAGAGGACTTGTTGAAGGAGACACTGGTGAGAAATGGTTATTTGGAGAGGTAGGTATATAATGAAGTATACTCATTAAAACATGGGAAAATAACATCAGAGACAACTCCTCTGAAGAAGAAGCCGTGTATGAATGTACTTCTTTTAAAGGGAGATACCTCTACTCAACTCTACTCAGATCTGTTTATCCAGAAGGAGACCGTAGTTGGAATAAGTTCACGTTTGTCTCACACTTTCATTTTACCTGTAATTCTCTCTCCCTTCACTCTATTTTCTTCACGCTGATGTTCCTGGATTTGCTACCATTATTATTATTATTATTATTATTGCTGTTGTGCCTGATATATTGTTAGTTATTTCTTCAGGATATTTGTAAATCGACAATCGTGGTTGAGTGTTAGTCTCCGTGAGGAGTGTTCAAACTATCTTACCAGTTGACATCAGGCATGTCATCATCGTACTATTCAGTCCTATATTGCTTGCATATCGATATATTTATTTACTTCCTGTTATGACCGGAACTACGACCTAGTAGAATATGAGCGAATACTAACTTAATGAGCTGGCTAGTCTGTCCTAATCGCACGTCGACAACAACGTCAACAACAACAACAACTGTAACAATGACACGGCCCACAGACAAAGACAGAAGAGAAAATTGGACGTTAGTAAGAGACTTTTTACTGTCTCAAAACAGCAGTCAAAAAGAGTCATAGCGCTTGCGTACACTTGTGTTTATAATGACCTTGAAGGCACAAGTGTCATTAATAAATTCAGACAGTGATCAACCAATAGGACTTCAAAGGTCACCAGTAGGGTGAGAGAAAATCAGGTCTCCCATGTCCACACATTATTCTATATCACTTACATGTATTCTTCATATTGAGTTGTTGGTGTCTATGACCTTTGATCAGACATGATCATGTAAGTCTGATGCAATAGTGCACAGTGTTTACAGTGTATGTTAAAATAATAATGAAAATTAAAACAAGTGACTCAGTGAAGAGAATCTTTTCAACGAATTCATTATCAAGCTGTACAGTCGTATTTATATTGATACATGGTTTTCAAGAAATTATATCCGCTAAGGGAATTGTATCATAGGTGTGAATACATAAAATAATAATATTAATATTAATAATAATGATAGCAATGTGAAATGCAATTAACGTGTTTGTGATTATAATCGTAGTTAAATGTCAAGTGACAAAACAACCAATCTCACATACAGAAAAATTCATAGGATTTATGGCAAGGGTGTGAAATTATAGGATTACTAGGCAAGTCGAGCAAAATAAAAGGTTACATAACATTGTGTGACAAAATAATAATAATAATGATTTACTTTATTCCAAAAACAGCAATTGTGATACAGAATGGAATTTTCAGCATTAATCATAATATTGCATCTAATTTCCTCAAATTATAAAGAAAATTAATCACATAGAAAATTTTTCTACATTTACAATAGGGTTAATATAAAAAAAAAAAATAAAAAACATATAAAATGGAAATAATAATAGACTGATTATGTATGTGTCTGTGGAGAAATTTTGATCACAGCTCATGAAATTTTATTGTTTATTTTTTTTTGTCGATGACCATTGATGACTCACTCAGACATGATGGATAGGACAAGGATTTCAATAACACGGTATACTTGTATGTAAGATTCAATACAGTGAAATATATTTCCATATCATGAATCAAAAGTCAATCTGAACGAAGAACATTCCCCACAATACGTGCTCTTCAGGTTCTCACACTTATAAAATATAATCATATTTGTTATCGTTACAATAGTGATTTGAATATTCCCATCATGATAATTATGGAAGATGAATTGAGGAAATACGTATTTTGAGGGATATTCTCATCAGACTTAACATTTACACAATGGAATATTCGTCATAGACATTTGAATTATTGTGGTTAATAGAATATGTAGGATCGGAGTTCAGTGATGTGAATGAATGAATGATAATCAAGGTGATCATAATAACAATAATAATAATAATTGTAATGATTATACATTTCAACTGCGATCAAGTTTCGACAGAATACTTCGAAAATGATTGGGCGTCGAGTGAGGAGTAGACATTTGTAAAAATTACATTTCTGAAATCTCAGGGAAATTGAAATGAGTAAGTCCAGTGTTTCCTACTTTCGGAAACCTGCTCCGTACTTCCTCAGGGAAGTTGATCGCATTTAAAATAACAGAGGTTTGTATATAAAAAGAGGGGACATCTTGAACTGACAACAGTGACAGGACCATTGGAAACCCAGCAGAGTGTACTGGACAGCCACCTGTTTCGTCAGCCTAGTTTGATGCTGTTCAGCAATGCACAACCCGACCACGGGGTTCAAACACACGACATTCTTGTTACAAGGCTAGCGAGCTAGCTTGTAGACCGTTAATCCACTCACTAGGACCCCATCCAATAACCAGCCAGATTATGAATTCTAACTTCTCACAATTCATAGAATATTGTGACCACTTCGAACTGTCTTCTTCGAAGAGATACTGCCTCACCTTCGACGTGCTTCTCCCTACTGGTCACGGCTTCCCACTTGAACATCACGTAACTACCTACCTGAATAGGGCGAGTCACTAGTGAGCATCTGATTAATTGTCAATGGTGAAATCCCCCAACCAATCAAACACAATTCCTGTAAAGCCATCTCTTTTCGTTTTTTCAAATAATCGTGAACTCATATGAGTCATGAAGAAGACATCAAAATATTATCGAGAAAATTGAATGAGCTGTGATCAAAATTTGGTCTCAGACTTACAAATATTGGTCTGCTTTTGTTAAATACTTCAAACACAGTGTATTTTGCATCAGAATTTCAGTGATTCCGTTCGACTGGAAGTTCATGGTCGTAGTAGATAACTGAATATGAAAATAGACGTGTATGTGCGGTATACAATGGTCGAACGTATTCACTAAACTTCTCATTAACAGTTCACTGTGTTCAAAGTGTTTAACGAGAGTAGACTCAAATCCGCATGTCTGAGATCAAATTTCGATCACAGTTCATGAAATTTTGTCTATAATATTGTTATGACTGCTTCATGACTCATATGATTGAACAATGCCTTTATATACGAGAGATGTCCTTTTTATTGATATATAAACCTGTGTTGTGTTAATTTCGATTAACTTCCCTGAGGAAGTTCGGATCAGTTTTCCGAACGTACGAAACGTTGGAATTACTCATTTCAATTTCACTGAGATTTTACAAGTGTGTTATTTTTACAAATATCTACTTGTCACTCGACGCCCAATTATTTTAACCAAAGTGTGAGAATTGTTGAGTTTTGGGTGAAGAAACGTAATACGAAAACGGTCAAGAAAATTGATTCTTTATGAAACTAGGGTAGTGACAAATGTGATGAGTTGTCACAAACAGTTGTTAAAAAGAATTTACGTAATGATATGAATAATTTGATGATTGAGTTGTACTCAGGATGCACATAGAAACAAAGCAGACAATGTGAACTCAACACACATCCTGGTGTGTTTTCAGTGAACAGCAGGAGATAAGGCGATGGTGCCCCACCCCTGGCCGACAGTCAGTCGGCTGCAGTCGGACGCCAGTCGGCCGACCAGTGTTCCGTGGTCTGGCGGTGGGTGGGATGTTGGACAGAGATTCCATGAATCATGCATGACTGGCTGACCACAGTGTTATACATTCATGTCTCCACTCACCTCCTACAACCTATATCCAGTGTAGGCTGGCAGCCACGCGCGCAGTCTTGTCACAATTCCTCATTGTAAGCTGGTCCCTGCATACCGTTATCTTCTCTAACACAACCACCCCACAAGACAGCTGACAGACATAAAAGTGAAAATGTCAATCGCCTTCCTCTCTTCAATATTAATTATATTATTTATTTACGACGTGAAATCTGCTTATGAATTATAAATTGTCATATTGTACAATCCGAGAAGCTCAGATATTCCAACTAGCACAAAGTCAACTCTGTGTATCGATGTTCTCCTAGACACTTTCAACCTACTCACAACCGGCAAGACAGCAAAGGACAATTACTCGCAACTCTAAACAATAAGAACCCATACCGAAACGACCTACGAACGCACAAACGACCTTCAGAAACCATTCAGGTGTCTCTTTGTTGTTTCTAGAAGTAATTATGGATGCTCTACACCTTTTTCGTTGTAAATTCGCTCCGGATCTTGTTTTTGATTACTGTTTGGATCAGGGAGTGATTGCAAGGTGGAAAATTTGTCAGTGTGGAGGTGATATGCGTATACAAAAATACACAAACTGCATTGATGGGTTTGTGCAATGGATATTGGATATCGAGGCGATTCCTAATCGCAGTGCAGGTGTATTATTGCCTATTATCCAGCACCTAGTGCTGCCTGGGACCACTATTCACACAGACCAATGGAGCAGTTACGGTCAATCTCGGTCTAATCTCGGGTATATTCATCATGTAGTCAACCACGAAAACGGTTTTCGCAATCTTTTCCATGGAACTCATACTAAATCAATCGAAAGTTTCTGGAGTCATCTAAAAAACGGATTAGATTGTTGAATGGATCTAGAAATCCAATGATATACAGTTATCTTGATGAGTTTATGTATAGAACTTGGTTTAACATCAGTATGAAGACACCTGTGAGAAATTGGGAGCTCTCTTTGCAACTTATACGAGAACGTTATCCATTGTAACTATTTTTTTAACATTGCATAACTTATGTGTAAGCGATTTTTTACAATTATGCGCCACTTTTCTTGAGCCCTCTGATTGGTTGAAGTTGTCCTTGACAAGCTCGTTTGTGCGTTCGTAGGTCATTTCGGTTTGGGTTCCTATAGTTTAGAGTTGCCCAATTTTTAGTCATCAATCTTTTCAAAACGCGTGGAAGTGGGTGACTCTAAACTTTAGGAACCCAAAACAACCTTGAGAACGGATTACCTTGATGAATGACCTTGAACAGGCAATCATCTGACTCGCAATGGATGCTGTACATCGTTTGCGATGCAAATTCGCTCCAGAGTTAGTTTTCGATTACTGTTTGGAGAACGGGCTCATAGCGAGATCTAAAACTTGCCAGTGCGGAGGTGTTATGCGTATACATAGATACACTAAATGCATCGACGGTTATGTTTACCGTTGCAAGGATTGCAGATGCAGAAAATCAGTCCGAGATGGTATGCCGTTATTTTTTAGTTTATACATTCCTTAGATACATTTTTCTCGAAATCCCATTTACCTCTAGGAAAGATATTGATGATGTGCCACAATTGGGTTATAAGAAGACCTGTAACAGCAACGGCGTATGAAACTGAAATGTCAGAAGTTTCTGCAGTACAGTGGTACCAATACTGCAGAGACGTGGCGTCGTGGAAGATGAACAAATTGACCCAAGTACTCGGTGGAGTTGGTGTGACTGTTCATGTGGATGAGACGGTTTTAATAAAAAGGAAATATAATCGAGGGAGAATGGCTTCTAATCAACAATGGGTGTTGGGTATATATGACACGACCCTACACAAAGGATATATAGAAGCAATCCCTGATCGCAGTGCCAATGTACTGTTGCCAATCATCCAACGTTTAGTACTACCGGGAACAACAATATACACGGATGAGTGGAGTAGTTATAGCCAGTTATCAAATCTGGGCTATATTCATGAGGTTGTCAACCATACAACCGGATTTATAAATCCTTTCACCGGAACTCATACTAATTCGATTGAAAGTTTCTGGAGCCATCTGAAAAAACGGATAAGATCGGTCAACGGATCAAGAAATCCAATGATTTACAGTTATCTCGACGAATTCATGTATAGGACTTGGTTTAATATGACTTTAAAGACTCCTATGTCTAATTGGGACTTTTTTTTGCAACATATACGAGAACGCTATCCTTTGTAACTATTTTTTAACATTGCTTTACTTGTATATAAACGTTTTATTAAAATTATGCGCCGTTCGTTTTGAGCCTTCTGATTGGTTAAAATTGTCCTTGTCAAGGTCATTTGTCCGTTCGTTCGTTTGGTTTCCTAAAGTTTAGAGTCACCTGGAGGTGATATGTAGTCACATGATACGATATCTGCCTTGTTTGCTAGTCTGATATATTTTGCTTTGCGTTTATTGATCGTTAGTCTATGCGATTCACAGTCTATCTTGTCTCTCTGCCTATTAACTAGATAACAACGTTTGACCTTTGTCACATGACATCGTAGCCAATCAGAATCACGTAAGTGGTAAGAAAAACAAAACAAATTACCTCTCTTACTGGTTCATGTCCATTAATTATATGATCTCCCATATGATCGTGTAGTGTACAATTGATTGACACATTTGCTACTTTTCCACTCAAACAATAACACAATGATTGGGAATGGAGTTGATAATCATGAAGTGCATAATAGTGATGAAAGCGACCAGGGTTATCGGTGAGTAATGATATTTGTTGTGTTAATTTATCCTATCTTTTCTGTTCTGTTCTGTCCTGTCCTGTCATGTGATGTGATGTAATGGGATGTGATGTGCTGTGTTGTGGTGGTCTTAGTTATTTACATTTCTTTATTCAGGGTAAATTTCGAATGTGACTCAACTCTTGTGTGTGTGTTTGATTTACTATAGCACTGATAGTCTTCGAATAGATTGAAACTGGCGTGTTTATTATTTCACTTTTGTAGTTGATGTCTGTTATTTGGTTAGTTGGTGGAAGTGATTGTTGTTGTGGTCGTATGCGTGTATGTGTTTGCGTGTGTGTGTGCGTGTATGTGTGTAAAGGTGAGGTTGTGATGGTGTCAGAACTGAAGAGGAGGATGACTGTGACTGAGGGTGATGGCGACACATTGAATGAATGAATGAATATGTAGGTGGAGAGTGGAAGAGAATGATGATGGAGTATTGATCGGAAATCGATCATCCGATAACGAGATGTGTTTCGGTGATTTCAGTTGGAAAATGTGCAGTTATTTAACGATTCCTGTGTACATGGAGTGTTGATTGAGAAGAGAGGTGAGCAGTCCTTGTTGTTGTTGTTGTTGTGAGTTAGTAAGGCGATGTGAGTGTACGTCGGAGCTTCGTGGTTTCACTGTGAACTTCTGAGTGAATGGTGATGATGATTTGGAGAGGGTTTTGATAGGATGTGATGTAGGATGGATGAAATGTATGTGGTGGTGAGTGGACTGTGCGGTTCACAGAATGGGTGGGCTGGTGTTCACACGTGTATGCATTCATTCTAGTGAGTGATGTTGTATTTTGAAGTGTTTGTTTCCACGGATTTGTTGATTAGTTTGAGTTGGGATGAATGATTGAGTGAGTGAGTGACATGAATGAGTCGAAGAATGGTGGGAGCACACAGGAAGTGTTGTAGAGTTGGTTGTTTTTCCACTGTCACTATTTACCAATGCTTTGCATATATCGATATGTGTTATCTATCTATTTATTCATTTATTGATTTATTTGCTCGTCTGTGATTTACTTGACGAGGCGAACAGTCAGAGGATAAGGCAGATGGACAGACGGACACACAGACTGAGAGAATCTTCAATATGATGTGTCCGACTGATAATGAGGTGAATGTGGAGAGTACATGGGAAGGTGATTGTTATCCGTGATTGCGGAGCTGATTGTTGTCGGTGATTGTGGATAAGTTAATAGTAGATTAAATCAAGATGAGAGGGATTGAGCTGTGAGTGAGTCAGTGGGTGAGTGTTTTTGACTGTAGTTATGTAAGTGTTGTGGTGAATTTGACAAGCCCTGATTCGTAGTTGAGTTGTTTTGTGAGGATTGAATAACAGAATTTTCTCTCTCTCTCTCTCTCTCTAGATCTGAAGATGACGATGTGGATGATGGTGAGAGAAGACGACGTTTGACTTTGCTGTTTGAGAAGCAGATGAGACATCTGGATTTGAAGATTGAATATCTGAAAATGAAGAAACGCATTTTGCGTGAGAAGATAAATGGATTGTTGCGATCCTGAAGACAGCCTGAGGAATTGTGCTCAAATGAGATATGCATAATTTTTATTCCGATATTTGTAATAAATTTTGATATATATTCACCAATGATGTTGTTGTGAATGCACTACTCTATCGAATGTTTTGCAAATAAGTTTCTGAGTAATGTGGCGTGTAATGTGAAACAGCGTATGTGTAGGTGGCGATTTTGTTGAGATCCGGTGGAGATTTTGTCTGTGTCTCCTGTCGAAGTATTTGTTGAGATGATGGAGAGTGAGTGATGTAGCCGACTGATGTTCACTTGCAGTCTATGTGATGGCATTATATTGAAATACGTTTCATATTCTCACGATCCTTTGGGTTATGAAACACGGAATTGTTTGTGTGTGTTTGATTCAGTTCGACGGAGGGATGGAGTGATGGATGATGTGAATAATTGATTGATAAGTCAGGCATCTTTGACTGTTCTGATTATTCTCCATGTGATCAGAGTTGTTCTTATAAGCATAAAAGTTGGTCAATGTGGGAGAGGATAAGTCTCGTCTATAATGGAGTGATCAGAGTTGTATTTTGATGAATTGTATTTGGGGATATGACTAGCCAGTTAGTTAGGTTATGGTGGTCACATTTTCTGTGGAATTCATGTATCGTCGTGTTAATTTCAACCTTATTGTATCGTTGAGGGAAAGTCAGATTTTCTCGACTGAGGAGTCTGTTGAGTGCCTGCCTGTCTGCCTGAGTGCCTGTGAGTAGTTATGACAGTGAGTCGGCTGTCATGAAGTTAATTTTCTTATGGTGACTGAATACATTGCCAGACAAACAGAGGAAGAGAGAGGTAGAGAAATTGTATGTCGTGGAGGGTTGTTGAACATGATGATTGACAGTGAGGTAGGTGGTGATGTTGATGGTGACGATGATGAGAATACTCGGAGGATGTGTTAGCCGGGTAGTACACTGACACTCGGCATTATTTTCGTCATTATTACTATTTGATTATTATTGTTATTGCATAAATCATCTTATTATTATTATAGGTTCGTAGAGTTCCTAGAGGAACATAGGGCTTTAGGTGCACGTCTCCATTGAGTTCGGTTCTCTGACAACGTTTTCACCTGGTTCCACGTCTTCCCACATGCTTTCATCTCCTCTTCACATGACCTCCTCCATGTTACCCTCGCACTGACAGTCAACTCGCCGCTTCCCGTTCGGCTTTCACTCGAGCGATGGCCTTGTGTGTGATATCACTCACTTGATGGTTTGTTTTCTCAGAGTATGATCAATCCACCTCGATTTCTTGCTGTAAATTTGTTGCACAATTGGTTTCTGCTGATTTGGTTGGTTGTTTCATTGCCAGAGGTCTCTGTTGGTGATGGTTTCTGGCCGGCCATCTGATGTTGAGCGAAGTATTGGGCGAAGACAGCTTTTGATGAATGTTTTTCGTTTGTTCGAAGTGGTCTTCTTGACGCACCAAGTCTCTGATCCGTTATAGTATAGTGAGTAACACTTGTCATCCAAGTTACGAAATGGCCCACATCTTCACGATGATGACCGGCGCAACAAACACAAATTATAGAGTGTGTAGGTGACAAGCACATTTACCTAAAGAAACTATAATCCATATTCTATCCCATTAATTCTGTATGAAGACGATTGGAAAACAACACTTACAAGGTTGACTGTCAAAGTGTTTGTGAGACAACTGACTAATTTTGTAGCTTGTGCAGACCGATAGAAAGCGGCCAAATTTGAAATCAACATTTTAAGCCAATGGCTGCAGAGGTAGAAGCATTTATACCTCAAACTCAGTTTACCGTCTGGTCATGAAATAACCTCATTGGATAATCTTGTTTAACGTTATGTCAGTTGCCAGTCAGTCAGAACAGTTTACTTGCACGCTGGCTGACCTAGCCGTGCTTTCCTTCATAAAAACGTCCTATACCAATCCGTTCATCTTTTACGGTTACACTTTGGCGTAAGGGGTGATGACTGAGTGATAAATAAAAGCAATGGTCACATTGGGGTCTCTCTCTCTCACCCCTACTTCTTATTCAAATAACAAACCTCTCCACTAGTAGTCTGGAAGCCATTTGGTTTGAATCCTGTGGCGATGTCGATTCTTGTTGGACCTTCAATTATCATCTATGAGATTTCTTTTTCAAGTATTCGTTTTGTAGGGATTTTGTTACATTGGTTGGAGGATTTCATTATGAGCTGACATCAGTTGGTGAAGTATTGGGAAGCCTGGGAGTGAGTACTGGACAGCTTCATGGGCCTTTGGAAAATGTCCCAGTGGCTCAGCGGTATACGAGCTCGCCTTGTAACCAGAATATCCTCATTTCGAACCCCGGTGGCTGCGTACTGCTCAAGCGTCACAAACTAGGACGAAATAGCTGTCCAGTACTCTCACACTATCCAATGGTTCTCTAACTAATGTCAGCTATTGATGAAATCCTCCAAACAATATTACATTTCTCTAAATTTTTGTACACCTTTAATTAGAAAATGAATATGTTGAATGTTCAACTTGATAATGCTCAGTTTTATTCCGAGCTGAGTTTTTTATTTTTAAATTTTGGTGTTACCGATATTTGTCATGGTGAGGTGATACTGTAATTTTCGCCGTGGACTTGACCAGCAGCTTCTCTATCCTACTTCACTTAACACAGTTTAATAATAACACAATGAGATATTTTCTAGTTCCAGATGCCACGACCACAGGAGACAATCTTCGACTTTGCTATTAGAGAAGGGCATGAAATATCCAGATTTATCAACTGGAACTTGTCAACTCAAGAAAATATATTTCAATGTGAGAAGGGGAATAGACAGTCCGAAAACTGACTGAAGACTAGACTGGACACCACGCCCACACTAGAAATTCAAAGATATCATTCATTCTCTCCCTCTACATACAAATTTCTGTCACACATATCGCTATTTGTAATCGAATTCCATATGAATTCGTTAATGGTGAATTTGTCACTCATTTCCTCGCATTTTTCGAAAACACATTTCCGAGACATGCACCATTGAGCCAAAAATATGCTCCACCGAAAACCTCAAAACTCCACAAGTGATTCTGTCACATCCCACACTATTTACCAATTTTCCTCTGTGTGTGTGTGTGTGGATACACATACAAAGAGAGGAGTAATCGTGCTTTGCATGTGAAACTAAGAGAGAGCATATCCCGAAGTGGTTATAAAAACAAATGAATTGTGGAAAGCCAAACCAAACGAAACCAAAGCAAACTACCAACTTCGTCTATAGCCAAACATCTAATCGAGATGAACCATAAGATTGATGTTAACACAGCCTTTAATGTCATCTATAAAATTGGTGAAGGGAGCTTTTTGAAATACACTGAGGCTATAGTTATTCCCACAGTTCAAGTCAGCAACACCAATAGAATACAGTATATCTATTTGAACATTCATTCTCTTTTTGATGTTACAGTCGGAATGTTATTCCCACAGTTCAATACTGCACACAATATATCCACCATTTGAACATTCATTCTATTTGGTGTTAGAGTTGGAATACATTTCCCACGGTCGTCGTCATATACTGAATTAGCAGACAAGAGAATACTATGTATATTTGAACATTGTATTTCATGTCGTTTGATGTGATGAATAGAAATCACATGCCATGTCAGTGACTGATATAAGAATAGAAGATGTGCACTGTGGTAGAGCATAATTCCATTGTGGGTAAAATTTATTTTGATAAAGTGTCACATTGTTGGACAATAATATTTACTGATGACGATGTTTCGAGTACAATTTATTGTCACTCATCATCGTATCACCTTGATATGATTATGAAGTTTACACCACATTTATACCTTCAAAAACAGTTCGTCATCACACTAAACCCAACTTCCTTGGTTAACTTCGGTTTGATACTAGCCAGAGTAGATGTACTATTACCTCTGTAATTTGGTTTAGTGATCTTCGTTGTTATTTTTACATCTTCAATATGCCCTCTCACCTCGACCTTAGTCTATTCTCTCAACCCTTAACTCTTTCTTCTGCTTCTTATTATTATTATTTTCATATGGGTATATTCCCATGACAAGTCCGTGTGTGTGATCAGATTGTTCCAAATGTGTTCCACAAATACACACTGAACACTATTCAGACAAATTACATCTTCTCATTGCTCTGTCTAGCTGAATTCAAAAAGAGGACTAATTATTTCAAATTCGTATAAATCTAAGCGACACTGAAGTGAACAATCCTAACGAATGAGACTGAAAAAGGGGAATACAGGAGATCTAGTAACGAGCATTTTCATTGGAGAATGGAAACACGCCCAATGCATGTATTTGTAACCACATTAAATGTCCTCTTGGTCAGTGGATATCTTACTATTCTGATCGCTTGTCAATTTGACGAAGGTTAAGTCTTGAGACAGACGAACAGTTGTCCAGTGAGATTACTTCATCACCACAACGTAAACCTAATCTAGTTTTGAGCAATCAACACTCACTTCTATCTCTTCAACCATAGACTGAAAAGTTTCTTTTCAATTCTGACCGACTGTTTCCTATCAATCTGCTTCTCTATTCTACGGATAAATCTTGTCAGTAGAACACACACACACACCACAAGATGACATCAAGTCTAAATGTTTAGTGAAGTTGATTGGCTTTTTCCTTTCTAAACACTGGTGTACTTCACCACTGGGAAAAATCATTACACTGGCCATATTGGACGGCCTGTTTATCTTCTCATCCATGAAAATGCAGAGGAGACACGAGAAGACGCCGGACAATTTTTACAAGTCTGCTGTCTCATTCGTCAGCACCAGTATTCCCTTGACTTTTGGGTCGCAGTCGTGTTTTGATTGGACGACGTGATGCAGTGTGTGGGTGCGCTGTGGGTGTGTTAGTCCACCCACCCACAAACAGCATATCTCACTCTCCCTCTTCCTCCTCCTCTCTCTGCCCTCTACCCTCTGGCTCCACTCTACCTGTGACCTTCAATCCTTCTCACCCATGTCATGTCTAACTCCTTATTGGTTGAACAATGTGAACAGTGTGTGCGTTTTGCATTATAATGAGTCAACATAACATAACAGAACAGAACAGAACACAGCAGAAATAGCCTACAAACAGACAGTGGATGGATGGATTGGAATTCTGATTGAGACTATGACAGTGTCTGTGTATGCCTGACTAACTGAGTGAGTGAATGGATTGGTGGTTGGGTGGGTGAATGCGTGAGAGAGAAGTCAACAAAGTGTGAGAATGATTGCATGCATGATGCATGAACAAATTGACTACCACAACCAGTGTAGTGTATCTGCTCAACTACTCAACTACTTTATATTTCATTTCATGCCATCATCATTTTCACACAGAATGCAATTTTCAGCCTTCTCTCTCTACATCACCACACTACACCATCATACATAGATGTGGCAACAATTTGTCTCCTTTCCCAGAGAAATAGTAAAACTAAATTAACTAAATGAACAGCCAAATGCTGAAGGTGGTTAAGTTAATTGAGCTGTAATCTGTCGTCTGTGTTGTAATAACAATTCTCCGTATCATTTGATTTGATATACTACAGACTGTTATGCTATTCTACGTGGAGATGGATCGTGGATGAGGAGAAAATATTCTGCAATGAATTACTCTGAGAGAGATTTCTGTACACTTTACACACACACACACACACACTTAGTTTAGTTTAGTTTGTTCACCATTAAGCAGCTAATAGTTTACCAATGATTAATTAATCTTGATAAATTATTTCTTAGTTGCAGTGTTATTTTCGTTGAAGGCACGCGATGTAGTGCATGTGCATTTATGTGTCTCTCTGTGTGTGTGTGTGCGTGTCAATGGGGGCGTTTTTTAATGCAAGCCTTTGACTCTCTACTCTCCATCTCCTATAGGTCTGAGATTTTTTATCGTTTTCATTCATGTCTAGTCCATAATTGGTCGAACAAGGTGAAGAGTTCTTCTTCTTCATCATACTGCACCATCACAACATGAAAATCTCTCAGAGTAGGCAAACTATCCTTCGATTGATCGATCGATCGAGCTGTTGGTTGGTTGGTGGATGGATGGATGGATGGACGGACGGACGGACGGACGGATGAATACACCAGGAAAATTTATTTCACGCCAGCCAAACTGCCAGGCAGTGAATTACATTGACAATGAATAAGTATATTACAGAAATCATACTATCTTCCCTCTCTCTCCCCCTCTCTCTGCTTCACTCTGCGCATGTGCCTGTGGGTGTGAGTGTTTGTGGCAGGATAGAGTACATGAACCAACCAGCCATTCCGGAGACTTAAATTCAGTGTCAGTGTGAATGTGACACATATGCCTTGCATCAATTCCCTTCATCAACTCACAGTCATTAGATAGAGTTTCTTATTATTTTCATAATTAACAGGTTTTCAGTGGATACACTTTCACGTAGAATGGTGGAGGAGGGGGAGTACTCAATTAAAATCAGATGAGTTTCCATTTATGAGATGAAAAGATAAGCAGTATTTGTGTGACAAATGTGTTGGGGTGTGGTGTGATGTGGTGTGGTGTGGTGTGGTATGGTATGGTGAGTTGGGGTGGGGTGGGGTGGAGTGAGATTAATCCTTTCAGAAAACACTGTGAAATTCGCAAAAAGACGTATAAATATCGAAATCTGTTTAATTGATCGTAAACAATCTAACCAACCAACTATATGAGGGATTGGCGGAGTTTCGAAATGGTTGTCGTTAAGACTGAGTGCACTTGGAAACAGGAATCCGCTTCATAAGACTAAGCGATTTAGAATATGGGGAGGGGATAATCGCAAGTAGGACACTTGACAAGGAGACAAGTATTGAAATACGGAGAAAAATGAGGAGTCGAGAAAACGTAGTAACACTCGACGAAAGTAGTAGAAAATGCTTCCCTATCATCACCTACGAGATTCTAAATGACGACGAATTTATAGAAAGTCGACAGCGGAGAGGCGAATGAATGAATCGATGAGTCAGAAAATCGAGGTGAAATTTCTGATGAACCTTTGCAAGAGACTGTCTTTTAGTTTACTCGGAAAGAAATCTGCTGTGCTTACAGGCAGTCGGAAGCCCACCCATTGGAACATCACCCACCACCTGTCTGCACGCCTCATCGTCAAATGGAACATTCACCTTCATACTTCACTTTAGTAGGAATCGTTTAACGACTTCTAGTGGGATCCCAATACTCATGGATTTGTCATTTATTAGTTCACATATGTAGTCAACCGTTTCCAAGGAAGGATCTCATAGCTTCATTGTTCGTGCTAATATCACTGACTTTGTCTACACAATCAAACACATCCTCGACGTTGTACATCAGCATTCATTCATCTAATGGTGACAACCACTCAGATGGACAGACAGAGAGATAGATATATATAGAGACATGGATAGAATGTGGTAGGGCGAATTTGTTATGTCCTCATGAAACGTGGTGTCTGTAATTCAGGTGAGTCCCATCATCACAGGGTTTATGTGGGTTTATGAAGATGTGAATCGACGGTTTAGACTAGTGAGAAGTATTTCCTCTGCCCCCTTTGTCTCTTCACATCTCTAGTGAGTCAATCCTCTGGTCTACGGCTCAAACGCTTTCCGTGTTCCAGTTTCTGCAAGTTCCATGCATCCATCCATCCATCCATCACTCAACATCACTCAATTCATCCTTCCCATCACAGATTCACTTGTATCGAGGAGGACTGACCAACTAACTGACTAACTGCTCTTTTTCTTGCAATATCAGCCTTTGTAATAATAATCACTCATTTTGTTATTCAATCAATAATATACGAAGCTGTTTCGACTGACGTGTAGTTTTGTGAGGAGAGTAGTAGTACAGTCAGTCAGTCAGTCAGTCAGTCAGTCAGTCAGTCAGTCAGTCAGTCAGTCAGTCAGTCAGTCAGTCAGTCAGTCAGTCAGTCAGTCAGTCAGTCAGTCAGTCAGTCAGTCAGTCAGTCAGTCAGTCAGTCAGTCAGTCAGTCAGTCAGTCAGTCAGTCAGTCAGTCAGTCAGTCAGACAGTTGTTGTTGTTGTTGGTGTTTATATATTGTTAGGAATATCCTAGTAGACTCAGGAGTATGAAGCGTTGACGAGTAGTACTATGTGGATGTCTGACTGTGTACAGTCAGTTTGCAAACTCGATGGGAATATGTTTGTGAGTGTTGTGGTGATTGCATTTATCGAGTGAGAGGTGGTGATATCAGGCGAAGAGAAATGACTTTGATTTACTTCGAGTTGATTTGATTCAGTGAGTTTATGGGATGAGCATCATTAGTCGACTGCTTCCTCACTCATCAACATGTTTCGTGTTCACCTGTAATAGGAGCAATCAGGTGGATCAGAAATAGGCCGACTTCTTCTGTTTAGCGGAGAATAGGCACGACATCATTTCCGTCATCACATAGTAGTTATATTTGATGAAAGCCACACAGTGAGTAATACAGTATTATATCTGGATGACATGTCGACTACAATTTATTGGTCATAATCCTGTCAAGGTTCTGACATAACATCGTATGTTGTTTCTATACTTCTATTATCTCTTATCCTCCCTTCTAAATATGTCACCTTTTATATATGTGAATCCCGCCTTAATATGTGACTGAACTGTGTTAGTATTCAATTTCCCTCTAAGCGAATAATCTTCTTGTGGACGATAATCCTGCAATCTGCAAATTTCCATGACCCGATATCTGCATGAAAATAGATAATCCTCCGCGAAAGGTACGGTGGAGAAGTATGGGTAACACGGTATCCACGCTGTTAATAACACAACATATCTCTAGTTAATTTACACTTATCAACTCAATATTGAACGGAGTGGCATTCACATTTGAGTTAGAAAATGAAGAAGGAGAATTAGCTATGTGAGAATGTAATGTGGAAGTGAAGAGAAGAAAGTATGATGGATAAGATTTGTAGCAGAGGTGGATGATTTTGGTGCAGTTGTGTTCCCTGAGTCCGATGGTTTAGTTGAGAAGCTTTTGTTACCTACCTCACCACACAACATCCTCACAGCACATTACAATTTCAAGTGAGGTTCACAATTTCTCCACGAATTTATGAGTCATCTGTCCTTGACATCTTGAGTCATATTGGTTGCTTTCTGTGTGTGTGTTTCCTCACCGTCTACTTCACTTCTATCGCTTGGTATTGATTGTTTCGTTGACTTGGAAGATGACCGTTGATTCATGTGATTTCCTTCTTATCGATTGGTAAGTCTTGTCTATGTCGGTGTGTGTGTGTGTGTCTGTGTGTTGATTGGCGATTCACCTGTATACCAGCAGGCTTGTAAAAATTGTCCGGCGTCTTCTCGTGTCTCCTCTGCATTTTCATGGATGAGAAGACAAACAGGGAGTCCAATATGGCCAGTGTAATGATTTTTCCCAGTGGTGAAGTACACCAGTGTTTAGAAAGGAAAGAGCCAATCCACTTCACTAAACATTTAGACTCGAAGTCATCTTGTGGTGTGTGTGTGTGTGTCTGTGTGTTCTACTGACGAGATTTATCCGTAGAATAGAGAAGCAGATTGATAGGAAACAGTCGGTCAGAATTGAAGAGAAACTTTTCAGTCTATGGTTGAAGAGATAGAAGTGAGTGTTGATTGCTCAAAACTAGATTAGGTTTACGTTGTGGTGATGAAGTAATCTCACTGGACAACTGTTCGTCTGTCTCAAGACTTAACCTTCGTCAAATTGACAAGCGATCAGAATAGTAAGATATCCACTGACCAAGAGGACATTTAATGTGGTTACAAATACATGCATTGGGCGTGTTTCCATTCTCCAATGAAAATGCTCGTTACTAGATCTCCTGTATTCCCCTTTTTCAGTCTCATTCGTTAGGATTGTTCACTTCAGTGTCGCTTAGATTTATACGAATTTGAAATAATTAGTCCTCTTTTTGAATTCAGCTAGACAGAGCAATGAGAAGATGTAATTTGTCTGAATAGTGTTCAGTGTGTATTTGTGGAACACATTTCGAACAATCTGATCACACACATGGACTTGTCATGGGAATATACCCATATGAAAATAATAATAATAAGAAGCAGAAGAAAGAGTTAAGGGTTGAGAGAATAGACTAAGGTCGAGGTGAGAGGACATATTGAAGATGTAAAAATAACAATGAAGATCACTAAACGAAATAACAGAGGTAATAGTACATCTACTCTGACTAGTATCAAACCAAAGTTAACCAAAGAAGGTAGGTTTAGTGTGATGACGAACTGTTTTTGAAGGTATAAATGTGGTGTAAACTTCTCAATTGTCAAGGCTTCCACAAACACCTTCTATGCATAGGTCTAAAAGACGTGTAAACATCAATTTTATATCCTGTCTCTATAATAGTGTTTGTCAATAGACGAGTTAGGTCACTTGTTCTCACTGTGAATGGGTTCTGGCAATTCTATTTGCTTCTGAAGCCATTTAGGAATATGCTGTGAAGACGGGTCTTACTTCCAGAGATCTGTGAGCACTCCCATTGCATGTGAGTTCACAAGTGCTTTGAAAATAGAAAAGAGAGTGGGATGTGACATCACTTTTCGCACATCCTAAGGGATCAGATAGATGGACATATCGCCTTCACATTCTCAATTATTCTGATCTCAGCTGCATCAAATGTCCTTCTAACGTCAATGTTCAACCCTTGTTGAACACTGATATCACTCATGATCACATCAAGGTGATATGATTATGAGTGACAATAAATTGTGCTCGAAACACCGTGATCAGCAAAATGTTACTGATTAACACTCTGACACTTTATCAAAATAAGTTTTACCCACAATGGAATTATGCTATACCACACTGCACATCTTCTATCCTTATATCAATCACATCAATCAACCGGCGTGTGATTTCTATTCACATCAAACGACATGAAATACAATGTTCAAATATACATAGTATTCTCTTGTCTGCTAATTCAGTATATGACGACGACCGTGGGAAATGTATTCCAACTCTAACACTAAATAGAATGAATGTTAAATGGTGGATATATTGTGTGCAGTACTGAACTGTGGGAATAACATTCCGACTGTAACATCAAAAAGAGAATGAATGTTCAAGTGGATATACTGTATTCTGTTGGTGTTGCTGACTTCAACTGTAGGAATAACTATGGCCTCAGAGTATTTCAAAAAGCTCCCTCCACCAATTTTGCAGATGACATTAAAGGCTGTGTTAACATCAATCTTATGGTTCATCTCGATTAGATGTTTGGCTATAGACGAAGTTGGTAGTTTGCTTTGCTTTACTTTGCTTCACTTTGGTTTGGCTGTCCACAATTCATTTGTTTTTCTAACCACTTCGGGATATGCTCTCTCTTAGCCTCACATGCAAAGCACGATTACTCCTCCCTATGTATGTGTATCCACACACACACACACACACTCACGAAAATTGGTAAATAGTGTGGGATGTGACATAGACACTTGTGGAGTTTTGAGGTATTCGGTGGAGCGTAGTTTTGGATCAGTGGTGCATGTCTCGGAAATGTGTTTTCGAAAAATTCGAGGAAATGAGTGACAAATTCACCATTAACGAATTCACATGGAATTCGATTACAAATAGCGATATGTGTGACAGGAATTTGTATGTAGAGGGAGAGAATGAATGATATCTTTGAATTTATAGTGTGGGCGTGGTGTCCAGTCCAGTCTAGTCTTCAGTCAGTTTTCGGACTGTCTATTCACCTTCTCACATTAAAATATATTTTCTTGAGTTGACCAGTTGCAGTTGATAAATCTGGATATTTCATGCCCTTCTCTAATAGCAAAGCCGAAGATTGTCTCCTGTCGTCGTGGCATCTGGAACTAGAAAATATCTCATTGTGTTATTATTAAACTGTGTTAAGTGAAGTAGGATAGAGAAGCTGCTGGTCAAGTCCACGGCAAAAAAAGGAAATCAGTTTGGTCGGCCATGAAAACGACCTATGCTGCTGACAACTAGTTCACTAACAACTGGCCGTATTCAGGGAGTTAGTTAACTGGGAAATCATGACCAGTGGGGTGAAGCAGGTGAGAAGTGAGACAGTATCTCTTCAACGAAGACAGTTCGAAGTTGTCTCACTATGTCATGAATTGTGAGAAGTTGGAATTTATAATCTGGCTAGCTACTGCATGTAGTCCTAGTGAGTGTCTTAATGGTCTACGAGTTAGCTCGCCAGCCCGGTAACCAGAAAGTTGTGGGTTCAAACACCCTGGTGTGCGTGCACTTCTGAATAGTACCAAACTAGACTGACGAAGCAGGTGGCTGTCCAGTACTCCCTGCAGGTTTTCCAATGGTCCTGTCACTGATATCAGCTCAAGATGTCCTTTTTAAGTATATGTAAACCTCTGTTATATTAATTTGCATTAATTTCCCTGAGTAAGTTCGGATCAGTTTTCCGAACGTAGGAAACGTTGGAATTACTCATTTCAATTTCCCTGAGATTTTAGAAATGTCTACCCCTCACTCGACGCCCAATCATTTTCGAAGTATTCTGTCGAAACTTGATCGCAGTTGAAATGTATAATCATTACAATTATTATTATTATTGTTATTATGATCACCTTGATTATCATTCATTCATTCATTCACATCACTCAACTCCGATCCTACATATTCTATTAACCACAATAATTCAAATGTCTATGACGAATATTTCATTGCGTAAATGTTAAGTCTGATGAGAATATCCCTCAAAATACGTATTTCCTCAATTCATCTTCCCTATAATTATCATGATGGGAATATTCAAATCACTATTGTAACGATAACAAATATGATTATATTTTATAAGTGTGAGAACCTGAAGAGCACGTATTGTGGGGAATGTTCTTCGTTCAGATTGACTTTTGATTCATGATATGGTATGATATGATATTTCACTGTATTAAATCTTACATACAAGTATACCGTGTTATTGAAATCCTTATCCCATCCATCATGTCTGAGTGAGTCATCAATGGTCATTGAAAACAAAATAAATAATAAAATTTCATGAGCTGTGATCAAAATTTGCTTTGCGTCTATTGATCGTTAGTCTATGCGACCCACAGTCTATCTTGTCTCTCTGCCTATTAACTAGATAACAACGTTTGACCTTTGTCACATGACATCGTAGCCAATCAGAATCACGTAAGTGGTAAGAAAAACAAAACAAATTACCTCTCTTACTGGTTCATGTCCATTAATTATATGATCTCCCATATGATCGTGTAGTGTACAATTGATTGACACATTTGCTACTTTTCCACTCAAACAATAACACAATGATTGGGAATGGAGTTGATAATCATGAAGTGCATAATAGTGATGAAAGCGACCAGGGTTATCGGTGAGTAATGATATTTGTTGTGTTAATTTATCCTATCTTTTCTGTTCTGTTCTGTCCTGTCATGTGATGTGATGTGATGTGATGTGATGTGCTGTGTTGTGTTGTGGTGGTCTTAATTATTTACATTTCTATATTCAGGGGAAATTTCGAATGTGACTCAACTCTTGTGTGTGTGTGTGTTTGATTTACTATAGCACTGATAGTCTGAGAATAGATTGAAATTCGCGTGTTTTAATTATTTCACTTTTGTAGTTGATGTCTGTTATTTGGTTAGTTAGTGGAATTGATTGCTGTTGTGGTCGTATGCGTGTATGTGTTCGCGTGTGTGTGTGTGCGTGTGTGTGTAAAGGTGAGGTTGTGATGGTGCAGCAGTGAAGAAGAGGATGACTGTGACTGAGGATGACGGCGACACATTGAATGAATGAATGAATGAATATGTAGGTGGAGAGTGGAAGAGAATGATGATGGCGTATTGATCAGAAATCCATCATTCGATAACGAGATGTGTTTCGGTGATTTCAGTTGGAAAGTGTGCAGTTATTGAACGATTCCTGTGTATATTTAGTGTTGATTGAGAAGAGAGGTGAGCAGTTCTTGTTGTTTTTGTTGTCAGTTAGTAAGGCGATGTCAGTGTTCCTGGGAGCTTCTTGGTGTTACTGTGATTTGCTGAGTGAGTGGTAATGATTTGAAGAGGGTTTTGATAGAATGTGATGTAGGATGGATGAAATGAATGTGATGGTTAGTGGATTGTGCGACACTCTGACTGTGTGGGTGGGTGTTCACACGTGTATGGATTCATTCTAGTGAGTGAGGTTGTATTTTGAAGTGTTTGTTTCCACGGATTTGTTGATTAGTTTGAGGTGAGATGAATTAGTTAGTGAGTGAGTGACATGAGTGAGTCGAAAAATGGAGGGAGCACACAGGAAGTGTTGTAGAGTTGTCACTATTGTCACTATTCACCAATGTTTGCATATATCGATATATGTTATGTATCTATTTATTCATTTATTGATTTACTCGTCTGTGATTTACTTGAAGATGCGAATAGTCAGAAGTTATTGCGGATGGACAGACGGACACACAGGCTGACAGAACCTTCAATATGATGTGTACGACTGATAATGAGGTGAAGGTGGAGAGTATATGGGAAGGTGATTGTTATCGGTGATTGCGGAGCTGATTGTTGTCAGTGATTGTGGATAAGTTAATAGTAGATTAAATTAAGTTGAAAGGGATTGATCTGTGAGTGAGTGAGTGGGTGAGTGTTTTTGACTGTTCTTATGTAACTGTTGTGGTGAATTTGACAAGCCCTGATTCGTAGTTGAGTTGTTTTGTGAGGATTGAATAACAGAATTTTCTCTCTCTCTCTCTCTCTCTAGATCTGAAGATGACGATGTGGATGATGGTGAGAGAAGACGACGTTTGGCTTTGCTGTTTGAGAAGCAGGTGAGACATCTGGATTTGAAGATTGAATATCTGAAAATGAAGAAACGCATTTTGCGTGAGAAGATAAATGGATTGTTGCGATCCTGAAGACAGGCTGAGGAATTATGCTCAAATGAGATATGCATAATATCTATTCATTTCGATATTTATAATAAATTTTGATATATATTCACCAATGATGTTGTTGTGAATGCACTACTCTATCGAATGTTTTGCAAATAAGTTTCTGAGTAATGTGGCGTGTAATGTGAAACAGCGTATGTGTAGGTGGCGATTTTGTTGAGATCCGGTGGAGATTTTGTCTCTGTCTCCTGTCGAAGTATTTGTTGAGATGATGGAGAGTGAGTGATGTAGGCGACTGATGTTCACTCACAGTCTAGGTGATGGCATTATATTGAAATACGTTTCATATTCTCACGATCCTTTGGGTTATGAAACACGGAATTGTTTGTGTGTGTTTGATTCAGTTCGACGGAGGGATGGAGTGATGGATGATGTGAATAATTGATTGATAAGGCAGGCATCTTTGACTGTTCTGATTGTTCTCCATGTGATCAGAGTTGTTCTTGTGAGCATAAAAGTTGGTCCATGTGGGAGAGTATAAGTCTTATCTGTAATGGAGTGATGGGAGTTGTATTTTGATGAATTGTATATGGGGGATATGACTAGCCAGTTAGTCAGGTTATGGTGGTCACATTTTCTGTGGAATTCATGTATCGTCGTGTTAATTTCAACTTTATTGTATCGTTGAGGGAAAGTCAGATTTTCTCGACTGAGGAGTCTGTTGAGTGCCTGCCTGTCTGCCTGAGTGCCTGTGAGTAGTTATGACAGTGAGTCGACTCTCATGAAGTTAATTTTCTTATGGTGACTGAATACATTGCCAGACAAACAGAGGAAGAGAGAGGTAGAGAAATTGTATGTCGTGGAGGGGTGTTGAACATGATGATTGACAGTGAGGTAGGTGGTGATGTTGATGGTGACGATGATGAGAATACTCGGAGGATGTGTTAGCCGGGTAGTACAATGACACTCGGCATTATTTTCGTCATTATTACTATTTGATTATTATTGTTATTGCATAAATCATCTTATTATTATAGGTTCGTAGAAATCCTAGAGGAACATAGGGCTTTAGGTGCACGTCTCCATTGAGTTCGGTTCTCTGACAACGTTTTCACCTGGTTTCACGTCTTCCCACATGCTTTCATCTCCTCTTCACATGACCTCCTCCATGTTGCCCTCGCACTGACAGTCAACTCGCCGCTTCCCGTTCGGCTTTCACTCGAGCGATGGCCTTGTGTGTGATATCACTCACTTGATGGTTTGTTTTCTCAGAGTATGATCAATCCACCTCGATTTCTTGCTGTAAATTTGTTGCACAATTGGTTTCTGCTGATTTGGTTGGTTGTTTCATTGCCAGAGGTCTCTGTTGGTGATGGTTTCTGGCCGGCCATCTGATGTTGAGCGAAGTATTGGGCGAAGACAGCTGTTGATGAATGTTTTTAGTTTGTTCGAAGTGGTCTTCTTGACGCACCAAGTCTCTGATCCGTTATAGTATAGTGAGTAACACTTGTCATCCAAGTTACGAAATGGCTTGCATCTTCACGATGATGACCAGCTCAACAACCACAAATTATAGAGTGTGTAGGTGACAAGCACATTTACCTAAAGAAACTAAGATCCAGATTCTATCCCATATCTTCTGTATGAATACGATTGGAACAAAACACTAACAAGGTTGAATGTCAAACAGTCTGTGACATAACTGACTAATTTTGCAGCTTGTGTTGACAGATAGAAAGCGGCCAAATTTGAAATCAACATTTCAAGCCAATGGCTGCAGAGGTAGAAGCATTTATACCTCAAACTCAGTTTACGTTCTGGTCACGAAATAACCTCATTGAATAATGTTGTTTAACCTTATGTCAGTTGCCAGTCAGTCAGAACAGTTTACTTGCACGCTGGCTGACCTAGCAGTGCTTTCCTTCATAAAAATATCGTATACCAATCCATTCATCTTTTATGGTTACACTTTTAGGGTAACAGGTTATGACTGAGTGATAAATAAAAGCAATGGTCACACTGGGGTCTCTCCCTCTCTCTCTCACCCCTACTTCTTAATCAAATAACAAACCTCTCCACTAGTAGTCTGGAAGCCATTTGGTTTGAATCCTGTGGCGATGTCGATTCTTGTTGGACCTTCAATTATCATCTATGAGATTTCTTTTTCAAGTATTGGTTTTGTAGGGATTTTGTTACATTGGTTGGAGGATTTCATTATGAGCTGACATCAGTTGGTGAAGTATTGGAAAGCCTGTGAGTGAGTACTGGACAGCTTCATGGGCCTTTGGAAAATGTCCCAGTGACTCAACGGTATACGAGCTCGCCTTGTAACCAGGATACCCTCATTTCGAACCCCGGTGGCTGCGTACTGCTCAAGCGTCACAAACTAGGATGAAATAGCTGTTCAGTACTCTCACACTATCCAATGGTTCTCTAACTAATGTCAGCTATTGATGAAATCCTTCAAACAATATTACATTGCTCTAAATTTTTGTACACCTTTAATTAGAAAATGAATATGTTGAATGATCAACTTGATAATGCTCAGTTTTATTCCAAATTGAGTTTTTTTTATTTAATTTTGGTGTTATCGATATTTGTCATGACGAAGTGACACTGTAATTTTCGCCGTGGACTTGACCAGAAGCTTCTCTATCCTACTTCACTTAACACAGTTTAATAATAACACAATGAGATATTTTCTAGTTCCAGATGCCACGACGACAGGAGACAATCTTCGGCTTTGCTATTAGAGAAGGGCATGAAATATCCAGATTTATCAACTGCAACTGGTCAACTCAAGAAAATATATTTCAATGTGAGAAGGTGAATAAACAGTCCGAAAACTGACTGAAGACTAGACTGGACTGGACACCACGCCTACACTATAAATTCGAAGATATCATTCATTCTCTCCCTCTACATACAAATTTCTGTCACACATATCGCTATTTGTAATCGAATTCCATATGAATTCGTTAATGGTGAATTTGTCACTCATTTCCTCGCATTTTTCGAAAACAAATTTCCGAGACATACACCACTGAGCCAAAAATATGCTCCACTGAAAACCTCAAAACTCCACAAGTGATTCTGTCACATCCCACACTATTTACCAATTTTCCTCTGTGTGTGTGTGTGGATACACATACAAAGAGAGGAGTAATCGTGCTTTGCATGTGAAACTAAGAGAGAGCATATCCCGAAGTGATTAGAAAAACAAATGAATTGTGGAAAGCCAAACCAAACCAAACCAAACGAAACCAAAGCAAAGCAAACTACCAACTTCGTCTATAGCCAAACATCTAATCGAGATGAACCATAAGATTGGTGTTAACACAGCCCTTCATGTCATCTATAAAATTGGTGAAGAGAGCTTTTTGAAATACACTGAGGCTATAGGTATTCCCACAGTTCAAGTCAGCAACACCAATAGAATACAGTATAACTATTTGAACATTCATTCTCTTTTTGATGTTACAGTCGGAATGTTATTCCCACAGTTCAATACTGCACACAATATATCCACCATTTGAACATTCATTCTATTTGGTGTTACAGTTGGAATACATTTCCCACGGTCGTCGTCATATACTGAATTAGCAGACAAGAGAATACTATGTATATTTGAACATTGTATTTCATGTCGTTTGATGTGATGAATAGAAATCACACGCTGGCTCAGTGATTGATATAAGGATAGAAGATGTTCACTGTGGTAGAGCATAATTCCATTGTGGGTAAAATTTATTTTGATAAAGTGTCAGAGTGTTAAACAGTAACATTTTGCTGATCACGGTGTTTCGAGCACAATTTATTGTCACTCATCATCATCATATCACCTTGATGTGATCATGAGTGATATCAGTGTTCAACAAGGGTTGAACATTGACGTCAGAAGGACATTTTATGCAGCTGAGATCAGAATAATCGAGAATGTGAGGTCTGTATATTCGTGCATCTAAGCCCTTTCAACGTGCGAAAAAACGACGTCAAATCCCACTGTACTAACCAATTTGAATGTAGGCGTGAACGCACATACATATCAAGGACTCACAGATCTCTGGAAGTAAGACCTCTCTTCACAGCGTATTCCTAAATGGCTTCAGAAGCAAATAGAATCGCCAGAAACCATTCATAATGAGAACAGGTGACCTAACTCGTCTATTTACAAACACTATTATAGAGACAGGATATAAAATTGATGTTTACACGTCTTTCAGACCTATGCATAGAAGGTGTTTGTGGAAGCCTCGACAATTGAGAAGTTTACACCACCTTTATACCTTCAAAAACAGTTCGTCATCACACTAAACCCAACTTCCTTGGTTAACTTTGGTTTGATACTAGCCAGAGTAGATGTACTATTACCTCTGTTATTTCGTTTAGTGATCTTCGTTGTTATTTTCATCTTCAATATGTCCTCTCACCTCGACCTTACTCCATTCTCTCACCCCTTAACTCTTTCTTCTGCTTCTTATTATTATTATTTTCATATGGGTATATTCCCATGACAAGTCCATGTGTGTGATCAGATTGTTCCAAATGTGTTCCACAAATACACACTGAACACGATTCAGACAAATTACATCTTCTCATTGCTCTGTCTAGCTGAATTCAAAAAGAGGACTAATTATTTCAAATTCGTATAAAACTCAACGAGACTGAAATGAACAATCCTAACGAATGAGACTGAAAAAGGGGAATACAGGAGATCTAGTAACGAGCATTTTCATTGGAGAATGGAAACACGCCCAATGCATGTATTTGTAACCACATTAAATGTCCTCTTGGTCAGTGGATATCTTACTTACTATTCGCATCGCTTGTCAATTTGACGATGGTTAAGTCTTGAGACAGACGAACAGTTGTCCAGTGAGATTACTTCATCAACACAACGTAAACCTAATCTAGTTTTGAGCAATCAACACTTACTTCTATCTCTTCAACCACAGACTCAGGAGTTTCTTTTCAATTCTGACCGACTGTTTCCTATCAATCTGCTTCTCTATTCTACGGATAAATCTCGTCAGTAGAACACACAGACACACACACACACACCACAAGATGACTTCGAGTCTAAATGTTTAGTGAAGTGCATTGGCTTTTTCCTTTCTAAACACTGGTGTACTTCACCACTGGGAAAAATCATTACACTGGCCATAGTGGACGCCCTGTTTGTCTTCTCATCCATGAAAATGCAGAGGAGACACGAGAAGTCGCCGGACAATTTTTACAAGCCTGCTGGTATACAGGTGGATCGCCAATCAACACACAGACACACACACACCGACATAGACAAGACTTACCAATCGATAAGAAGGAAATCACATGAATCAACGGTCATATTCCAAGTCAACGAAACAATCAATACCAAGCAATAGAAGTGAAGTAGACGGTGAGGAAACACACAGAAAGCAACCAATATGACTCAAGATGTCAAGGATAGATGACTCATAAACTCGTGGAGGAGTTGTAAACCTCACCTCACTTGAAATTGAAGTGTGCTCTGAGGATGTTGTGTGGTGAGGTAGGTAACAAGAGCCTCTCAACTGAACCATCGAACTCAGGGAACACAACTGCACCAAAATCATCCATCTCAGCTACAAATCTTATCCATCATACTTTCTTCTCTTCACTTCCACATGACATTCTAACATAGCTAATTCTCCTTCTTCATTTTCTAGCTCAAATGTCAGCGCCACTCCGTTCAATATTGAGTTGATAAGTGTGAATTAACTAGAGATATGTTGTGTTATTAACAGCGTGGATACCGTGTTACCCATACTTCTCCACCATACATTTCGGGTAGGATTATCTATTTTCATGCAGATATGAGGTCACAGGAAATTTGGAGATTGCAGGATTATCGACATCAAGAAGATAATTAGCTTGGAGAGAAATTCAATACTAACACAGTTCAGTCACATCATAGGTCGGAATTCACATATATAAAATGTGACATAGTTAGATGGGAGGATAAGAGATAATAGAAGTAAAGAAACAACATCCGATGTTATGTCAGCACCGTGACAGGATTATGACTAATAAATTGTAGTCGACATGTCATCCAGATATAATACTGTATTACTCACTGTGTGGCTTTCATCAAATATAACTACTATGTGATGACGGAATTGATGTCGTGCCTATTCTCCGCTAAACAGAAGAAGTCGGCCTATTTCTAATCCACCTAATCGCTCCTATTACAGGTGAACACGAAACATGTTGATGAGTGAGGAAGCAGTCGACTAAAGATGAGCATCCCATAAGCTCACTGAATCAAATCAACTCGAAGTAAATCAAAGTCATTTCTCTTCGCCTGATGTCACCACCTCTCACTCGATAAATGCAAACACCACAACACTCACAAACATATTCCCATCGAGTTTGCAAACTGACTGTACACAGTCAGACATCCACATAGTACTAATCGTCAACGCTTCATACGCCTCAGTCTACTAGGATATTCCTAACAATATATAAACACCAACAACAACAACAACTGTCTGACTGACTGTACTAGTACTCTCCTCACAAAACTACACGTCAGTCAAAACAGCTTCGTATATTATTGATTGAATAACAAAATGAGTGATTATTATTACAAAATCCGATAATGCAAGAAAAAGAGTAGTGAGTTAGTTAGTTAGTTAGTCAGTCAGTCCTCCTCGATACAAGTGAATCTGTGATGGGAAGGATGAATTGAGTGATGTTGAGTGATGGATGGATGGATGGATGGATGCATAGAACTTGCAGAAACTGGAACACGGAAAGCACTTGAGCCGTAGACCAGAGGATTGACTCACTAGAGATGTGAAGAGACAAATGGATGGGGAGAGGAAATACTTCTCACTAGTCTAAACCATCGACTCACATCTTCATAAACCCACATAAACGCCGTGATGATGGATTCACCTGAATTACAGACACAAACGTTTCATGAAGACCAATTATGGTCACAACAAATTCGCCCTACCACATTCTCTCCATGTCTCTCTATCTCTCTCTCTCTCTCCCTCTCTCTGTCCATCTGAGTGGTTGTCACCATTAGATGAATGAATGCTGATGTACAACGTCGAGGATGTGTTCGATTGTGTAGACAAAGTCAGTGATATTAGCACGAACAATGAAGCTATGAGATCCTTCCTTGGAAACGGTTGACTACATATGTGAACTAATAAATGACAAATCCATGAGTATTGGGATCCGAGTAGAAGTCGTTAAACGACTCCTACTAAAGTGAAGTATGAAGGTGAATGTTACATTTGACGATGAGGCGTGCAGACAGGTGGTGGGTGATGTTCCAATGGGGGGAGGCTTTTGACTGCCTGTAAGCACAGCAGATTTCTTTCCGAGTAAACTGAAAGACAGTCTCTTGCAAAGGTTCATGAAAAACTTCACCTTGATTTTCTGACTCATTGATTCATTCATTCGCCTCTCCGCTGTCGACTTTCTATAAATTAGTCGTCATTTAGAAACTCACAGGTGATGATAAGGAAGCATTTCTACAACTTTCGTCGAGTGTTTCTAAGTTTTGTCGGCTCCTCATTTTGCTCCGTATTTCAATACTTGTCTCCTTGTCAAGCGTCTTACTTGCGATAATCCCCGTCTCCATATTCTAAATCGCTTAGTCTTATGAAGCGGATTCCTGTTTCCAAGTGCACTCAGTCTTAACGACAACCATTTCTAAACTCCGCTAATCCCTCATATAGTTGGTTGGTTAGATAATTTACGACCAATTAAACAGATTTCGATATCTATACGTCTTTTTGCGAATTTCACAGTGTTTTCTGAAAGGATTAATCTCACTCCACCCCACCCCACCCCACCCCACCCCACCCCACCTCACCATACCATACCACACCACACCACACCACACCCCAACACATTTGTCACACAAATACTGCTTATCTTTTCATCTCATAAATGGAAACTCATCTGATTTTAATTGAGTACTCCCCCTCCTCCACCATTCTACGTGGAAGTGAATCCACTGAAAACCTGTTAATTATGAAAATAATAAGAAACTCTATCTAATGACTGTGAGTTGATGAAGGGAATTGATGCAAGGCATATGTGTCACATTCACACTGACACTGAATTTAAGTCTCCGGAATGGCTGGTTGGTTCATGTACTCTATCCTGCCACAAACACTCACATCCACAGACACACGGACACGCACACGCACACACAGAGGCACACAAACAAAACATACAGATGAGGTTTCGTTGAACAAACACGCTCATCATCACTTTGTTCGTGATTTTTCACACTTCTCATCAACCTTTCTCTCCACAGGCACACGCACACAGAGAGAAGCAGAGAGAGGGGGAGAGAGAGGGAAGATAGTATGATTTCTGTAATACACTTATTCATTGTCAATGTAATTCACTGCCTGGCAGTTTGGCTGGCGTGAAATAAATTTTCCTGGTGTATTCATCCGTCCGTCCGTCCGTCCATCCATCCATCCATCCACCAACCAACCAACAGCTCGATCGATCGATCAATCGAAGGATAGTTTGCCTACTCTGAGAGATTTTCATGTTGTGATGGTGCAGTATGATGAAGAAGAAGAACTCTTCACCTTGTTCGACCAATTATGGACTAGACATGAATGAAAACGATAAAAAATCTCAGACCTATAGGAGATGGAGAGTAGAGAGTCAAAGGCTTGCATTAAAAAACGCCCCCATTGACACGCACACACACACACAGAGAGACACATAAATGCACATGCACTACATCGCGTGCCTTCAACGAAAATAACACTGCAACTAAGAAATAATTTATCAAGATCATCAAATCATTGGTAAACTATTAGCTGCTTAATGGTGAACAAACTAAACTAAACTAAGTGTGTGTGTGTGTGCAAAGTGTACAGAAATCTCTCTCAGAGTAATTCATTGCAGAATATTTTCTCCTCATCCACGATCCATCTCCACGTAGAATAGCATAGCAAAGCAGTCTGTAGTATATCAAATCAAATGATACGGAGAATTGTTATTACAACACAGACGACAGATTACAGCTCAATTAACTTAACCACCTTCAGCATTTGGCTGTTCATTTAGTGAATTTAGTTAGTTTTACTATTTCTCTGGGAAAGGAGACAAATTGTTGCCACATCTATGTATGATGGTGTAGTGTGGTGATCTAGAGAGAGAAGGCTGAAAATTGCATTCTGTGTGAAAATGATGATGGCATGAAATAAAATATAAAGTAGTTGAGTAGTTGAGCAGATACACTGGTTGTGGTAGTCAATTTGTTCATGCATCATGCATGCATGCAATCATTCACACACTTTGTTGACTTCTCTCTCACGCATTCACCCACCCACCCACCAATCCATTCACTCACTCAGTTAGTCAGGCATACACAGACACTGTCATAGTCTCAATCAGAATTCCAATCCATCCATCCACTGTCTGTTTGTAGGCTATTTTTGCTGTGTTCTGTTCTGTGAACTCATTATAATGCAAAACACAGACTGTTCACATTGTTCAACCAATGAGGAGTTAGACATGACATGGGTGAGAAGGATTGAAGGTCACAGGTAGACCGGAGACAGAGGGTAGAGGGCAGAGAGTGGAGGAGGGGGCGGGAGAGTGAGATAGGCTGCTTGTGGATGGTTGGACTAACACACCCACAGCCACACACTGCATCACGTCGTCCAATCAAAACACAACTTCGACCCTAAAGTCAAGGGAATACTGGTGCTGACGAATGAGACAGATTATATTGGAAAAAACAACAACAACCAACGATCGATAAATCTTCCTAGCCTTTTCACTTTGAAAAGTCGACGTGATTGGCTGACACTGGTATCCTCGTATCTTGCATGTATGTAATTTAAAGTAGCAAACGCTAAGCGAAGACATAGACAGGATAGATCAATTCACCCAGTAGAACTAACTAACTAACTAATTAACTAACTAACTGACAGCGGGAAGTATTAAATCGTAATACGGGATTGATATCTGTGAAAATCACTCAGTCAATCAATCAATCAATCACTGGATTATTCTTTAAAATGGCCACTGCACGTCCGACACAATCTGAACTAATCAGACAACAAGCGAAGTTAATCACACCGACGAGATACACAGATGATGAGATGAAATTATTGACGGAATTAGTAGTGCAACACAAGGAAGAGCTAATTCCGCAATATACTTGGTTGAAAATAACACAACATCTGCACTCAAACGGATATCCCAGACGATCGTGGACTCAAGTCCGTCGAAAGGGAAGAGAAATATTGAGAAGGCTGAGTCTCATGACACCAGACATGCTGAACACAGAAAATCAGGAGAATCTGAGGTGTTCAGAAATTGCTTATGTTCACCCGGTGACCAGTGATAACGCGGATGGCTGTTTGGGTGGTGAGTGCAGTTGGGTATGTTCACATTTTATAAGGATATGTTAATTCTATTGAATGAAGGGAGGTATTTCTGATTCAGATGAACAGAAGCTTTTCCCCCCCAAAGCTCATTCCCGCTCCCTGTGTTCAATCTGGTGTAGCTGAGGAAATTGTCTTATTGCATTCGAGCGAAGAGGACTGTTTGGACGAGTTGGGTGGAGACGGCGATAGCGACCAAATTAGGAATAGTGGTCTAAGTGACCAGGGTGATGGGTGAGTAATGAGGTTTTATATGTTAACTTGTCATACTATGTACTGTACTGTACTATACTATGCTAAGCTGTGCTGTGCTGGTCTTAGTTACTGATTTCTGTTGATCGTTGATAATCTCGTATTGTGATCCAATAAGTTGTGATTGTTTAGCTTTTTAGTGATGATTTGGGAAGAGAGTGAGACTTCGCTGTGTATAGTAATTTACTTCTATTGTTATTGTTCGGTAATGTAGGAGTCGAGGTAACAGTAAAGAATAGACACCAACTTCAGATGACCATGAAACAGTCAATCAGATTCATGTAGGTGAGAAGTGGTACTTAATTTACAAAGAAGTGTATCTATGATATATGTGATAAAAATGAATCATGTAGGGTATATATGTCTAACATGGTGCGAAAACTGGTCCCAGATTGTCATAGAAGTGGTTATAGACATATGAAACGAATGTATTCTCTATATTCTCCAGATGTAGCAAATACTGATTGCATCTACGCAATATATTACTAAGGGAGAGCTTAGATTGATTTTGAGAAGAAAGTGTCTAAAAGATCACCAGTTATGTACGACTTACCAAGTTATACAGACTTCCTCATATAAAGTGGTTGCATCTGAATAACCGTATAACCGTGAATAGCCAGCCCGTGAATACTTTTCCAGAGTTATTATCCCTCCACACATGCATGTTTTATTCCTCCCTGTCAACAACACATTATCTACAGAGAAGTGAAAAACCAAATGTAGGCGACACTTTCAAAGAGGATTATGACTAGGAGCCATTTGTAATGCTGAGCTATCTGATTAGTCAAATCAAGGTGATTTAACTTTGGTGTCTATTGCTTACTGTTGCCGTAATTCGTCAACTTTCTCGATTGACTGAGATTATTCGTGGATTTTTTTCATGGATTGTTACTTCTCTGACTTCACTGTGACTTAGTCCGTGACTGAATGACAATTATCTGTGAGATTACTGTTCAACTAACTTTGTATATATAAAGGTGTGAATAAGTGTGTGTGTGTGTGTCGGGGGGTGGGGGCTTTGAAGTAGAGTTACACGGAGGGATATCTTTCCTGACTGATGTGTTTGTAAGTTACTGGTTATTCTGTAGAAAAGCAACAATAGAAACTGGTCCCTCTATTGCAAACGTTATTTATATATGTGTAACGACCCAATGAATAAATGAATCGATGAGTGACTGAATGAATGAATGCACTACCTGAAGTTTTAGTGCTGATAAGGGAAATGAGGGAGATAGAAAGAGAGGAGAAAGACTGAGTTACTTGGAAAAATGCTGTGATGTGTTTGTGTCATTGAGAGCTTATTTAACAAGAGACATCTAGGTACAGAAAGAGTCGAAAGGAGAAGTGAAGTCGAGAAACGTGCAACGAAGGTATTTGGCACAGGAGTTGTTGGCATCTGTTTCGTCGCGTATTGGTACTGTGCTCTCATACGTTTCATCGATACATATTGTTTATTCATGTGTTCGTGTGAGACCGACTTAGGGAGAGAAATAGACAGCGAGTGTATCGAAGGTGATTCGTACAATTGGTAATGAAGTTAAGGTTAATTAAGGTGGAAAGTGTGGAAGTGGGGAGGTAATTGAGAAGACTACGGAATTGTTTGTTGTAGGTGGTTGTGGATAAGTTAGTAGTCGGACATGATATTGAGGAGAGACAGATTTTGTTGTTGTTGTTGTTGGTGGTGGTGGTGTTGAGTGTTTCGACCTGTAGTTATGTGACCGTTGTTGTGGATTTCACAACTTCTTATACACACTTCAGTTATTTTGTGAGGAGTAAATAACAGAATTTTCTCTCCCTCTAGATGTGATGTGGATGAGCGAAGAAGGCGTGAGTCGTTACTGTTCGAGAAGAAGATGCGATGTCTGGATTTGGAGATTGAAGCTGAGGAAATGAGGGTTGAAAGTATGAGAATGATGAAAGAATATTGGTGTAGGAGGTTGAATTCATTGTCGCAATCTTGAAGACAGAATGAGGAAGGAAGTACGCGTAAATCAGATATCCCTAGCTTTTATTAATTTCGATATTTATAATAAATATTTATATGTATGTATTGACTAATGATGTCTTTTTGAATGAGTTACTGTAGCGTGTAAGTAATTTGAAAATAGTTTTGGTGAGTAATGTGGCATGTATTGTGAAAGAGAGCATGTGTAGCCAGCCAGCCAGCCAGCCAGCCAGCCAGCGACTTAGTTGGCTGGCGTCCTCCGGTGTAGAAGGTAAGGTGTTCTGGGAAATGTGAGTTTGATTTTGTCTACTTATGATGATGGGAGCCAGCCAGCCCGACGATGTGGGTGTTGTGAGTGATTGAAATGACGACGACGTGGGATTTGTTTTGACTGATAGTTGTTCTGCTTGAAACATTGTGTGTGTGTTTGTGGTTGTGGTTGGGGCTGGGGTGGGGTGAGGTGGGGAGTACAGGTGATGGATTTGTATTTGTTTTGTGATTTCGATGATTGATAAAATGTGTTTAGGTGAGATTAATCGTACAGTTGCTGTTGCTGTTGTTGTTGTTGTTGCATTGATCGAATGGAAATGGATTGTGATGAGGAGGAGAAGAGACACGTTGGTTAACTAACCATCCATGCATCGATGCGTGTATCCTGTGTTAGAGAAATCGGCCTGATGAACTCATGACATTCAGCGTAAACAAGTGAGTAGTGGGTGAAATGTTCATGTTGAAGTGTGTTGAATGAAATAGCAAGACTCTGGATAGAGTCTGTGTTAGTTAGTCAGTTTGTTTAGTTAGTAAGCTTTGATTTATCAAATGATAGTTTGGTTAGACATCTGGTGTTTTCTCGTGTGGCTATATGAATGTGAATGTGAATATGTGATGATGGGTTTGAGGCTGAATATACGGAGGTCAATGTATTTAATGAGATGGTGGTGGTGGAGAATGATTTAAGAGGTTCATGTTCACTGACAATCGAGGTGATAGGATCATGTTCAACTAGGTGTTCTAGTGTCATGATGATGAGGGTAGGGTCATGATGCATCGTCGAATCGTTTGTGTAGTTATAATTCCTGGTCATATTTATTCAGTCAGTTAGACGGATGGGTGATTTGATTGGTGTGTGGAGAGCATAGTTGACTACTTTTCTTATTCTGCGTCTGAACCTTCATGACTTGTGTTCGATTTGGATTGTATTCATGCTGATTGTAAACTTGAGATGAATAATGAAAATATACAGAGAATGTAGAGACGAGGAGGTGGAGGGTTGTGCGTGTGTGTGTGTGTGTACTGCAGTCTGTAAGTGCATTAATTGATTGATTGATTGATTGATTAATTGGGAAGACGAAATGTTTGTTCGTAGAGGCGTAAAAATGAAGGATGATGTGATGTGATGTGGTGTGGTGTGGTGTGATGAATTTAGTGAAAGAGCAAGGCAGATCATTCGTGAATGTCATGGCTGAATGGAGTAATTATGAATTTGTTGATTGCACACAAGACCAGGTCTACAATATTGACTGAACTTGTTCCTTTCTCACACAGATCGATCGATGATGAGTGGTTGGTTTAAGCGAATTGCAACAACCTCTGCTGCTTCTAGTGTAGTGTTCGGTATCTAGAGGCATTTGGCATGATAGGAGAAGATTGTTCAATGCTCGTTTTCTGGTGTGTGTGTGTGTGTGTTGGACCAGGTGGTCTAGTATAGTATGTAAGTAACTGTTGATGGCTTCTGCTACATGTTTGTTTATTCAGCGAGACTGGAAGGCATTTGCAAGCATGAAAATCAAGTAGGTGAAGCGATGGCCAGTATGACTTAACTGTCCGCATAGGAGTAGTTGTATTGATATAAAGATGAAGAAGAAGAAGAAGAGGTGGGAAGCCTGGGTACTTCGTCATTCCGTTGAGCAATATCAGCCAGTCAGTTTTATGAAAACTATGAAGTGTGGCTTGTGAATATTAGAAGTTCTCTTCGTCAATTTTCTTAACTTGTTGGTTATTATTTCACTTAGTTAGTACGTCAGCTTTGAATTTCTTTTGCATAAATAGAAGCTTCTAGTTTAGAGATAGACGAGAAGAGCTGTTTTCGACTTTCTTGACGATGTAGTTGGTGATGATGATGAACTGTTGGAGATAGCTACTTTCAGTTGTAGCGTTGTATTCAATGTTAAGTTGATCTTCAATTACACCTTGTGAAAATACAGCTGTGAAATTGTAACAAGGTGAGGGTGGCTAGCAAATTTCTTTTGTAGTGTAGAGAAATGAAGGTATGAAAATATGTATATATGGAATAAATACATATATTGTTCACTTTAACTTGCTGCACGATGAAGAAGTGGTTGGTTTTGAGGCAAGAAGTGTGTACACTGAAATCCGAATTAGCGGAGCTCTGTAGGTATTTAGGAATGATGAGGTGGATATTGATGGTCAACTGAAAATAGGACCGAAGTATCGCTTTGAAGTGGTCTCTTTTCATATACATTTACATATATATATCGCGAATTGGTAGATGTTGAGATTGATGGACTAGCCATTAGATCGGGTCCCATTGGCTGAAAGGTCTACGATCTGTCCTCATGGTCAGAAGGTGATGATGTGGGACACTGTCGTGAGGGTACCACTGAGTAGTGTCAAACTAGAACGAAACATCTGTCTAGTATTCCCTCCCTGGTTTCCATGCAGCCTAACAATTATTTCTGAGAATAGTCGACCTCTTTAATAATGTATATCTATCTATCTCACTTATGAAGGTGAGTGAAATTATCATTTCTTGATTGCATTGTCTTTCATAGATGTTGACAGTGATGCATGTCTGTATGACAATTATGTGGTTAAGAATGATTTGTCAGATAACCGCGGGAGAGCGTATGTTGAAGCCGTATGTTCGACTCGTGACCCAAGGGAACAACAGTGCATATAATAATGATAAAAAGACAATCAAGTTAATTGGTAGTTACAGGGAGGAAGGAAGGAGCGGTCAGCCTAGAATGTTCACATTTCAGATTCGGTATTGCAATTATGTGTGTAGAGAATATTGACTGGAAACTGTGATGACTACAAATTCTGTGGATATTTATTTTCGACTTTCTGAGTCATCTGCTTCCTTATGAACTTCTCCGGATAGCTACATTTAGTTAAGCTATCATGTGGAGTATTCAGCTCGTCGTGAGTGATATCTTCCAAGTATACAGTTGGCACTTTATAGCTCAGTGACTTTGTCTGATTACTTTTGTACATGTTGGCTGACACGAAACTATGGGAATGCGTACATTGTCCTGTCCATTTGCTTTTCTTAAATGGACTTCTTTTTATGTGATCTTCTTGTGACAAAGACACCGACGAAGGCGATTTACTCTTCGGATTCTTCTTCATACGGGATTTTGATGGTTGGATGTATTTAAAAATTCATTGAAATGGCGGTGTATCATGCATGATGTTATCTGAGTCATTTTGACAAAGGATAAATACATCATCTAATCTATGTGTCGACGAAGAAATGTGAAGTTTTTGATGAACCTTTGCAAGAGACTGTCTTTCAGTTTACTCGGAAAGAAATCTGCCGTGATTACAGGCAGTCGGAAGCCCCCCCCCATTGGAACATCACCCACCACCTGTCTGCACGCCTCATCGTCAAATGTAACATTCACCTTCATACTTCATTTTAGTGGGAGTCGTTTAACGACTTCTACTGGGATCCCAATACTCATGGATTTGTCATTTATTAGTTCACATATGTAGTCAACCGTTTCCAAGGAAGGATCTCATAGCTTCATTGCTCGTACTAATATCACTGACTTTGTCTACACAATCAAACACATCGTCGGCGTTGTACATCAGCATACATTCATCTAATGGTGAGAGAATTGTTGACAACCACTCAGATGGACAGAGGGAGAGAGAGAGAGCTAGAGAGACATGGAGAGAATGTGGTAGGGCGAATTTGTTCTGTCCACAATTGGTCTTCATGAAACGTGGTGTCTGTAATTCAGGTGAATCCCATCATCACGGCATTTATGTGGGTTTATGTAGCTGTGAGTCGAAGGTTTAGACTAGTGAGAAGTATTTCCTCTGCCCCCTTTAGCTCTTCACATCTCTAGTGAGTCAATCCTCTGGTCTACGGCTCGAATGCTGATGTGTAGTTTTGGAAGGAGAATATATTTGTACAGCTAGTCAGCCAGCCAATCAGTCAGACAGTTGTTGTTGTCGATGTTTTTGTATTGTTAGGAATATCCTAGTAGACTGAGGCGTATAAAGCATTGACGAGTAGTACTATGTGGATATCTGACTGTGTACAGTCAGTCTTCAAACTCGATGGGAATATGTTTGTGAGTGTTGTGGTGTTTGCATTTATCGAGTGAGAGGTGGTGACATCAGGCGAAGAGAAATGACTTTGATTTACTTCGAGTTGATTTGATTCAGTGAGCTTATGGGATGCTCATCTTTAGTCGACTGCTTCCTCACTCATCAACATGTTTCGTGTTCACCTGTAATAGGAGCGATTAGGTGGATTAGAAATAGGCCGACTTCTTCTGTTTAGCGGAGAATAGGCACGACATCAGTTCCGTCATCACATAGTAGTTATATTTGATGAAATCCACACAGTGAGTAATACAGTATTATATCTAGATGACATGTCGACTACAATTTATTAGTCATAATCCTGTCAAGGTTCTGACATAACATCGGATGTTGTTTCTATACTTATATTATCTCTTATCCTCTTAATTTATTTCCAATATTATTGCCGATATCTCTGGTATTGGTTCAGCTTATTTCGTGTTACAAGTGATCTGTGTAAATTTGGAGAATAAGGGTTCAGTTATCAAATTCGCCTCCCATCTGACTATGTTACTTTTTATATATGTGAATCTCGCCGTATTATGTGACTGAACTGTGTTTGTATTGAATTTCTCTCCAAGCTAATTATCTTCTTGAAGTCGATAATCCTGCAATCTCCAAATTTCCTATCACCCGATATCTGCATGAAAATGCATAATCCTACCCGAAAGGTATGGTGTGGATGTATGGATAGCACGGTATCCACGCTGTTAATAACACAACATATCTCTAGTTAATTCACACTTATCAACTCAATATTGAACGGAGTGGCGCTGACATTTGAGCTAGAAAATGAAGAAGGAGAATTAGCTATGTTAGAATGTCATGTGGAAGTGAAGAGAAGAAAGTATGATGGATAAGATTTGTAGCAGAGATGGATGATTTGGGTGCAGTTGTGTCCCCTGAGTTCGATGGTTCACTTGAGAAGCTTTCGTTACCTACCTCACCACACAACATCCTCAGAGCACGCTTCAACGTGAGGTGAGGTTCACAATTTCTCCACGAGTTTATGAGTCATCTGTCCTGGACATCTGGAGTGATATCGGTTGCTTTCTGTGTGTTTCCTCACCGTCTACTTCACTTCTATCGCTTGGTATTGATTGTTTCGTTGACTTGGAAGATGACCGTTGATTCATGTGATTTCCTTCTTATCGATTGGTAAGTCTTGTCTATGTCGGTGTGTGTGTGTCTGTGTGTTGATTGGCGATCCACCTGTATACCAGCAGGCTTGTAAAAATTGTCCGGCGTCTTCTCGTGTCTCCTCTGCATTTTCATGGATGAGAAGACAAACAGGGCGTCCACTATGGCCAGTGTAATGATTTTTCCCAGTGGTGAAGTACACCAGTGTTTAGAAAGGAAAAAGCCAATCCACTTCACTAAACATTTAGACTCGAAGTCATCTTGTGGTGTGTGTGTGTGTTCTACTGACGAGATTTATCCGTAGAATAGAGAAGCAGATTGGTAGGAAACAGTCGGTCAGAATTGAAAAGAAACTTTTCAGTCTATGGTTGAAGAGATAGAAGTAAGTGTTGATTGCTCAAAACTAGATTAGGTTTACGTTGTGGTGATGAAGTAATCTCACTGGACAACTGTTCGTCTGTCTCAAGACTTAACCTTCGTCAAATTGACAAGCGATCAGAATAGTAAGATATCCACTGACCGAGGGGAGATTTAATGTGGTTACAAATACATACATTGGGCGTGTTTCCATTCTCCAATGAAAATGCTCGTTACTAGATCTCCTGTATTCCCCTTTTTCAGTCTCATTCGTTAGGATTGTTCACTTCAGTGTCGCTGAGTTTTATACGAATTTGAAATAATTAGTCCTCTTTTCGAATTCAGCTAGACAGAGCAATGAGAAGATGTAATTTGTCTGAATAGTGTTCAGTGTGTATTTGTGGAACACATTTGGAACAATCTGATCACACACATGGACTTGTCATGGGAATATACCCATATGAAAATAATAATAAGAAGAAGCAGAAGAAAGAGTTAAGGGTTGAGAGAATAGAGTAAGGTCGAGGTGAGAGGGCATATTGAAGATGAAAATAACAATGAAGATCACTAAACCAAATAACAGAGGTAATAGTACATCTACTCTGGCTAGTATCAAACCAAAGTTAACCAAGGAAGTTGGGTTTAGTCTGATGACGAACTGTTTTTGAAGGCATAAAGATGGTGTAAACTTCTCAATTGTCAAGGCTTCCACAAACACCTTCTATGCATAGGTCTGAAAGACGTGTAAACATCAATTTTATATCCTGTCTCTATAATAGTGTTTGTCAATAGACGAGCTAGGTCACCCGTTCTCACCATGAATGGGTTCTGGCGATTCTATTTGCTTCTGATACCATTTAGGTAACTGCTGCGAAGCCAGATATCCCTTACAGAGATCTGTGAGCCCTCCATATGTATGTGCGTTCACGCCTACATTCAAATTGGTTAGTACAGTGGGATTTGACGTCATTTTTCGCACATTTAAAGGGCTTAGATGCACGAATATACAGGCCTCACATTCTCGATTATTCTGATCTCAGCTACATCAAATGTCCTTCTAACGTCAATGTTCAAACCTTGTTGAACACTGATATCACTCATGATCACATCAAGGTGATATGATTATGACTGACAATCAATTGTGCTCGAAACATCGTCATCAGTAAATATTACTGTTTAACACTGTGACACTTTATCGAAATAAATTTTACCCACAATGGAATTATGCTATACCACAGTGCACATCTTCTATTCTTATATCAATCACTGAGCCAGCGTGTGATTTCTATTCATCACATCAAACGACATGAAATACAATGTTCAAATATACATAGTATTCTCTTGTCTGCTAATTCAGTATATGACGACGACCGTGGGAAATGTATTCCAACTCTAACACCAAAGAGAATGAATGTTCAGATAGATATACTGTATTCTGTTGGTGTTGCTGACTTGAACTGTGGGAATAACTATGGTCTCAGTGTATTTCAAAAAGCTCTCTTCACCAATTTTATAGATGACATGAAGGGCTGTGTTAACATCAATCTTATGGTTCATCTCGATTAGATGTTTGGCTATAGACGAAGTTGGTAGTTTGGTTTGGTTTGGTTTGGATTTGTTTGGCTTTCCACAATTCATTTGTTTTTCTAACCACTTCGGGATATGCTCTCTCTTAGTTTCACATGCAAAGCACGATTACTCCTCCCTATGTATGTGTATCCACACACACACACACAGAGGAAAATTGGTAAATAGTGTGGGATGTGACATAGACACTTGTGGAGTTTTGAGGTATTCTGTGGAGCATATTTTCGGCTCAATGGTGTATGTCTCGGAAATCTGTTTTCGAAAAATGCGAGGAAATGAGTGACAATTTCACCATTAACGAATTCATATGGAATTCGATTACAAATAGCGATATGTGTGACAGAAATTTGTATGTAGAGGGAGAGAATGAATGATATCTTTGAATTTATAATGTAGGCATGGTGTCCAGTCTAGTCTAGTCTTCAGTCAGTTTTCGGACTGTTTATTCACCTTCTCACATTAAAATATATTTTCTTGAGTTGATCAGTTTCAATCTTTCAATCTGGATATATCCATCTGTCCTGGACATCTGGAGTGATATTCGTTGTTTTGTGTGTGTGTGTGTGTTTTCTCACCCTCTACTTCACTTGTATGGCTTGGTATTGATTGTTTCGTTGACTTGGAAGTTGATCTTCGATTCATGTGATTTCCTTCTTATGGATTGGTAAGTCTTGTCTATGTCGGTGTATGTGTGTGTGTCTGTGTGTTGATTAGCGATTCACTTGAATACTTACAGGCTTCTAGAAATTCCCTGGCAGTTTCCGTGTTTCCGAAATCGTCCACCCCGGCTACATGTCTTCTCTGATATATCTGGAGAGATAGATAGAGAGAAAGAGATGGGTTGAAGTATAATTGCAACAAGATGTTGTGGTACATGAATTTTGAGACTCCGTCAGATAGACAACTTGAATCTTACAAAGTGTTAGACAGATGAAAGTGTTGAAGACTCTTCAAGCACTTAGAGATTATCGCCATCGAACGGTTGGAGATAGTTCATTGGAACTACTGAATAATCGAAAGCGTTCAACTTTCCACAAGTAAGGCGACATGCTGATTACAATTGCAAGGGTTGCATATTTTAATTGATCTTGTGCTCGTATTCACCAGGTGTGCCAATGTGGAACTCCTGATTGAATTGGCGATTCCTTCTCCTAACCCGGTTACACACTGATCAAATAGGCGACGGTTGGCTTATTGTGTAATTGTACAGTCCGACGAGAAACAACCGAAAATAGGCTTTCTCATGCCAATCGATGCATTCCCAGTGAGATGTGAATCATCAAGCTTGAGATCAGAAGTTTCAGTGATTTCGATGGTGTTTAGTTTTGGTGGAATGGATTTGCTAGCCTCATGTCCAACCTCCCCTCTCTGTTGGATTTGCTACCGACTAAATGAGGTTTAGTTGTGTGTCGGCCGATCGGCTGGTCAGCGGTAATTGAAACCACGACCAAGTACATGGTTGGCGATTATTCCACCAATGGATAACAGACACACTGACTAAATATATTCGCTTAAATTGCGTTCTATGATTGTCATAATAACAATAATAATCACAATAATAATAATAAAATTAATTATACATTTCAACTGTGACCAAGATTCGACAGAATAGTTCGAAAATGATTGGGCGTCGAGTGAGGAGTAGACATTTGTATAAATCACATTTGGAAAATCTCAAGGAAATTAAAATGAGTAAGTCCAACGTTTCCTACTTTCGGAAACCTGCTCCGTACTTCCTCAGGGAAATTGATCGCACTTAAAATAACAGAGGTTTGTATATAAAAAGAGGGGACATCTTGAGCTGACATCAGTGACAGGACCATTGGAAATCCAGCAGAGTGTACTGGACAGCCACCTGTTTCGTCAGCCTAGTTTGATACTATTCAGAAGTCAGCACCCCCACCACGGGGTTCAAACACATGACATTCTGGTTACAAGGCTGGCGAGCTAACTCGTAGACCATTAAGACACTCACTAGGACCCCATCCAATAACCAGCCAGCCAGCCTATGAATTCTAACTTCTCACAATTCATAGAATATTGCGACCACTTCAAACTGTCTTCTTCGAAGAGATACTGCCTTACCTTCAACGTGCTTCTCCCTACTGGTCACGGCTTCCCACTTGAACATCACGTAACTACCTACCTGAATAGGGCGAGTCACTAATGAGCATCTGATTATTTGTCAATGGTGAAATCCTCCAACCAATCAAACACAATTCCTGTAAAGCCATCTCTTTTGGTTTTTTCAAATAATCGTGAACTCATATGAGTCATGAAGAAGACATCAAAATATTATCGGCAAAATTGAATGAGCTGTGATCAAAATTTGGTCTCCGACTCACAAATATTGGTCTGCTTTTGTTAAATACTTCAAACACAGTGTATTTTGCATCAGAATTTCAGTGATTCCGTTCGAATGGAAGTTCATGGTCGTAGTAGATAACTGAATATGAAAATAGACGTGTATGTGCGGTATACAATGGTCGAACTTAATCACTAAAATTCTGATTAACAGTTCACTGTGTTCAAAGTGTTTAACGAGAGTAGACCCAAATTCGAATGACTGACATCAAATTTCGATCACAGTTCATGAAATTTTGTCTATAAAATTGTTATGACTGCTTCATGACTCATATGATTGGACAATGCCTTTATATACAAGAGATGTCCTTTTTATTGATATATAAACCTGTGTTGTTTTAATTTCGATTAACTTCCCTGAGGAAGTTCGGATCAGTTTTCCGAACGTAGGAAACGTTGGAATTGCTCATTTCAATTTCACTGAGATTTTACAAGTGTGTTATTTTTACAAATATCTACTTCTCACTCGACGCCCAATTATTTTAACGAAAGTGTGAGAATTGTTGAGTTTTGGGTGAAGAAACGTAATACGAAAACGGTCAAGAAAATTGGTTCTTTACGAAACTAGGGTAGTGACAAATGTGATGAATTGTCACAAACAGTTGTTAAAAAGAATTTACGTAATGATATGAATAACTTGATGATTGAGTAGTACTCAGGATGCACATAGAAACAAAGCAGACAATGTGAGCTCAACACACATCCTAGTGTGTTTTCGGTGAACAGCAGGAGAGAAGGCGATGGTGCCCCACTCCTGGCCGACAATCAGTAGGCTGCAGTCGGACGCCAGTCGGCCGACCAGTGTTCCGTGGTCTCACAGTGGGTGGCATGTTGGACAGAGGTTCCATGAATCATGCATGACTGTCTGACCACAGTGTTATACATTCATTTCTCCACTCACCTCCTACAACCTATATCCAGTATAGGCTGGCAGCCACGCGCGCAGTCTTGTCGGAATTCCTCATTGTCAGCTGGTCCCTGCATACCGTTGTCTTCTCTGACACAACCACCCCACAAGACAGCTGACAGACATGTAGGTGAAAATGTCAATCGCCTTCCTCTCCTCAATATTAATTATATTATTTATTTACGACGTGAAATCTGCTTATGAATTATAAATTGTCATATAGTACGATCCAAGAAGCTCAGATATTCCAACTAGCACAAAGTCAACTCTGTGTATCGATGTTCTCCTAGACACTTTCAACCTACACACAACCGGCAAAACAGCAAAGGACAAATATTGGCAACTCTAAACAATAAGAACCCATACCGAAACCACCTACGAACGCACAAACGACCTTGAGAAACCATTCAGGTGTCTCTGTTGTTTCTAGAAGTAATTATGGATGCTCTTCACCTTTTTCGTTGTAAATTCGCTCCGGATCTTGTTTTTGATTACTGTTTGGATAGAGGACTAATTGCAAGGTGGAAAATTTGTCAGTGTGGAGGTGATATGCGAATACAAAAATACACAAACTGCATTGATGGGTTTTTGCAATGGATATTGGGTATCGAGGCGATTCCTAATCGCAGTGCAGGTGTATTATTGCCTATTATCCAGCACTTAGTGCTGCCTGGGACCACTATTCACACAGACCAATGGAGCAGTTACGGTCAATCTCGGTCGAATCTCGGGTATATTCATCATGTAGTCAACCACGAAAACGGTTTTCGCAATCTTTTCGATGGAACTCATACTAATTCAATCGAAATTTTCTGGAGTCACCTAAAATACGGATTAGATTGTCGAATGGATCTAGAAATCCAATGATATACAGTTATCTTGATGAGTTTATGTATAGAACTTGGTTTAACATCAGTATGAAGACACTTGTGAGAAATTGGGAGCTTTCTTTGCAACATATACGAGAACGTTATCCACTGTAACTATTTCTTTAACATTGCATTACTTATATATAAGCGATTTTTTACAATAATGCGCCGTTTTTTGAGCCCTCTGATTGGTCGAAGTTGACCTTGACAAGCTCGTTCGTGCGTTTGTAGGTCATTTCGGTTTGGGTTCCTATAGTTTCGAGTTGCCCAATTATTAGTCATCAATCTTTTCAAAACGCGTGGAGGTGATATGTAGTCACATGATACGATATCTGTTCTGTTTAAATATGTGAATGCAGTGCTGTTCTTTTTTATTTCTTTTATTTCTCTTCTTTTTCTTTTGATGCTGTTGCTTTTTATTTTTAAATTCTTATAAAATTTATGAGGTAATTAGATGCAATATTGTAATCCACGCTGAAAATTCCATAGCTGTACCACAAATACTGTTTGGAATGAAGCCATTATTATTATTATAATTATTATTATTATTATTATTATTATCTGCCTTGTTTGCTAGTCTGATATATTTTGCTTTGCGTCTATTGATCGTTAGTCTATGCGATTCACAGTCTATCTTGTCTCTCTGTCTATTAACTAGATAACAACGTATGACCTTTGTCACATGACATCGTAGCCAATCAGAATCATGTAAGTGGTAAGAAAAACAAAACAAATTACCTCTCTTACTGGTTCATGTCCGTTAATTATATGATCTCCCATATGATCGTGTGGTGTACAATTGATTGACACATTTGCTACTTTTCCACTCAAACAATAACACAATGATTGGGAATGGAGTTGATAATCATGAAGTGCATAATAGTGATGAAAGCGACCAGGGTTATCGGTGAGTAATGATATTTGTTGTGTTAATTTATCCTATCTGTTCTGTTCTGTTCTGTCCTGTCCTGTCATGTGATGTGCTGTGTTGTGTTGTGGTGGCCTTAGTTATTTACATTTCTATATTCAGGGTAAATTTCGAATGTGACTCAACTCTTGTGTGTGTGTGTGTGTTTGATTTACTATAGCACTGATAGTCTTGGAATAGATTGAAACTCGGTTGTTTTAATTAATTCACGTTTGTAGTTGATGTCTGTCATTTGGTTAGTTAGTAAGTGGAAGTGATTGTTGTTGTGGTCGTATGCGTGTATGTGTTCGCGTGTGTGTGTGTGTGTATGTGTGTAAAGGTGAGGTTGTGATGGTGTCAGCAGTGAAGAGAAGGATGACTGTGACTGAGGATGAAGGCGACACATTGAATGAATGAATGAATGAATATGTAGGTGGAGAGTGGAAGAGAATGATGATGGAGTATTGATCGGAAATGCATCATACGATAACGAGATGTGTTTCGGTGATTTCTGTTGGGAAGTGTGCAGTTATTTAACGATTCCTGTGTACATGGCGTGTTAATTGAGAAGAGAGGTGAGCAGTTGTTCTTGTTGTGTTTGTTGTCAGTTAGTAGGGCGATGTCAGTGTACGTCGGAGCTTCGTGGTGTTACTGTGATTTGCTGAGTGAGTGGTAATGATTTGAAGAGGGTTTTGAGGGAATGTGATGTAGGATGGATGAAATGAATGTGATGATGAGTGGATTGTGCGATTCGCCGACTGAGAGGGTGGGTGTTCACACGTGTATGGATTCATTCTAGTGAGTGAGGTTGTATTTTGAAGTGTTTGATTCCACTAGTTTGTCGATTAGTTTGGGTTGAGATGAGTGAGTGAGTGAGTGAGTGAGTGAGTGAGTGAGTGAGTGAGTGAGTGAGTGAGTGAGTGAGTGAGTGAGTGAGTGAGTGAGTGAGTGAGTGAGTGAGTGAGTGAGTGAGTGAGTGAGTGAGTGAGTGAGTGAGTGAGTGAGTGAGTGAGTGAGTGAGTGAGTGAGTGAGTGAGTGAGTGAGTGAGTGAGTGAGTGAGTGAGTGAGTGAGTGAGTGAGTGAGTGAGTGAGTGAGTGAGTGAGTGAGTGAGTGAGTGAGTGAGTGAGTGAGTGAGTGAGTGAGTGAGTGAGTGAGTGAGTGAGTGAGTGAGTGAGTGAGTGAGTGAGTGAGTGAGTGAGTGAGTGAGTGAGTGAGTGAGTGAGTGAGTGAGTGAGTGAGTGAGTGAGTGAGTGAGTGAGTGAGTGAGTGAGTGAGTGAGTGAGTGAGTGAGTGAGTGAGTGAGTGAGTGAGTGAGTGAGTGAGTGAGTGAGTGAGTGAGTGAGTGAGTGAGTGAGTGAGTGAGTGAGTGAGTGAGTGAGTGAGTGAGTGAGTGAGTGAGTGAGTGAGTGAGTGAGTGAGTGAGTGAGTGAGTGAGTGAGTGAGTGAGTGAGTGAGTGAGTGAGTGAGTGAGTGAGTGAGTGAGTGAGTGAGTGAGTGAGTGAGTGAGTGAGTGAGTGAGTGAGTGAGTGAGTGAGTGAGTGAGTGAGTGAGTGAGTGAGTGAGTGAGTGAGTGAGTGAGTGAGTGAGTGAGTGAGTGAGTGAGTGAGTGAGTGAGTGAGTGAGTGAGTGAGTGAGTGAGTGAGTGAGTGAGTGAGTGAGTGAGTGAGTGAGTGAGTGAGTGAGTGAGTGAGTGAGTGAGTGAGTGAGTGAGTGAGTGAGTGAGTGAGTGAGTGAGTGAGTGAGTGAGTGAGTGAGTGAGTGAGTGAGTGAGTGAGTGAGTGAGTGAGTGAGTGAGTGAGTGAGTGAGTGAGTGAGTGAGTGAGTGAGTGAGTGAGTGAGTGAGTGAGTGAGTGAGTGAGTGAGTGAGTGAGTGAGTGAGTGAGTGAGTGAGTGAGTGAGTGAGTGAGTGAGTGAGTGAGTGAGTGAGTGAGTGAGTGAGTGAGTGAGTGAGTGAGTGAGTGAGTGAGTGAGTGAGTGAGTGAGTGAGTGAGTGAGTGAGTGAGTGAGTGAGTGAGTGAGTGAGTGAGTGAGTGAGTGAGTGAGTGAGTGAGTGAGTGAGTGAGTGAGTGAGTGAGTGAGTGAGTGAGTGAGTGAGTGAGTGAGTGAGTGAGTGAGTGAGTGAGTGAGTGAGTGAGTGAGTGAGTGAGTGAGTGAGTGAGTGAGTGAGTGAGTGAGTGAGTGAGTGAGTGAGTGAGTGAGTGAGTGAGTGAGTGAGTGAGTGAGTGAGTGAGTGAGTGAGTGAGTGAGTGAGTGAGTGAGTGAGTGAGTGAGTGAGTGAGTGAGTGAGTGAGTGAGTGAGTGAGTGAGTGAGTGAGTGAGTGAGTGAGTGAGTGAGTGAGTGAGTGAGTGAGTGAGTGAGTGAGTGAGTGAGTGAGTGAGTGAGTGAGTGAGTGAGTGAGTGAGTGAGTGAGTGAGTGAGTGAGTGAGTGAGTGAGTGAGTGAGTGAGTGAGTGAGTGAGTGAGTGAGTGAGTGAGTGAGTGAGTGACATGTATGTGTCGGAGAATGGTGGGAGCAATCAGGAAGTGTTGTAGAGTTGCTTTGCATATATCGATATGTGTTATCTAGCTATTTATTTGCTCGTCTGTGATTTACTTGACGAAGTGAATAGTCAGAGGATAAGGCAGATGGACAGACGGACACACAGACTGACAGAATCTTCAATATGATGTGTTTGACTGACAATGAGGTGAATGTGGAGAGTGTATGGGAAGGTGATTGTGAAGACTGTGGAGCTGACTGATGTCGGTGATTGTGGATAAGTTAATAGTATATTAAATCAAGATGAGAGGGATTTATCTGAGTGAGTGAGTGGTTGAGTGTTTTTGACTGTAGTTATGTAACTGTTGTGGTGAATTTGACAAGCTCTGATTCGTAGTTGAGTTGTTTTGTGAGGATTGAATAACAGAATTTTCTCTCTGTCTCTCTCTCTCTCTCTAGATCTGGTGATGATGTCGATGATGAGAGAAGACGACGTTTGGCTTTGCAGCTTCAGACGAAGATCTCATATCTGGATTTGAAGATTGAATATCTGAAAATGAAGAAACGCATTTTGCGTGAGAAGATAAATGGATTGTTGCGATCCTGAAGACAGCCTGAGGAATTATGCTCAAATGAGATATGCATAATATCTATTCACCTCGATATTTGTAATAAATTTTGATATGTATTCACCGATGGTGTTTTCATGAGTTACTCTATCGAATGTTTTGCAAATAAGTTTCTGAGTAATGTGGCGTGTAATGTGAAACAGCGTATGTGTAGGTGGCGATTTTGTTGAGATCCGGTGGATATTTTGTCTGTTTCTCCTGTCGAAGCATTTGTTGAGATGATGGAGAGTGATGTAGGCGACTGATGTTCACGTAGAGTCTATGTGATATCATTATATTGAAATACGTTTCATATTCTCACGATCCTTTGGGTTATGACAGACGGAATTGTTTGTGTGTGTTCGTGTGTGTGTTTGATTCTTGGTGATATTCATTTGGATGGAGTGATGGATGATGTGAATAATTGATTGATGAGGCAGTTGTATTTTGATGAATTGTATTTGGGGGATATGACTAGCCAGTTAGTTAGGTTATGGTGGTCACATTTTCTGTGGAATTCATGTATCGTCGTGTAAATTTCAACCTTATTGTATCGTTGAGGGAAAGTCAGATTTTCTCGACTGAGTGTGTTGAGTGTCTGTGAGTAGTTATGACAGTGAGTCGGCTCTCATGAAGTTAATTTTCTCATGGTGACTGAATACATTGCCAGAAAGACAGAGGAAGAGAGGGAGAGATTGTATGTCATGGAGGGGTGTTGAAGATGGTGATTGACAGTGAGGTAGGTGGTGATGTTGATGGTGACGATGATGAGAATACTCGGAGGATGTGTTAGCCGGGTAGTACAATGACACTCGGCATTATTTTCGTCATTATTACTATTTGATTATTATTGTTATTGCATAAATCATCTTATTATTATTATTGTTTCGTAGAGTTCCTAGAGGAACATAGGGCTTTAGGTGCACGTCTCCATTGAGTTTGGTTCTCTGACAACGTTTTCACCTGGTTCCACGTCTTCCCACATGCTTTCTTCTCCTCTTCACATGACCTCCTCCATGTTGCCCTCGCACTGACGGTCAACTCGCCGCTTCCCGTTCGGCTTTCACTCGAGCGATGGCCTTTTGTGTGATATCACTCACTTGATGGTTTGTTTTCTCAGAGTACGATCAATCCACCTCGATTTCTTGCTGTAAATTTGTTGCACAATTGGTTTCTGCTGATTTGGTTGGTTGTTTCATTTCCAGAGATGGCTGTTGGTGATGGTTTCTGGCTGGCCATCTGATGTTGAGCGAAGTATTGAGCGAAGACAGCTTTTGATGAATGTTTTTAGTTTGTTCGAAGTGGTCTTCTTGACGCACCAAGTCTCTGATCCGTTATAGTATAGTGAGTAACACTGACTTCACATTGGAGTTGAAAATCCAGATCTTAATTTTCATGTTCACGCTGAGTGCTGTTGACCTCCACACAAACGTGAGAGTAATGAAAGCTTGTCTTGCTTTCCCGATCCTTGCTTTGATATCCTTGTCAGTTCCGAACTCCTGTAGTTGAAACGATGCTTCTCAGGTAGGTAATATAAGAGGATAGTAAGAAAAGTGATGAGTTGTCACAAAGGATAGTCAAAGGGGAGTTACGCAATAACATGAATAGTTTGATGAGAGAGAGAGAGTTGCACTCACATACGGAATTACGCTAGGGTTTTAAGTAGTTAGAAAAATAAGCATACAAACAAAAGTAAAAGTCAAATCAACAGAGTTGTTACCATGAGAGTAGAAGTGGTTGAATAATTTTCTTTTCTATGCATACTTCTGGTTCTTCTGACTGAATGTCTAGGGCTTCTACCATGCTAAGAAGACGGAAGCGTATTTTGTCTTTGCCAGATTGTTCTTCATTTTGTAGATCACTTTGAAGCAGGAGGCGTTTGTTCAGATGGAATGATCAGCGGTGACGAGATGTTCGATTAATGCACTCTTTATACGTCCACTACTTCCTTTCTGCAGCCACACTGGATAGTCTTCTTTCACCCCCACCTTTTTGAAAGGATGTGCGTCGAACGACCGATGTACCTGACTGGCTGGCTCCACACCAACAGGTGAATTGATATATACACACATATGCATCTATTCAAAGTGAAGCTTGAGCTCCCTCCTATGAACACCGAGAAAATGGAATACAATTTACCATCTAGTGAAAATGATTGATAGAATGGTTATCTGATTTCTGGGATAATTTTGTCTTGAATCCATTTGAAATCATGCATTTCTGTCATCTCCTTTATTTCGTCGACCACATTACTATTGATTCCGAAACCCCTATCTCTCTCTTGTCGCTGTGAGTGTGACCATTAGATAGATGTAAAACAATGAATTGGTCATTGACTCCGAATACATCCTTACATTATTTATCAGACTTTTCAACCGGAGGTATCCGATAAACCACCAAGAATCGAGCCAGCCAGCCAGCCATCATGAAAGCGATCAGTAATGATGTTAGGCTCAACAATGAGAAGACATTCGAATTTCATAAAAGTTTCAATAGAATAATATGGGTAACCAAAAAGAAATTCAGAACTACACATGTTTTTAGTAGATTGCCCGATGAAAGCCTGATTTCGTTGAAATTGTTGGACTCGTTTTTATTTCGCGACAATTGTATTATCACTGACGATGTAAATATTTATTACTCGACGACGAGTTCATATTATGTACACCAATCGAATTTGAATGGGAAACGACTTGTGTGGCAACATAGAGAAGATCGTGTGAGTAGGAGATGATAGGCTCTAAGTCATTAATCATGGTGTTAGTTTAAGAAGACATGAGAGAATACGATAAAGTGGAGATGTGCTGTCGAAGAACCATGTTCCACTTGGAATCACAAGAGAACAAGACCTAAAACAGGAGAAAGACACTTCTTATTCAAATCACAAAATGAAATCTTTGAATTCTTTAACTTGTCATCGAATGTTCGAAATGGCTTGCATCTTCACGATGATGACCAGCGCAACAAACACAAATTATAGAGTGTGTAATTGGCACATTTACCTAAAGAAACTATAATCCATATTCTATCCCATTAATTCTGTATGAAGACGATTGTAAAACAACACTCACATAGTTGACTATCAAAGTGTTTGTGAGATAACTGACTAATTTTGTAGCTCGTGCAGACAGATAGAAAGCGTCCAAATTTGAAATCAACATTTTAAGCCAATGTCTGCAGATGGAGAAGCATTTATACCTCAAACTAAGCCTACGCTGTGGTCATGAAATAACCTCATTGGATAATCTTGTTTAACCTTATGTCAGTTGCCAGTCAGTCAGAACAGTTTACTTGCACGCTGGCTGACCTAGCCGTGCTTTCCTTCATAAAAACGTCCTATACCAATCCGTTCATCTTTTATTGTTACACTTTGGTGAAAGAGGGGATGACTGAGTGATAAATAAAAGCAATGGTCACATTGGGGTCTCTCTCTCTCACCCCTACTTCTTATTCAAATAACAAACCTCTCCACTAGAAGTCTGGAAGCCATTTGGTTTGAATCCTGTGGCGATGTAGATTCTTGTTTGACCTTCAATTATCATCTATGAGATTTCTTTTTCAAGTATTGGTTTTGTAGGGATTTTGTTACATTGGTTGGAGGATTTCATTATGAGCTGACATCAGTTGGTGAAGTATTGGGAAGCCTGGGAGTGAGTACTGGACAGCTTCATGGGCCTTTGGAAAATGTCCCAGTGGCTCAGCGGTATACGAGCTCGCCTTGTAACCAGAATATCCTCATTTCGCACCCAGGTGGCTGCGTACTGCTCAAGCGTCACAAACTAGGACGAAATAGCTGTCCAGTACTCTCACACTTTCCAATAGTTCTCTAACTAATGTCAGCTCTTGATGAAATCCTTCAAATAATATTACATTTCTCTAAATTTTTGTACACCTTTAATTAGAAAATGAATGTGTTGAATGATCAACTTGATAATGCTCAGTTTTATTCCGAGCTGAGTTTTTTTTATTTTATTTTGGTGTTATCGATATTTGTCATGACGAAGTGACACTGTAATTTTCGCCGTGGACTTGACCAGCAGCTTCTCTATCCTACTTCACTTAACACAGTTTAATAATAACACAATGAGATATTGTCTAGTTCCAGATGCCACGACGACAGGAGACAATCTTCGGCTTTGCTATTAGAGAAGGGGATGAAATATCCAGATTTATCAACTGGAACTGGTCAACTCAAGAAAATATATTTTAATGTCAGAAGGTGAATAGACAGTCCGAAAACTGACTGAAGACTAGACTAGACTGGACACCACGCCTACATTATAAATTCAAAGATATCATTCATTCTCTCCCTCTACATACAAATTTCTGTCACACATATCGCTATTTGTAATCGAATTCCATGTGAATTCGTTAATGGTGAATTTGTCACTCATTTCCCCGCATTTTCCAAAAACACATTTCCGAGACATGCACCATTGAGCCAAAAATATGCTCCACCGAATACCTCAAAACTCCACAAGTGTCTATGTCACATCCCACACTATTTACCAATTTTCGTGAGTGTGTGTGTGTGTGGATACACATACATAGGGAGGAGTAATCGTGCTTTGCATGTGAAACTAAGAGAGAGCATATCCCGAAGTGATTAGAAAAACAAATGAATTGTGGAAAGCCAAACAAAACCAAACCAAACCAAAGCAAAGCAAACCAAAGCAAACTACCAACTTCGTCTATAGCCAAACATCTAATCGAGATGAACCATAAGATTGATGTTAACACAGCCTTTAATGTCATCTATAGAATTGGTGAAGGGAGCTTTTTGAAATACACTGAGGCTATAGCCATTCCCACAGTTGAAGTCAGCAACACCAATTGTATGCAGTATATCTATCTGAACATTCATTCTCTTTTTGATGTTACAGTCGGAATGTTATTCCCACAGTTCAATACTGCACACAATATATCCACCATTTGAACATTCATTCTCTTTGGTGTTACAGTTGGAATACATTTCCCACGGACGTCATATACTGAATTGAATAAACAAACAAGAGAATACTATGTATATTTGAACATTGTATTTCATGTCGTTTGATGTGAATAGAAATCACACGCTGGCTCAGTGATTGATATAAGAATAGAAGATGTGCACTGTGGTAGAGCATAATTCCATTGTGGGTAAAATTTATTTCGATAAAGTGTCACAGTGTTAAACAGTAATATTTACTGATGACGACAATTCTAGCAAAATTTATTGTCACTCATAATCATATCACCTCGATGTGATCATGAGTGATATCAGTGTGCAACAACGGTTGAACATTGACGTTAGAACGACATTTGATGCAGCTGAGATCAGAATAATCGATAATGTGAGGCCTGTATATTCGTGCATCTAAACCCTTTAAATGTGCGAAAAATGACGTCAAATCCCACTGTACTAACCAAATTGAATGTAGGCGTGAACGGACATACATATCAAGGACTCACAGATCTCTGGAAGTAAGATCTGTCTTCACAGCGTATTCCTAAATGGCTTCAGAAGCAAATAGAATTGCCAGAAACCCTTCATGGTGAGAACAGGTGACCTAGCTCGTCTATTGACAAACACTATTATAGAGACAGGATATAAAATTGATGTTTACACGTCTTTCAGACCTATGCATAGAAGGTGTTTGTGGAAGCCTCGACAATTGAGAAGTTTACACCACCTTTATACCTTCAAAAACAGTTCGTCATCAAACTAAACCCACCTTCCTTGGTAAACTTTGGTTTGATACTAGCCAGAGTAGATGTACTATTACCTCTGTTATTTCGTTTAGTGATCTTCATTCTTATTTTCATCTTCAATATGTCCTCTCACCTCGACCTTACTCTATTCTCTCACCCCTTAACTCCTTCTTCTGCTTCTTATTATTATTATTATTTTCATATGGGTATATTCCCATGACAAGTCCATGTGTGTGATCAGATTGTTCCAAATGTGTTCCACAAATACACACTGAACACTATTCAGACAAATTACATCTTCTCATTGCTGTGTCTAGCTGAATTCAAAAAGAGGACTAATTATTTCAAATTCGTATAAAACTCAGCGACACTGAAGTGAACAATCCTAACGAATGAGACTGAGGATATGAGATAATAGAAGTATAGAAACAACGTCCGATGTTATGTCAGCACCGTGACAGGATTATGACTAATAAATTGCAGTCGACATGTCATCCAGATATAATACTGTATTACTCACTGTGTGGATTCCATCAAATATAACTACTATGTGATGACGGAAATGATGTCGTGCCTATTCTCCGCTAAACAGAAGAAGTCGGCCTATTTCTTATCCACCTGATTGCTCCTAATACAGGTGAACACGAAACATGTTGATGAGTGAGGAAGCAGTCGACTAAAGATGAGCATCCCATAAGCTCACTGAATCAAATCAACTCGAAGTAAATCAAAGTCATTTCTCTTCGCCTGATGTCACCACCTCTCACTCGATAAATGCAATCACCACAACATTCACAAACATATTCCCATCGAGTTTGCAAACTGACTGTACACAGTCAGACATCCACATAGTAATACTCGTCAACGCTTCATACGCCTCAGTCTACTAGGATATTCATAACAATATAAAAACACCACCAACAACAACTGTCTGACTGACTGCCTCCCTGACTGACTGTACTAGTGCTCTCCTCACAAAACTACACGTCAGTCAAAACTGCTTCGTATATTATTGATTGAATAACAAAATGAGTGATTATTGTTACAAAATCTGATAATGCAAGAAAAAGAGCAGTTGGTGTGAGTTAGTTAGTTAATCAGTCAGTCCTCCTCGATAGAAGTGAATCTGTGATGTGAAGGATGAATTGAGTGATGTTGAGTGATGGATGGATGGATGCATAGAACTTGCAGAAACTGGAACACGGAAAGCATTTGAGCCGTAGACGAGAGGATTGACTCACTAGAGATGTGAAGAGACAAAGTGGGCAGAGGAAATACTTCTCACTAGTCTAAACTATCGACTCACAGCTACATAAACCCAAATAAATGCCGTGATGATGGGATTCACCTGAATTACAGACACCACGTTTCATAACGACCAATTGTGGACATAGCGAATTCGCCCTACCACATTCTCTCCATGTCTCTCTATCTCTCTCTCTCCCTCTCTCTGTCCATCTGAGTGGTTGTCACCATTAGATGAATGAATGCTGATGTACAACGTCGAGGAGGTGTTTGATTGTGTAGACAAAGTCAGTGATATAAGCACGAACAATGAAGCTATGAGATCCTTCCTTGGAAACGGTTGACTACATATGTGAACTAATAAATGACAAATCCATGAGTATTGGGATCCCAGTAGAAGTCGTTAAACGATTCCTACTAAAGTGAAGTATGAAGGTGAATGTTACATTTGACGATGAGGCGTGTAGACAGGAGGTGGGTGATGTTCCAATGGGTGGGCTTCCGACTGCCTGTAATCACGGCAGATTTCTTTCCGAGTAAACTAAAAGACAGTCTCTTGCAAAGGTTCATCAGAAACTTCACCTTGATTTTCTGACTCATCGATTAATTCATTCGCCTCTCCGCTGTTGACTTTCTATAAATTCGTCGTCATTTAAACACTCACAGGTGATGATAAGGAAGCATTTTCTACATATTTTGTCGAGTGTTTCTAAGTTTTGTCGGCTCCTCATTTTGCTCCGTATTTCAATACTTGTCTCCTTGTCAAGCGTCCTACTTGCGATAATCCCCGTCTCCATATTCTAAATCGCTTAGTCTTATGAAGCGGATTCCTGTTTCCCAGTTCACTCAGTCTTGACGACAACCATTTCTGAACTCCGCTAATCCCTCATATAGTTGGTTGGTTAGATTGTTTACGATCAATTTAACAGATTTCGATATTTATACGTCTTCACGAATTTCACAGTGTTTTCTGAAAGGATTAATCTCACCCCACCCCACCTCACCTCACCATACCATACCATACCACACCCCACCACATCACACCACAACACATTTGTCACACAAATACTGCTTATCTTTTCATCTCATAAATGGAAACTCATCTGATTTTAATTGAGTACTCCCCCTCCTCCATCATTCTACGTGGAAGTGTATCCACTGAAAACCTGTTAATTATGAAAATAATAAGAAACTCTATCTAATGACTGTGAGTTGATGAAGGGAATTGATGCAAGGCATATGTGTCACATTCACACTGACACTGAATTTAAGTCTCCGGAATGGCTGGTTGGTCCATGCACTCTCTCCTGCCACAAACACTCACACCCACAGGCACACGCACAGAGAGAGAAGCAGAGAGAGGGAAGATAGTATGATTTCTGTAATATACTTATTCATTGTCAATGTAATTCACTGCCTGACAGTTTGGCTGGCGTGAAATAAATTTTCCTGGTGTATTCATCCGTCCGTCCATCCATCCATCCATCCACCAACCAACAGCTCGATCGATCGATCGATCAATCGAAGGATAGTTTGCCTACTCTGAGAGATTTTCATGTTGTGATAGTGCAGTATGATGAAGAAGAACTCTTCACCTTGTTCGACCAATTATGGACTAGACATGAATGAAAACGATAAAATATCTCAGAGCTATAGCAGATGGAGAGTGGAGAGTCAATGGCTTGCATTAAAAAACGCCCCCATTGACACGCACACACACACACACAGAGACACATAAATGCACATGCACTACATCGCGTGCCTTCAACGAAAATAACACTCCAATAAAGAGATAATTTATCAAGATTAATTAATCATTGGTAAACTATTAGCTGCTTAATGGTGAACAAACTAAACTAAACTAAGTGTGTGTGTGTGTGTAAAGTGTACAGAAATCTCTCTCAGAGTAATTCATTGCAGAATATTTTCTCCTCATCCACGATCCATCTCCACGTAGAATAGCATAGCAGTCTGTAGTATATCAAATCAAATGATACGGAGAATTATTATTACAACACAGACGACAGATTACAGCTCAATTAACTTAACCACCTTCAGCATTTGGCTGTTCATTTAGTTAATTTAGTTAGTTTTACTATTTCTCTGGGAAAGGAGACAAATTGTTGCCACATCTATGTATGATGGTGTAGTGTGGTGATGTAGAGAGAGAAGGCTGAAAATTGCATTCTGTGTGAAAATGATGATGGCATGAAATGAAATATAAAGTAGTTGAGTAGTTGAGCAGATACACTACACTGGTTGTGGTAGTCAATTTGTTCATGCATCATGCATGCATGCAATCATTCACACACTTTGTTGACTTCTCTCTCACGCAACAAACCACCCACCAATCGATTCACTCAGTCAGTTAGTCAGCCATACACAGACACTGTCATAGTCTCAATCAGAATTCCAATCCATCCATCCACTGTCTGTTTGTAGGCTATTTTTGCTGTGTTCTGTTCTGTTCTGTTTTGTTATGTTGACTCATTATAATGCAAAACACACACTGTTCACATTGTTCAACCAATGAGGAGTTAGACATGACATGGGTGAGAAGGATTGAAGGTCACAGGTAGACTGGAGACAGAGGGTAGAGGGTAGAAAGAGGAGGAAGAGTGAGATAGGCTGCTTGTGGGTGGGTGGACTAACACACCCACAGCCACACTCACACAACTGCATCACTTCGTCCAATCAAAACACGATTTCGACCCTAAAGTCAAGGGAATACTGGTGCTGACGAATGAGACAAATTATATTGGAAAAAACAACAACCAACGATCGATAAATCTTCCTAGCCTTTTCACTTTGAAAAGTCTATTTGATTGGCTGACACTGGTATCCTCGTATCTTGCATGTATGTAATTTAAAGTAGCAAACGCTAAGCGAAGACATAGACAGGATAGATTAATTCACCCAGTAGAACTAACTAACTAACTAACTAATTAACTAACTGACAGCGGGAAGTATTAAATCGTAATACGGGATTGATATCTGTGAAAATCACTCACTCAATCAATCAATCAATAAATCAATCAATCACTGGATTATTCCTTAAAATGGCCACTGCACGTCCGACACAATCTGAACTAATCAGACAACAAGCGAAGTTAATCACGCCGACGAGATACACAGATGATGAGATGAAATTATTGACGGAATTAATAGTGCAACACAAGAATCAGCTTATGCCTGAATGCGCGTGGATCAAAATTTCTCAGCGTCTGCATTCAAATGGATATCCCAGACGGTCGTGGACTCAAGTCCGTCGAAAGGGCCGAGAAATACTGAAAAGGCTGAGTCTCACGACACCAGAGAGGCTGAGCACAGAAAATCAGGAGAATCTGAGGTGTTCACAAATTGCTCCTGTTCAACCGGTGACCAGTGATAACACGGTTGACCGTTTGGGTGGTGAGTGCACTTCGGTATGTTCACATTCCATAACGACATGTTAATTCTATTGAATGAAGGTAGGTAATGTTGACTCGAGTGTTGGTCAATTGAGTCTGCCGTTACTGACTCCCTCACCATGTGTTTGGATGTCACAGAGACCCCACATCAATTCGACGCCTTCTACGGTCTCCACTGACACGAATCCTTCAAACACAATGGGTCTGAGAATCTTGAACGCCTACCCAATAGCCCCTATCCCCCAGAATTTGTGTGTTCCATACGACTCAGTGGAGAAGACTGTGAATCGTACGAATAGGAGCGACGAGTTGACTGATGGAGTTCGAGCACACAGTGGAGTGAATGAATCTGTGAGTGTTTCGAATGGTGTTGGTGAGGTGAAGGGTTGTCGTGTTGGCGATGTGGGAGTTGGTGAAGGGTGTGTTGGAGGAGGTGGTTCTGGCGTGAGTGAGACTATTGATTTGTCGGTGTCGAGTGATGATGAGAGTTGTGAGGAGATGAATGTGAATGGAGTTGGTGATGATGGAGTGGGGAATGGTGATTCAAGTGACCGGGGTTATAGGTGAGTAATGATATTTGTTGAGTTAATTTGTCCTACATGTTCTGTCATGTGATGTGACGTGATATAGTGTGCTGTGCTGTGCTGTGTTGTGGTGGTCCTCGTTGGTCACTTCTCTTGAATGGTCCCAGATTGTCAGAGAAGTGGTTATAGACATACCAAACGAATGTATTCTCTATATTCTCCAGCTGTAGCAGATACTGATTGCATCTACGCAATATATTACTAAGGCTATGGGAGAGCTTTGATTTTGAGAAGAAAGTGTCTAAAAGATCACCAGTTATGTACGACTTACCAAGTTATACAGACTTCCTCATATAAAGTGGTTGCATCTGAATAACCGTATAACCGTGAATAGCCAGCCCGTGAATACTTTTCCAGAGTTATTATCCCTCCACACATGCATGTTTTATTCCTCCCTGTCAACAACACATTATCTACAGAGAAGTCAGAAACCAAATGTAGGCGACACTTTGAAAGAGGATTATGACTAGGAGCCATTTGTAATGCTGAGCTATCTGATTAGTCAAATCAAGGTCATTTAACTTTGGTGTTGCCGTAATTCGTCAACTTTCTCGATTGACTGAGATTATTCGTGGATTTTTTTCATGGATTGTTACTTCTCTGACTTCACTGTGACTTAGTCCGTGACTAAATGACAATTATCTCTGAGATTACTGTTCAACTAACTTTGTATATATAAAGGTGTGAATAAGTGTGTGTGTGTGGGGGGGGGGAAGGGGTGGGGGCTTTGAAGTAGAGTTACACGGAGGGATATCTTTCCTGACTGATGTGTTTGTAAGTTACTGGTTATTCTGTAGGAAAGCAACAATAGGAACTGGTCCCCCTATTGCAAACGTTATTTATATATGTGTAAGGACCCAATGAATAAATGAATCGATGAGTGACTGAATGAATGAATGCACTACCTGAAGTTATAGTACTGATAAGGGAAATGAGGGAGATAGAAAGAGAGGAGAAAGACTGAGTTACTTGGAAAAATGCTGTGATGTGTTTGTGTGATTGAGAGCTTATTTAACAAGAGACATCTAGGTACAGAAAGAGTCGAAAGGAGAAGTGAAGTCGAGAAACGTGCAACGAAGGTATTTGGCACAGGAGTTGTTGACATCTGTTTCGTCGCGTATTGGTACTGTGCTCTCATACATTTCATCGATACATATTGTTTATTCATGTGCTCGTGTGAGACCGACTCAGGGAGAGAAATAGACAGCGAGTGTATCGAAGGTGATTCGTACAATTGGTAATGAAGTTAAGGTTAATTAAGGTGGAAAGTGTGTGGGGAGGTAATTGAGAAGACTACGGAATTGTTTGTTGTAGGTGGTCGTGGATAAGTTAGTAGTCGGACATGATATTGAGGAGAGACTGATTTTACTGTTGTTGTTGTTGGTGGTGGTGGTGGTGGTGTTGAGTGTTTCGACCTGTAGTTATGTGACCGTTGTTGTGGATTTCACAACTTCTCATACTTACTTCAGTTATTTTGTGAGGAGTAAATAACAGAATTTTCTCTCCCTTCGCTCTAGATGTGATGTGGATGAGAGAAGAAGACGTGAGTCGTTACTGTTTGAGAAGAAGATGCGATCTCTGGATTTGGAGATTGAAGCTGAGGAAATGAGGGTTGAAAGTATGAAAATGATGAAAGAATATTGGTGTAGGATGTTGAATTCATTGTCGCAATCTTGAAGACAGAATGAGGAAGGAAGTACACCTAAATCAGAGATCCCTAGTTTTTATTAATTTCGATATTTATAATAAATATTTATATGTATGTATTCACTAATGATGTCTTTTTGAATGAGTTACTGTAGCGTGTAAGTAATTTGAAAATAGTTTTGGTGAGTAATGTGGCATGTATTGTGAAAGAGAGCATGTGTAGCCAGCCAGCCAGCGACTTAGTTGGCTGGCGTCCTCCGGTGTAGAAGGTAAGGTGTTCTGGGAAATGTGAGTTTGATTTTGTCTACTTATGATGATGGGAGCCAGCCAGCCCGACGATGTGGGTGTTGTGAGTGATTGAAATGACGACGACGTGGGATTTGTTTTGACTGATAGTTGTTCTGCTTGAAACATTGTGTGTGTGTGTGTTTGTGGTTGTGGTTGGGGCTGGGGTGGGGTGAGGTGGGGAGTACAGGTGATGGATTTGTGTTTGTTTTGTGATTTCGATGATTGATAAAATGTGTTTAGGTGAGATTAATCGTACAGTTGCTGTTGTTGTTGTTGCATTGATCGAATGGAAATGGATTGTGATGAGGAGAAGAGACACGCTGCTTAACTAACCGACCATGCATCGATGCGTGTATCCTGTGTTAGAGAAATCGGCCTGATGAACTCATGACATTCAGTGTAAACAAGTGAGTAGTGGGTGAAATGTTCATGTTGAAGTGTGTTGAATGAAATAGCAAGACTCTGGATAGAGTCTGTGTTAGTTAGTCAGTTTGTTTAGTAAGTAAGCTTTGATTTATCAAATGATAGATTGGTTAGACATCTGGTGTTTTCTCGTGTGGCTATATGAATGTGAATGTGAATGTGAATGTGAATATGTGATGATGGGTTTGAGGCTGAATATACGGAGGTCAATGTATTTAATGAGATGTTGGTGGAGAATGATTTAAGAGGTTCATGTTCACTGGCCATCGAGGTGATAGGATCATGTTCAACTAGGTGTTATAGTGTCATGATGATGATGAGGGTAGGGTCATGATGCATCGTCGAATCGTTTGTGTAGTTATTATTCCTGGTCATATTTATTCAGTCAGTTAGACGGATGGGTGATTTGATTGGTGTGTGGAGAGCATAGTTGACTACTTTTCTTATTCTGCGTCTGAACCTTCATGACTTGTGTTCGATTTGATTTGTATTCATGCTGATTGTAAACTTGAGATGAATAATGAAAATATGCAGAGAATGTAGAGACGAGGAGGTGGAGGATTGTGCGTGTGTGTGTGTGTGTACTGCATTCTGTAAGTGCATTAATTGATTGATTGATAAATTGGGAAGACGAAATGTTTGTTCGTAGAGGCGTAAACATGTAGGATGATGTGATGTGATGTGGTGTAGTGTAGTGTGATGAATTTAGTGAAAGAGCAAGGCAGATCATGCGTGAATGTCATGGCTGAATGGAGTAATTATGAATTTGTTGATTGCACACAAGACCAGGTCTACAATATTGGTTGAACTTGTTCCTTTCTCACACAGATCGATCGATGATGAGTGGTTGGTTTAAGCGAATTGCAACAACCTCTGCTGCTTCTAGTGTAGTGTTCGGTATCTAGAGGCATTTGGCATGATAGGAGAAGATTGTTCAATGCTCGTTTTCTGGTGTGTGTGTGTGTGTGTGTGTTGGACCAGGTGGTCTAGTATAGTATGGAAGTAACTGTTGATGGCTTCTGCTACATGTTTGTTTATTCAGCGAGACTGGAAGGCATTTGCAAGCATGAAAATCAAGTAGGTGAAGCGATGGCCAGTATGACTTAACTGTCCGCATAGGAGTAGTTGTATTGATAGAAAGAAGAAGAAGAAGAGGTGGGAAGCCTAGGTACTTGGTCGTTCCGTTGAGGAATATCAGCCAGTCAGTTTTATGAAAACTATGAAGTTTGGCTTGTGAATATTAGAAGTTCTCTTCGTCAATTTTCTTAACTTGTTGGTTATTATTTCACTTAGTTAGTACGTGAGCTTTGAATTTCTTTTGCATAAATAGAAGCTTCTAGTTTAGAGATAGACGAGAGGAGCTGTTTTCGACTTTCTTGACGATGTAGTTGGTGATGAACTGTGCGGGATAGCTACTTTCAGTTGTAGCGTTGTATTCAATGTTAAGTTGATCTTCAATTACACCTTGTGAAAATGCAGCTGTGAAATTGTAACAAGGTGAGGGTGGCTAGCAAATTTCTTTTGTACTGTAGAGAATTGAAGCTATGAAAATATGTATATATGGAATAAATACATATATTGTTCACTTTAACTTGCTGCACGATGAAGAAGTGGTTGGTTTTGAGGCAAGAAGTGTGTACACTGAAATCTGAATTAGCGGAGCTCTGTAGGTATTTAGGAATGATGAGGTGGATATTGATGGTCAACTGAAAATAGGACCGAAGTATCGCTTTGAGGTGGTCTCTTTTTGTATACGTTTATATATATATCGGGAATTGGTAGATGTTGAGATTGATGGACTAGCCATTGGATCGGGTCCCAATGGATGAATGGTCTACGATCTGTCCTCATGGTCAGAAGGTGATGATGTGGGACACTGTCGCGAGGGTACCGCTGAGAAGTGTCAAACTAGAACGAAACATCTGTCCAGTATTCCCTCCCTGGTTTCTATGCAGCCTAACAATTATTTCTGAGAATAGTCGACCTCTTTAATAATGTATATCTATCTATCTATCTCACTTATGAAGGTGAGTGAAATTATCATTTCTTGATTGCATTGTCTTTCATAGATGTTGACAATGATGCATGCCTGTATGACAATTATGTGGTTAAGAATGATTTGTCAGATAACCGCGGGAGAGCGTATGTTTAAGCCGTATGTTCGACTCGTGACCCAAGGGAACAACAGTGCATATAATAATGATAAAAAGACAATCAAGTTAATTGGTAGTTACAGGGAGGAAGGAAGGAGCGGTCAGCCTAGAATGTTCACATTTCAGATTCGGTATTGCAATTATGTGTGTAGAGAATATTGACTGGAAACTGTGATGACTACAAATTCTGTGGATATTTATTTTCGACTTTCTGAGTCATCTGCTTCCTTATGAACTTCTCCGGATAGCTACATTTAGTTAAGCTATCATGTGGAGTATTCAGCTCGTCGTGAGTGATATCTTCCAAGTATACAGTTGGCACTTTATAGCTGAGTGTCTTTGTCTGATTACTTTTGTACATGTTGGCTGACACGAAACTATGGGAATGCGTACATTGTCCTGTCCATTTGCTTTTCTTAAATGGACTTCTTTTTATGTGATCTTCTTGTGACAAAGACACCGACGAAGGCGATTTACCCTTGGGATTCTTCTTCATACGTGATTTTCATGGTTGGATGTATTTAAAAATTCATTGAAATGGCGGTGTATCATGCATGATGTTATCTGAGTCATTTTGACAAAGGATAAATACATCATCAAATCTATGTGTCGACGAAGAAATGTGAAGTTTTTGATGAACCTTTGCAAGAGACTGTCTTTTAGTTTACTCGCGAAGAAATCTGCGGTACTTACAGGCAGTCGGAAACCCACCCATTGGAACATCACCCACCACCTGTCTGCACGCCTCATCGTCAAATGTAACATTCACCTTCATACTTCACTTTAGTAGAAGTCGTTTAACGACCTCTACCGGGATCCGAATACTCATGGATTTGTCATTTATTAGTTCACATATGTAGTCAACCGTTTCCAAGGATCTCATAGCTTCATTGTTCGTCCTAATATCACTGACTTTGTCTACACAATCAAACACATCCTCGACGTTGTACATCAGCATTCATTCATCTAATGGTGACAACCACTCAGATGGACAGAGAGAGAGGAGAGAGAGAGAGATAGAGAGACATGGAGAGAATGTGGTAGGGCGAATTTGTTCTGTCCACAATTGGTCTTTATGAAACGTGGTGTCTGTAATTCAGGTGAATCCCATCATCACGGCATTTATGTGGGTTTATGAAGATGTGAGTCGATGGTTTAGACTAGTGAGAAGTTTTTCTTCCCACCTTTGTCTCTTCATATCTCTAGTGAGTCAATCCTCTCGTCTACAGCTCAAATGCTTTCCGTGTTCCAGTTTCTGCAAGTTCTATGCATCCATCCACCCATCCATCCATCACTCAACATCACTCAATTCATCCTTCACATCACAGATTCACTTGTATCGAGGAGGACTGACTGACTGACTAACTAACTAACTCACTAACTACTCTTTTTCTTGCATTATCAGATTTTGTAATAATAATCACTCATTTTGTTATTCAATCAATAATATACGAAGCTGTTTTGACTGACGTGTAGTTTTGTGAGGAGAGTACTAGTACAGTCAGTCAGTCAGTTAGACAGTTGTTGTTGTTGGTGTTTATATATTGTTAGGAATATCCTAGTAGACTGAGGAGTATGAAGCGTTGAAGAGTAGTGGCATGTGGATGTCTGACTGTGTACAGTCAGTTTGCAAACTCGATGGGAATATGTTTGTGAGTGTTGTGGTGTTTGCATTTATCGAGTGAGAGGTGGTGACATCAGGCGAAGAGAAATGACTTTGATTTACTTCGAGTTGATTTGATTCAGTGAGCTTATGGGATGCTCATCTTTAGTCGACTGCTTCCTCACTCATCAACATGTTTCGTGTTCACCTGTATTAGGAGCAACCAGGTGGATTAGAAATAGGCCGACTTCTTCTGTTTAGCGGAGAATAGGCACGACATCATTTCCGTCATCACATAGTATTTATATCTGATAGAAGACACACAATGGTTGTCTATCTGATATCAATCCCTTGGCTGACCTGAAACAAATAGAATCTCTTCGAGGACCAATTCCCGCTAGTGACTGCGTACATATCGAGTTTGCCTATAGTTCTAGCGAGAAGTTGTGACCAGTGGGATACATATGGAATAAATTTGGTGCCCGTTTCTTTTGAGTCACACACACACACACACACACACACACTCAGGTGTCACTCTCTTTATGAGTCAGTGAAGCATATGTTACAAAGAATGAATTGGCGTATCTATTACTTAAAGTTGAGTAACAACTGCGTCCAGTGTTATCATACTCATGTATAAATTCACTCGGTCACATCCTCATCGAGAAACAGTTGTAACTACGGAGACAGGAAGAGGAGGCCAGTCTAGACAGTCCATCCATCCATCCATCCATCCATCATGTAGACCGAATATCTTCGATATGTGAGTACTGCATTCATGGATCTAATCGTTTAAGTTGTCACTATCACTATCACCGTCATCATCATCATCATCCTGATCACTTCACAAATTAATAATCACGTAAACATGTTGCTGACCTCGAGAAATTGAGTGATCTAAAAGTTTCTTTGATCACTCATTTTCATCACTCCTCCTTCTACAAATGTATATCCTCCTTGGAGACTCATTGTTCTCATTGACTAGCATCATCACATGATGATTAGTATAATTTCATTGTGTGTGTGTGTGTATGCGTCTGTGTAGGTGTGTGTATTAGTGTAGATCGATTGACCAGGAATGTTTCATTGAAGTGCGATGTATTCCTGTGCTTGATTTGCTGTTCATTACAAATATACCAAATAGGAGGGAATTTTTCAATGATGTAAAGTTTCCATTGTAGTAGATAAAGTTTGAGAATAGTAATTGTGTAGTAGTGCATGCAGAGATTCAGCTTGACCAGCTTAGTAATCAATCAGCGCTTCAGTGGTGTGCAGTATTTTTAGGCTAACTTGAACTTTAATTATCTTAATTAATTTGGAAATTTCAAATTCGCGGTACGGAAATGGGAGTCATCTTTCCGAAGGCATTTACACTTCTCAGATGCAAATATCTTCCAATATGCTGGCAGATGAGGTCACAAATCCTTCTCTGTGTTCATTCAACTCAATAAATTGTATTAGTGACTAACATGGTGACTTCACCAGACCTCTCGAGCAAAGTATTTATCTCATATTTGATTCTTCTTTCATCTCCCTAGATCATACCTGAATCTTCTTAAAGTCAATCAGTCAATCTGAATATCTGACTGACTATGGCTCAATTTACACGCATCATTATTCACTTGATAAACCAGACACCTACCCTACTGACTATAGAATCATCTACAGATGATTGGACCTCTTGCGAACTAGAGTGGTACATAGTCCATGGATCACTTGGGATTTCGCAAACGCTGGCAAATTGATTTCTGAGAAAAGAGAAAATCTATTTGAAAGTATTTCTCTCTGTGTGTCTCTTCCTGTCCTAGTAAATTTAAAATAATAATTAACTCTACCACAATAACTCCAGTTTACGTCCACTTCTACTTTGATGAATACTATTCACTTAATTAACATCGATGTCAACAGATTATCACTCAACTGACAACTCAGAGGTCGTATACTTACCTGGTCAGGTCAGATTGACACTGACTGATTTGTCGTAACAATGTTCATCGGTTTATTTGTGTGTATATAACCTTTTAGAAAAGATGGTAGGCATAACAATGTTCGATGAGTATTCAACTGGAGAGAGTCCTGTGGGAATTTATGAATTCATTGAATACTGCTCTTTTCAAAGTTGTTGATTGTTGTAAATATCGATTTGAATGGAAAATTATGGGCAATAAAATAACTGAAATAGAAATGTAGAATGTGCAGGGTACAAAACGTGAAAGGGGAGTAGGCGTTTTATGAATATTTGCCATTACAATCTGGATTGAAACGACGTAATAATACACCGCCAACATTCTAATCTATGTGGATTGATATATGCCATGGTGAGATATACTGTGGAGGTGTATGATCGTCTAAAGCGACATTGAATAACCCCAACCATGGAGGACTATTCGAATGATGGCCACGTGATGGTCTGAGCAGGCTGATGTTTCTTTCAAAACATAACACCGTTGTAAACTTCGATAAGCCTGACAATGAACAAGTGACTTACTAAAAAATCTGTCTTCGCTTTGGAAACAGGGCTGTAGAGTAGAAAATACGAAGATTAAATAGTCACATGCGCACAGCATGAGACATAAAAGTGGTTGACATATGAATTGAACATGGGCGTTACAGGATAATTTTATTTGTTATAAGTACACAATAATCCAGTATTATTTATTAATGACACCACGATCAGAATGTATTGCTCAGAATGATACCAAGATACTCACATAACTCCCAATTTTCTTTTGTGTACCTTTATCATTTTTTCTCCCATGTCTTCACATGTTTGTTATCTTTAGTAGTTGATTCACTTGACAACGTCGAATTACTTCATGCTGGGGAAGTAGGATTCATTCACTGCATACAAGGTGAGATTTTGTGAATTCGAAGCAACCATGAATCGGATAGAGCTACTATCCACATTAAGTAGGGGAACTTTAGCAAAACCATACCTTGTTTTGATTTTCATGTATTGGGAAATACAAAATACTCGTCTGAATGTCCCACATACACCCCAATGTAATGGTGAGTTGTGAAACCTGCGACATACTCTGTTAGTAGCAGAATAACTCGCTGTTTTATCCTCTCCTATTTGTAATCTGTGGTGACACTATTCCAATCAAATTGTAATTTAAGCCATTCACATTGGTATTATTATTATTTTTATTACTATTATTATTACTATTATTTTGCATTTTGTGTACACTTTTTCGCTTCACTGTCATTTCTAATACCAAAAGGCTGCCACTACAGTCCAGGTGACCTATAACCTGTAATCTCATTTCCCTTTTTTGTCTTGTGTTTGTTGTTGTCGAAGGTAGATGGAATATTGTAGTAAATGCTGAGAATTCCACACTGTATCACAAGTAGTCAGTCCATTGAAGCTGAACTTATTATTTATTATTACTGTTCCCTTGGGTTCCTAGTGGAGTATAGGGCTTCAACTGCACGCCTCCAGTTCCTCCTGTCTTCTGCTGTACTTTTCACTTGCATCCATGTTAATCCATACTGTTTCAGCTCCTCTTCACACGATCTCCTCCATGTCACCCTTGCACCGACGTCCCACTCGCTGCTTCCCTTTCGGGTTCCACTCGAGCGATGGCCTGACGCGCGATGTCACCCAGTGGCCTCCTCAGCGAGTGTCCAATCCATCTCTACTTTCTCCTGCATATTTGTTGAGTGATTGGTTCTTGTTTCGTTTGTCCCCATTGTTTCTTGTTGTTGATTCTTTCCGACCATCTGATCTTCAGTATAGAACGAAGACAGTTGTTGATAAAGGTCTGCAACAGGCTGTTGGAAATATTCTTTGTGACACACTGGCCAAGTTTCTGATCCGTATAGAAGAACTGACTGACTTGACGTTTGTATTGAAAATCCGAATTTTGTTGTTGGTACTGTGTGGCGAAGATTTCTAGATTGGTTTCAGGTTGACGAATGTGTTTCTCGCCTTCCCGATTCTCGATTTGACATCCTCAACATCCTCAGAGCACACTTCAATTTCAAGTGAGGTTTACAATTTCTCCACGAGTTTATGAGTCATCTGTTCTGGACACCTGGAGTGATATTCGTTGTTTTGTGTGTGTGTGTGTGTGTATCTTCTCACCGTCTACTTCACTTCTATTGCTTGGTATTGATTGTTTCGTTGACTTGGAAGATGACCGTTGATTCATGTGATCTCCTTCTTATGGATTGGTAAGTCTTGTCTATGTCGGTGTGTGTGTGTGTGTGTCTGTGTGTTGATTGGCGATCCACCTGTATACCAGGAGGCTTGTAAAAATTGTCCGGCGTCTTCTCGTGTCTCCTCTGCATTTTCATGGATGAGAAGACAAACAGGGCGTCCAATATGGTCCTTCTGAGAGCAGGACATTCTTCGCTGCCACACTACAACTGACATTTTCCTCCCGGCCATTGTTCTTCAACTACTCTAAAGATAAACTATCGCATTTGACCACTTTCATGTGTATCTACCAATTCACCTGCTCTTGCGGAGCGAGGTATATAGGTCGTTCGATGAGAGTTTTATCTAAAAGACTTCAAGAACACTATCCCACCTGGCTACGGAAAGGTAACAACGGAGCGCCATTATTGAGCATATACTCAACACTGGTCATTCGATCTGCAAGGAAAAGTCGTTCAAAGTCATCTATAAAGTCAGAAGAAGCCTTCCAAAATCGACAAGCTTCCGTATACTTTGTATTGCCGAAGCCTTAGCGATTTGGATCGAAAAGCCTGATTTATGCACACAGAAGAGACTTCTCCACCCCCTCCTACTACCGTGGGTTTCATTTCAAGTTTATCTGTCATCAACATTTTGTTATCAAATTTTTTTTGCAATTTTCGTATAATAATTTTTAGTAACTAACCCATTCAATCTTTTCACCTATTATCTAGTTTATTTTCATAATTGTCTCCATACTCCTTCACTAACATCTAATCTTTCTAAACATGTCTATATTACGTAACCCTACTCACATCTTACCAATCTTCACCCCACTTAGTTACAACTCTGATTATTATTCACACATTTTAATTTCTTAATTATTTTGATGATGTAATCAATAACCCACACTAACTGTTATTTTGATTTTGATTTAGACAAACCTAATGTACACACATACACAAAAAAAATTAATTGTATATATTTGCGGCTGTACAGCTAAGTGAATGAATTCGCCGAAAAGAGACTCTTCGCTGAACTAATTTTTTTTGTTGTCTTGTTAATGAAAAAAAAAAAACACGCAGATGAGCGAAGAGTCTCTTTTCAGCGAATTCATTTTCGCGCACCCTGTCCAAGAGGATTCAAGAACACTATACAGCATGGTTGCGAAAAGGCTATAGTGGTGCAATAATGAGTGCGATAATTGAACACCTGGTTAACACTGATCATTCCATTTCCACAAACGCCTCCTTCAAAGTAGTCTACAGAGTCAAGAATAACCTATCAAAGGCAATACGGTTTCGTCTTCTTTGCATGGCTAAAGCTCTGGCCATTCACACAGAAAAACCGGAGCTGTGCATACAAAAGAGGATTGCTCAACCACTTCTACTGTCTTGGTAACGACTTTTTTAATTTGTTTTTTTCATCTATTTTTTTTATTTTGATGACTTAATTTCGTTTCTTTGCCTGTTTTTTTTTACCTTCACGTTCCCCAGTGGAACATAGGGCTTCAAGCTGGTGGCTTGAAGTTTCTGTAGCAGTGTTTATTTTACAGGATGGGGTTGCTAGCCTCATGCCCAACCTTTCCTCTTCACCAGCATTATTTCTGGCTTAGCGAGGTGAAGGAGTGCGTCGGCCGGGGATCGAACCCAGGACCATGTGTATGGTCGGCGAGCGTCCTAACCGCTATGCCACCGACGCACTTACCTGATATTTAATTGCTTATAATTCTTGTATTCATTTAGGACTCTTACGTAATTTCGTATTATCTACTTTGTTCCTTTGTGCATCCTGAGTAAAACTCACTCATCCAACTATTCATGTTATTCATTTGTAAAAAATTCTATTTGTAAAGTCTCAGCGAGATTGAAATGAGTAATTCCAACGTTTTCTGTGTTCGGCAATCTGGTCCGAACTTCTTCAGGGAAATTAATCGAAATTAACATAACATAGGTTTATGTATAAAAAGGAACATCACTTGAATTTGTAAAAATTTTGTCTAATCATGAGTCATTCAAACAAGTATCAACAAGTATAGTAAACAAAATTTTATGAGCTGTGATCAAAATTTGACATCGGACTTACAAATATTGGTCTACCTTTGTTAAACACACACAAATATTTTAGAACTATTCTGTCAAATCTTGACGACAGTTCATTTGAATTATTCATGTTATTACATAACTTCTTTTAACAACTGTTTGTGACAACTCATCACCTTTGTTACTACCCTAATTTCAATAACATTTAATTTTCTTGACTGATTTTGTATTACGTAACTCCAATTACCAATCTTCACCTGTTTAGTTAAAATAACTATAACCAATTGTATTTTTGTTTGACAAACCTATTTTACACATAGATTTGCGATTGTACAGCTAAGAAAATGAATTCGCCGCCGAAAAGAGACTCTTCGCTGATTTACGTATTTTGTTTACATTAATGCCTGGATGGGGATTATACATGAATTTTTGTCTTGTGTTTGTTGTTGTCGAAGAAATTAGATGGAATATTGTAGCAAATGCTGAGAATTCCACACTGTATCACAAGTAGTGCTCGACAATAAGGCGAACTATTATTATTTGTTATTATTGTCATTACTGTGTTCATGTTTCTGTCAGTCCATTGAAGTTGAACTTACTTTGGATATATTTAGTAGTCATAAGCTTAAGTGGAAACGAAAGCTGGTTATTGATACGATTCTGTCAGATAATTCAATGATCCACGCAAAATCAAGTCCACCACAATTAGGAATATCATTGGTGACAATAAGCACCCTTGTCGGACTCCTGTGTTTACTCCAATCGCCTCACTGAGTTTTCCGTTGTGGATCACTTGACATGTGCTGTTGTCGTACAAGTGTTGAATAAGGTTGTTGAATATTTGAGGTACTCCGTAGTACTCGAGTAGTTTCCAAATTACTTCGCGGTCAACGCTGTCGAAGGCCTTCTCGAAGTCTATAAAGTTGAGGTAGAGGTTTGATTGACATTCCATGTTTTGTTCGATGATGATGCGTAGAGTTGCAATTTGGTCAGAACATGATTTGCCTTTCCTGAATCCAGCTTGTTCTGGTCGGTGCTCTGTATCCAGTGCGTCCTTTATTCTCTCCAGGATGATGCGACTCAGGATTTTACTTGGCGTCGACAGGAGCATGATTCCTCGCCAGTTCTTGCAGAGTCCTTAGTCGCCCTTCTTTGGTAGTTTCACTAGGTAACCTTTCCTCCAGTCAGTAGGCACCTTTTCCTCCTTCCAGACCTTTTGCAATAATGGAGTCAGCATATCTGCTGTCGTCTCTGGATCCGCCTTCAGTGCTTCCGGGGGTATTCCATCTGGTCCAGCTGCTTTTCCAGCTTTCAGAAACTTGATTGCATTCATGACTTCAGTTTTCGTTGGGGGATTGGTGTCAACTTGCAGTTGTGTACGTGCTGTTGTTGGTATTTCTGGACGGGTTGTAGGTGGTGGTCGGTTCAAGGGTCCTTTGAAGTGGTCTGCCCATTGTTTAATCTGTCTTTCTTCCTTGGTAATTGGGTTCCTTTGGCTGTCTTTTATAGGTTTCACTTGTGTTGATCTCTTCCCGGATAGAGACTTGGTTATCTGATATAATGTCCTCAGGTCCCTTTTGCTTGCTGCCTTTTCAGCTTCAGTGGCCAGGTTGTCGTAGAATTGTCTTTTGTCCTTCCTGGCACTCTTCTTCACTTCTTTGTCCAGTGTTGTGTAAGTTGAACTCAGCGTCTCTTCCTCTTGTCCGTCTTTGAATTGAATCATTTTCTCTTTCACCATTCTCCTCTCCTCTATCAGCTTCCAAGTGTCCGTTGAGAGCCATTCCTTGTCTTGTCTCTTCTTTCTTCCTGAAACCATTGAACACGTTTCGTTAAAAATCACTTTCAGAGAGTTCCAATGGTCTTCCACGGATGATTCCTCAGTGATGCCACGTAGTGTTTCCTGCTTTGCTCTGACAGTTGCTGTGAAAGTGTCCTTTGTGGTTGTGTCCTTCAGTTTTGAGTGTCGAACTTGCATTGTGGCCTATCCCCAGTTATCCTCGAGGCTTTTAGCTTCACCTTGAGAGTCATAAGGTTAAGTGGAAACGAAAGCCGGTTATTTATACTATTCTGTCAGATAATTCAATGATCCACATAGTTTACATGAATAAAATATTTAACACTGAATAGAAATTGACTGTCACCTTGACGTATGATTATGTGCAATACATTGTGCTGGAAACATCATAAGTCAATAGTACTGTGTCACTGTGCGGTTTTATCAAAAACATTCACTGTGTGATGGAATTATACTCAGTGTGCACACTGTGTGCAACTTCTATTCTTCTTATGTCGAAAATATCAATTCGTGACTTGACATAAATGAAGAAACAGACTAGAGACGTCGAGTTACCACATGGGGTGACTGGGATGTGTGTGTGTGTCTGTGTCTGTGTAAGGCTAATCACACTGTCTCCCTGTATACAGAGATTACGTTGAAATCTCATCATACCGATGGCTTCTGGCTAACGAAGTGTTGAGTGATATCGAATGAATGCCTCGTGTCAATCAAGTGTTGAGCGATTGCACTTACAAACTTACTTTCTTACTTTCCATACGAAGGTTGTTGGGGATATGCTTCAAAAGTGTAGTAGATGTTCTCCTCTTACTCCTTCCTATGCAATTACTTCTGCCAGTGCATAGGAATTGGAAATTGCAGTTGGAGTTGGAGATTTTACAATGTTGGTGGTAACTGTCTTGGATAATACTGAAGGTATGAAGACTAGTGGTACCTCTGAATTACTATCCTACTAAAATCTCACTTGTAGCACAGAATATCTCACACAACTACTGCTGGGTAAGAACCATCTGGAGCTGAATTTCTCTCATCTGGTTGATATGAGTCAGGCAATGGGTGGATGGACGAGAGAAAAGCGTTTGAGTTAATTAATCTATGCTGTTGGGTCTTCCTAAGTAGATCTCTTGACCAGGTGAAGCCATACTGGAAGGAATAATTATACTACTCCTCCCCTCATAGACATTTTCAACCCCCTTCTCAATATGTTCTGTTCTCAATCCTTTTTTCAGTCTTACTCTATCTGTATTCATCCAGGATTTACAGGCTTGACCTATGAGTACTACACAATCTTAAGCATTTACCAATTGCATCTCTCTGACCACTTGTTTGTCTTATCATCCCATCCTATTGACAAATCACCATCATTAGTTTATATTTAATGTTAGTTGATGGAATTTTGTATAGCATAGCAGAGCAGGTGAGTGAAAAGACTATTGGTGTAAAGAGACAGGGTGGGAGAACATATACGCAAAGCGTTGGTAGAACAAGTGAACATCAAAACCTCGATTATCGTGGATGATACACTACCTACCAGTCACGTCTACGGCACAAAACATAATTGACACGAATTATGAGACCAATATGATAATAGCTGTCTAAATCTATTGAGAAGACCGTGGAGTGGTGGCATACTGCAGTAGCCTTGATTATCCTCATTTGATTATATTACAGAGAATGGTGTTGTATTATCGCTACAATTATTACTGTTATTATTACGACCTCTTTTACCTACCTGGAAAGCATCGTTTCAACTACAGGCGGAACTGACGAGGATATCAAAGCAAGAATCGGGAAAGCAAGACAAGTTTTCATTACTCTCAAGTCTGTGTGGAGGTCAACAGCACTCAGCATCAAAAATAAGATCCGGGTTTTCAACTCCAATGTGAAGTCAGTGCTACTATACGGATCAGATACTTGCACTGCGCGTCATAAAGAGCATCTCAAACAAGCTACAAACCTTCATTAACAGTTGCCTTCGCCCAATACTCAAGATCAGAATGATGGCCAGAAAAGATCGAAAACAGAGATTTCTGGGAGCGAACCAACCAGGAACCGATTGTGAAACAAATAGGTAGGAGGAAATGGAGATGGATTGGCTGGCCATACTCTGAGGAAGGCATCAAGTGACATCACTAGACAAGCCATTGCTCGAGTGGAACCCGAAAGGGAAGCGGCGAGTTGGTTGTCAGTGCAAGGGTGACTTGGAGGAGGACATGTGAAGAGGAGATGAAAACGTGTGGGCAGACTTGGAGCCATGTGAAAACTCTATCAGAGAACCGAACGCAATGGAGACGCATGGCTGAAGCCCTATGTTCCTCTAGGAATTAAAGGAAACAATAATAATAATAATATTGTTATCTTCACTCCTCATAAATCCCTCCTTAATTTGTTTATTTCAACTGGACTTTCACTGTTTGATTTTCCATATTAACTGAATCGACCCATACGTGTGTGTGTGTGTATGTGTTATCAAACTGTTTGAGACGTGATATGCGAGTACATTCCGTTTTTCAGATAAATTAACACAAACAGGTTGATTGATTTAAAGACTATGGGTGATCATGGGGCCAGATAAAGAGGAACTCAGAGAATAGGACGAAGTGGAGATGCCCTATCGAATCGTTATGATGTACTCTGAAGCCAGATTAACAGTAATAATAATAATAATAATCGTCATTACTTGTTGGGAGGCCTAGGTAACTTTTCGGCTACCCAATATTCTGCTCCTTGAAACATATATTGTTTTAAGTGACTACTTTTCCTTTTCAAATGAACTGTCATCAAGATTTGACAGAATAGTTCTAAAATATTTGGGCGCCGAGTGAGAAGTAGACATCTGTAAAAAATTATATTTGTAAAATCTCAACGAGATTGAAATGAGTAATTCCAACGTTTCCTGTGTTCGGCAATCTGGTCGGTCGGAACTTCTTCAGGGAAATTAATCGAAATTAACATAACAGAGGTATATATATATATATATAAAAGGAACATCACTTGTTTTTAAAACCCTTGTCCAATCATGAGCCATTCAACAAGTATAATAAACAATTAAATTAACAAAGAAACTATGTAATTGGAATAATCATCGTGTTTTCACTCTCCGTTGTCTGCAACAGAATGTATATCCTAAATCCGTAACTGTCGAATCACCTGACAACTCCAGTAGGTCGAATAAAGCAGCTCAATCTTCAGAAAGAAGACAATGCAATAAGTTCAACATGGTGCTTCTACTAAACTCTAATCCTAAACACCATAATTTTGAAAATACGTCTGATCATAAAATTCTAGATACTAGCAGTTTGAACAGACCTGAAGGCGTGATGTTAGCTGATGCATAGGAAATCTCTATTAATAAATAAAAAATGCATATATGTATCACTAATTATTAATTCTTGGTCAAAATTCTCGACTGTCCATTACTTCTTATGGAGACGTTAAGAAATGTTTTACAACTGTTTACCCACACACACACACATACACACTCTGTTTAAAGTGTTTAACAAAGGTAGACCACTATTTGTAAGTCCGAGGTCAAATTTTGATCACAGTTCATAAAACATTTTGTTTATTATGCTTGTTGAATGACTCATGATTGGACAAAGGTTTTAAAAACAAGTGATGTTCCTTTTATATATATATATATATACCTCTGTTATGTTAATTTCGATTAATTTCCCTGAAGAAGTTCCGACCGACCAGATTGCCGAAGACAGGAAACGTTGGAATTACTCATTTCAATCTCGCTAAGATTTTACAAATATAATTTTTTACTTTTCCTTTTGTTCTAATCAATCAGAGATTTCCACAAATAGTATTATTTTCACCCGAGCATTTTAACAACATTTCAGCCTTTCGCTTTTCATCTTTCCAGTGGATTCTGAAGAAAATGTCGTCGTAGATAGCAACGACTAATGAAACATACCAATATAAATTAAATAATTATTCCAAATTTCATGTTTATTTCTTTTGTTTATTTGATTTGCAAAAGGAATATGATAGAGAAGATCTGTAGCTCAGGTGGATGATTTTGATGTGGTTGTGTTCTCTGAGCTGGATAGTTAATTTGCGAAGCTTTCGTCGCTTTCATTAGTTTGATAGGTTGGTTTGGGGGTATATGTCTTTTGATGAAATTCCGTGGATATCTATTCTTTTGGAAGACGTCCATGAGATAGCTTTCTTCAATTTTCCTTAGGGTGGGAGTGCTGCAATGAGTCCTGGCTCTCTTGAATAGTGTTTGTATGCAATTCCTCTTGTGTGCTATTGGGTTGTTGCTGTAGTAATTCAGGATTTGGTCTGTGTGAGTTGAATTACAACAGCAACAATCCAATAGCACACAAGAGGAATTGCATACAAACACTATTCAAGAGAGCCAGGACTCATTGCAGCACTCCCACCTTAAGGAAAATTGAAGAAAGCTATCTCATGGACGTCTTCCAAAAGAATAGATATCCACGGAATTTCATCAAAAGACATATACCCCCAAACCAACCTATCAAACCAAAAGCCCCCAAGGAAAGGACAAAGAAAATCGCCTTACCATATATAAAGGATATCTCAGAAATCACTACAAGACTCTTCAAACCTTTAGAAATTGACGTCGTACACAAACCAACAAAGTCACTTCACTCAATTCTATGTCAACCAAAAGACTCAACAGCGAAAGAAGATGAAGCTAATATCATCTACAAAATAGATTGTATCAATGAGAAAAACTCTACATTGGCCAAATTGGACGTCCCCTTCGTCTTCGTATCCACGATCATAAGCTAGCTGTCAAAAGACATGATATCCACTCCCTCATATCACTACATACAGACAAACACGGATATCTATTCGACTGGGACAACCAACGTTCAAACATTAAACAGAGGAAACAACAAGAATGCTAGAGAATTTTTAGAAGGCTGCCTGGTATTCCAGTGAGTCGTCAATCAATAGACACATCGAAATAGACAAAATTTATCAACCGATAAGAAAGAAACTTCACACACAAAGGGTCAAAGTTCAAGTCAAAGAAAAAATGAATTGCAATACAAATAACCTAGCAGGTGTGAAAACACACAAAAACAACCAATCACATCCAAGGTTACCAGGAGAGATGATTAATAAACTCGTGGAGAAATCGAAAAGCTCACTTCAATTCAAATTGAAGTATGCGCTGAAGATGTCGCCTAGTAGGGCGATGAAAACTTCGCAAATTAACTATCCAGCTCAGAGAACACAACCACATCAAAAAGGAATATATTTGCTGTAATATGATAAGATGAAAATTCTACTCTGTATAAAACTATTGTTTGGAGTAAAGTGACTATTATTATTATTATTATTGTATTACCTAAAACAACTGATATATACGATAATATTACTAATGTTTGTGTTCGATAACATCTCCGAAATTTGATGTTAGGTTTATATGACAGGTACGATTGTGGTGAGAGCTGTCTGCAAGCCAAATTTGTTAACAACAATCTACGTCAGTGTTTACGTCCCGAATCGGGATCTTGATAAAAATAAACGAGGACAAAGCCTGACCCTAAGGAACTCAACAACCAATCACAGTAGACTTAACATGGGCAGATACGATTTGCAGGTATGTGACCGGACTGTCTAAGAAATGGCCACAAAGAGATGACTGGATAACCTTCACCAAGAAAACAACCAATCAGAAGACGTTGCTTCTCTGCTAACAATAACGCTAATAGTAATGTACATAAAAATCTATTAATATCTAGATAAAGCAATAAGAAGACGTAATTTGTCTGAATCGTGTAATGTATTTGCGCAACACATTTCGAACCATCTGATCACACGCGGACTTGTCATAGGAATATATAAGAAATTAATAAAGAGGTGAGAGGTGAGAAAATACCATTATGGGTAAATTTTATTTTGATAGAGTCTCACAGTGTTATACAGTAATATTTACTGACGACGTTTCGAGCACAATTTATTGCTCATAATCATATCAAGGTGATCACATGACTTCCTAAATTCATTTACATAGTTCCATTGTTTTTCACTTGATTTGATTGGTAGTAATATTTTCCATATTTCGGGTATGAGTGATGAATCATTCCTATTGCATGTGTTGGGTGTAGATTCGATGAACAAGGATTCAGTAATCAACCTCTCTCTCCACCTACCTAGATTACTTTTTAGAATTTTAACCCTCTCCCACCCAACATATTGTGTGGTTGTGTGTTAATGCATGCATTGCAATTGCCGACCTTTTTTCTAAATTACTTACCTTCTCTGGGTCAACCATTCTTCCCTTAGCTAAATTCTTATGTTCTGACAATCTGACTACCCCTGACCTACTAGTTTGACCTATGTAGTTGATCACACTCACAGTCATTGCAGGGTATTTTGTAAATTATATTATTTTGTCTAATTGGGTCGATTGGGTCCTTTAACCTACAGAGCTTGTCTCTGAGTGAGTTTGTAGGTTTAAATGCCACCCTAATTCCTACTTTATTTAGAATCCTACGTAGGGTCTCAGATGTCCCCTCTTTATATTGTATAACTGTAGATGACTTATATTCTCTCTTATTTATGTTATTATTACTAGTTTCACAATTATTTTTATTTTTCTTTTGGCGTTTTTCAATCTTCCTAATGAATTTTAGAGGATAGTTATTTAGAACCAACGCCTCTTCTATCTGTTTTATTTCATCATTTAGGTCTTTTTTTGTGCTACTTAGTGCCATTGCTCGGTTTGTTAAACACTTAACTAAACTTAGTTAAGTGAGGAATCATCACTCATACCTGAAATAAGGAAAATAATACTACCAATCAAATCAAGTGAAAATCAAGTGGAAAACAATGGAACTATATAAATGAATTTAGGAAGTCGTGTGGTTACCTTGATATGATTATGAGCAATAAATTGTGCTTGAAACGTCATCAGTAAATATTACTGTATAACACTGTGAGACTCTATCAAAATAAAATTTACCCATAATGGAATTGCACTCTACCACATTGCCCAAGTCCTATTCTTATATCAAGGTGAGAAAATAGACTTAGGTCAAGTTAAAAGGATATAATGAAGGTCAAAGTAACAATGAAGACCACTTAAGCAAATAACAGAGGTAATAGTACAACTACTATGGTATCAAAACAAAATTTACCAAAGAAAGTTTAATGTGATGACGAATTGTTTTTGAACGCATAAAGGTGGCTTAAACTTTCTAATTGCTAGGGCTTCCACAAACTTTAGGATACGCCCCAAACACGTTTTATAGATAGGTTTAAAAGATCTGTTAACGTCAATTTTATGTCCTGTCTCTATAATATGTTTCGCAATAGAAGAGCTGGGTCTCCTGTTCTCACCATTAATAGGTTCTGAAGATTCCATTTGTTTCTGGAGCCATTTAGGAATATGCTCTGAAGCCCTTGCAGAGATCGATGAGTCCTCCCTATGTATGTGTGTCCACACGTACATTCAAATTGGTAAATACAGTGGAATGTGACGTTATTTTTCGCATGTTCGAAGGGCTTAGTAGATATATTGGCTTTACATTCTCTATTATTATGATATTGGCTGCATAAAAAGTCTTTTTGACAGCAGCGTTCAGTCTTTGTCTAGTTATCAAGCTGCTTTGATGCCCCATATAGGGTAGTTTGATGTACACGTCTTTCTTAGGGGCGAGTTGGAGAGTGGGTCTTGGTGTTCTGACTACCTTATATCTCCTGATGAACTTGTCTGGATAATTGTTATCAACCAGAGTTTGTGTCAACTTTCTTTCTTCTTCATCAAGTGTGTCTTCAGTGCATATTCATTGGATTCTACTGAAGAGGCACCTTACTAAGGCTCTTTTGTATCGAACAGGGCAGAAACTGTTGTAATTAAGATACTGTCCTGTCCAGGTAGGTTTTCTATAAACAGATCTTTTTATTGACCCATCAAGCCGTCGACTAAGCAATATGTCTAGGAAAGATAAACAGTTATCTTCCTCTTCTACAGATGTAAGTGATATGCTATTCTGAACTTCATTCATTCGCTTTAAGATTGAGGTGGCAGAACAAGATTTATCACTGATGATTACAATATCATCTACATACTTTCTATAAAGTGGCACATTTTCGATTAAATCCTCCGATAAATTCTCAATGTACGACATATAAATATCTGCTAAAAGGGGCCCTAACGGACTTCCCATAACAACACCATCAACTTGGCGGAAACAATCGCCTTCAAATGTAAACCAAACATTGTTAGTACATAGAAGTAATAAATCCCTTAAATAAGATATAGGGAACGGGATGAAAAAAATTGTTTGCGGAAATATAATCACACAAAATGTCAACTATTTTGAACAATAAACGATCTGTTGCCTGGCCCTTGTCTTCTGTCGTTACACAATTAATAAACCTGTGACTATGGTTTTAATACACGAAGCCAATATATGTAACTGTTCTAAAGTCAGACACCCAAATACTAATTTTCAATCACTCTTGATCTCACTGGAGTCATTTCAAATAAAGTATGAAGACAGACTGGTCCAAGCCGATGAAGACAAACGAACTTTGTTCAATTTAACTGCTCCTGTGGAGCCAGTTACATAGGTCGTACAATTAGGCGTGTTTCTCGTCGAATTTCCGAACATCACCCTGAGTGGTTAATCAAAGGACAAACAAAATCTATTCGCAGCGCTATTCTATCTCACCTTGTGGATACAGAACACAAGATTGACGTTAGGCATGCTTTCAGGATCATTTACCGCATACCTACGAACCTCAATTTTGCCTTAAGAGTTCGATTACTAAATATTGCTGAGGCTGTGGGGATTCATATTAATAAGCCTAATTTATGCATCCAAAAGTAGTTAGTTCAGTCATTATCATTACCTTGGCCATCTAGGTTTGAATGATCATGAATTTTTGTGGAATTTTCCTAATTTTAGTTGATATTCTATTCGCTGTTATATCTTTATTATTATTATAATTTAAGTATCTTTAATAAACTGTAATAGCTTTGATCATACTTTACAAATCGTTATTATTTTAAAAAACGCTAATATTGTTATTGACTACTAATCTAGAATATTCTATATATATAAACATATATAAAATTGTAGAGCCAGAAGAGGAATTTATCGAAAAGCGAATATTCTTTGCTCGATTATTTTGTGTTTTATAAAAATACATCACATATAAGTATTATGTATTATGATTGTATAATTTTGAGCTTCAGGATTGTTCAATCGCTTTATTGTAAATCTGTCCAGAGTGGCCTTAACTGACTGTAAGATTATACAAAGTCGAGGGGTATATGAAAACAACTGATCACTACACATGTATATATCTTCCACGGATTCATGTCTCTTATTGTCAAAATCGTCTTTACTGTACTACCACCTATGTGTGATCATGGGGCCAGATAAAGAGGAACTCAGAGAATAGGACAAACTGGAGATGCGCTATCGAATCGTTATGGTGTACTCTGAAGCCAAATTAACAGCAATAATCAATAAGAATGCGAATGAAGTTAAAAATGTGAAAAAGTAACATTTGGTTGGGGGTGAGGTTTGGTTACTGGGAAAATTTGCCAAATGGTATTCACCGAAAGCATGTTAGCTGATTGATATTTTTGTATAAATGGATGAAATATTAAATATGCCTAGACGTGTTAATGGTGTTGTTTGTTTTAAGTGGGAAATAATTTAAGAGTTTATTCATTATGGTGTTTGATGAGGAAATGACTTTGTTTTACCTAGTGAATTAACATGTAGGTACAAAGATACTGAAGTTGATCAGGCTGTCTACAATTGTGGAATGGCTAAGTACCGAATTGGGGTTGATATGGACGATAGAGGTAATGCTATTTGGGTTTGTGTGGCCGGCATTAATAATGATTTTGTGACTGAGGCTCGATACTGGAAGGCAATAAGTAATTCACACGTGAAGACCGACAGTCAGGAGAGTCTAATTAAATAATGACAGAAAATGAGTTGGTCCGACTCAGTGAAATCAATAAATACCAAATTTTAGCAACGTTATCAAACTCTAAGAACAGGTTTCTTATAGCCTTAGTCAGTTTGGCGATGGAAATAGGATCAATAATTACCGGCCGGTCACATACATGCTTTCATTTAGTATTTTATCATTTCCTTGTGTTCCAAGTAGAACACAGGGCTTCGACAGAACATCTTCATTATATCCCACTCTCTGGAGTCCTGTTCAGCTGGTTCCATGATTTCCCATAGGCTGTCATCTCCTCTTCACATGATGTTCTCCATTTCATCTTGGAGGCCATCTCGTCTTTTCCCATTAGAGTTCCACTAGATATTACTCAAATGTCACCTTAGTGTGTCTGTCTCCCATCCATCTACACTATCTTCGGCATATGTGTATGGCAATAGGTTCTGAATTGATCCTTTGTCGATTAATTTGTCTAAACAAGCTTCAAATCTGGTTTCATGGATAAAAATACAAACATCCACTAGTTTGTTTTTATCTGTAAATAATTCGTTCAGTGTCGTAATGCTTTTGTGAATTTACTTTACATTACTAAATTATAGTAAGTAGCATATAACTATACATTAAATATTTAGATTTCTATTTCATTTCAACACTAATGTGAGAAATATTGTATTTGTACTGGATTTCCCTTCATTTTTGGGTTATTATGATTCACTATCACTTTTATTGATTGCATTTCGATTAGGTCCATGTAATAAGCGTTCAAGCAGTTAAAATGTTCCTTTTTTAGTGACTTTCACTTCTTTCCCATGCAGTGTTTGACATTACAAAATCGGATTTTGTCGCTAGTTTTTCGGTTTGTTTATGATTTCAGTTTTTGATAATTTGCGTCACTTTTTCACAGTAGATAGACAGCGTCATTCGAAGAGGTGCATTTAGGTATGTGGATTGTTATTCGAGGTGTTCTTACCGGTTGAGTGACTTATTAGTTTCGAAATATATGGATTTTTAGGTATATATATATAGGTACATATATAGAAAAAAGATACCCATCCTCGTCACAGCTGTATCATGTAACGCCTGATCGAATCTGGACACCGAGCTACCACACAAAGTGACTTCGAGGTTATCCACACAATACGTGGCTATCTCGCTAAAAGAGTACGCATCAAACTTCTTCACACCACAGAAGGAATGGCTATTCATATGTTAAATAAGTCCTGAACTCTGCATACAGAAGAAGTTTGTTCAGTCATTAAACCTACAATATACCTTATTTGTCTTGACACCCGGATATGTGATTTTTTCAATACAAACGTTAAGTCAGTTCTTCTATGAGGATCAGAAACTTGGCGGTCACAAAGAATATTTCCAACAGCCTGTTGCAGACCTTTATCAACAACTGTCTTCGCTCTATACACTGAAGATCAGGTGGCCGGAAAGAATCACCAACAAGAAACTATGGGAACAAAAAAAACAAGAACCAATCGCCCAACAAATATGCAGGAGAAAGTGGAGATGGATTGGACACTCGCTGAGGAGGCCGCTGGGTGACATCGCGCGTCAGGCCAGTGCTAGAGTGGAACCCGAAAGGGAAGCGGCGAGTGGTTCGTCGGTGCAAGGGTGACATGGAGGAGATTGTGTGAAGAAGAGTTGAAACAGTATGGACTAACATGGATGCAAGTGAAAAGTACAGCAGAAGACAGAAGCAAGTGGAGGCGTGCAGTTGAAGCCCTATGTTCCACTAGGAACCCAAGGGAACAATAATAATAATAATTTGTTAACTGTATTATTTCTTTCCCTCACCCTGTATGAAGTTACTACACATTATTACCACTGTTTTTAACTTGACCCTCGTTCAATTTTAGCTGAATTCTACTCACTCCCGTCAATTACACTGTGTCATTCAACTTACTTATTTAATTTATATTTTAGCTTCTATCCGATTAACGCTTTTCATACTACGTAATTTATTATCTGAAACACTCACAATTCTAATGACATATCTTTGGAAATATTCCTTTTGTTGCTAAGAGAATTTACAGTATATTGTAAATCCGATTGTACTGCTTGAGAATGACATCTCCGAGAAGAGTAACTCTTTGTTGAGCACCTTTTTTCCTTTTATATGACTCAATGGGGATTTTCACTTACTTGGGAAGTACCATCAGCCCCAACGGGTTGATCGCTGACGAAATCTCAACACGAATACAGAGGGCTAGTTTCGCATATGCCAGTTTACGCCGTCTCTGGCGTAGACGTGATATCCGACTATTGACCAAAGGGCGTGTTTACTGCTCAGCAGTCCGCTTCGTTCTCCTTTATGGCTGTGAGACCCGGCCATTGAGAGTGGAAGACATGAAAGATTAGCTGTCTTTGGTCATAGGTGTCTGCGTTGTATCTCCCGCATGAAGTGGTATAATAAGGTGAGCAATATTGAGGTTAGATGTCGAGTGCTAGGTAAGGAGGGGAAATTACATCGACTGAGATGGTTAGGACATGTGTCACGTATGCCTAGTCATTGCCTTCCTCGACGGGCAGCCTGATGTAGGGTCAGGTTGGAAAAGAGCTAGCGACGGTCAAACGAAAACATGGCACCAGTCAATGAAATCCACAACAGTTAGTCTAAGCCACGTAGGAAGGTGTAGACTTCGTGATTGGGGTCCTCAGGACGGTAAAAACCAATGGTTGGAAACAATTGGTGACATGGCTCAAAATCGTTCTCAATGGCTGGCGCAGATGCATCCACTCCTTGTGACTTATGACTTCCAATTAAACTGTTTTGTTCTTCGCTATTACTATACCTTTGTCTCACACCTCTGTTTACTATCTATATTATGCATTTCTCCTACTTTCTTCTCTTGCTTTGTGTGCTACATGGAGTGTGGCGACTTGAACTGCTGCACATATGTGCAAAGTTCTATGTCGAAAACCAACCGACCGACCAAATGGGGATTTTCAAGTTGCTTTTAGGTATTTATAAAACACCCTGTGCATTATCTGGTATCGAGAAGAATTATATTCTACTTATAAGCCTTTCTTCTATCAAATATATTTACTTGGTATAACATTTAATCATTCACTTTTAACAGTAATAGGCTTTTCTGTGTGTCAGGCATTGTTGATGCATTAATTGTACGAAAAACAAATATAGATTCAGTGATTACTAATTATATACATTTATGCTATTCCCTTGGGTTCCAAGTGGAACAAATGGCTTCAGAGACACATCTCCACTTTGTTCTATTCTCTGCCATCCTCTTTAGCTGCACCGACGATTGCCCAAGGGCTCTCATCTCCTTCTCCAACTCACACGATCTCCTACATGTCACCCTCGCACCGATGACCCATTCGTCGCTTCTCAATCGGATTCCATTAGAGCGATTGCCTGTTTCTCTATGTCGTTCGACGGTCTCCTCAGTATATGCCCAATCCATCTCCATTTTCCCTTACATATTTTTTGAACGATAGGTTCTTTGTTGGCGTGTTCCACTGTAGAGTTTATTGTCGCTAATTCTTTCTGGATGACCGATTGATCATCCATTATGGAACCTGCTGGAAATGCTTTTCATGACGCGGACGCCAAGTTTCTGACGCGCCCTTACAGAAGAACTGACCGACTTGACATTTGTGTTGAAAATGCGAATTTTGTTGTTTACGCTGGTTGAGTGCAGAAGATTTCCAAACCGATTTCCAATTGATTAAGGTGTATCTTGCCTTTCCGATTCTGGCTGGCTGGTTGGCTTTGACATCTTCATCTGTGTCGTCACCTGTAGTTGAAACGATGCTTCCCAGCCGGATGACTGACCTCTTACAAATTTCTCCAGTTGGTAGTGAGTGATTAATGCTGGTTGTCGTTGTTGTTGCTGTTGGTTGTTGAGTGTCTTCATCACCTTGGTCTTTTATATGTTCACCTGGAGTCTTGTCTTCGCTGCCAGCCTCTTCTGCCAGTTTGTTGGTTTTCGCTTGTGGGTCTTTGAGTCTATGTGACATTAGACAGATACCATCTGCGAAATCCGGGCCTTAATGATTTATAGATTTTGATGTACATTATTGTAGGTTAATGCTAGTAGAAAATACAGTCTGTTGATTGGTTGTTTCTCACACAAAGTTAACCTTGCATCTCTTGTGGCTGTGTCAGTTCATCTATATGTTAACTGTATCCGCATGTCCAGCTTGACCTTGTTTTCACATGACTAACATTGACCTCAATTACTGTCAACCAATTTGGCTAGCAACCATCTCTCACCAGACTACTACTGCTACTACTACTACTACTACTACTACTACTACTACTACTACTACTCGTAATAGCTTCATTCTGGACAAATGTTTACATATTGTACGGAATTCTCAGCCTTATTTATTGCATCAAATTCTCCTTTGGTTTGGGATCTTTAGGTAAAATATTAAGTCATATTACATGATGTGACACAGCGGTGTTTGATCTGCAGCTAATAAGCTAATCTTCTTTTTTTAAATATTTTCCCTTCACCTGCAACAAATACCCAATGGTAGTTTGAAAGCCAATTAAGCGTGTAACTCCATTATGGATAAGATTTCATTTTGATAAATCATACAGTGTTGTACAGTTATATTAACTGATGACGTTTCGAGCACAAACTATTGCTCATAATCATATCAAGTTAATCACACAACTTTTTTCCTTCATTTATATACATGAGTGGAATCGAGTAGATATTGGATTAAAAATCAATGTGAGATAATGTACATTCAGAAATAATAGTACGAGTGTCATTGATCCATTACAATTAGATGGGAAATACGACGAGTGTTTTTATAGTCATAATAAGTTGATTGTTAGAATGTTGTGATGTGTTTGAATTGAAATAGAATTTTGAGATTATTTATTATCCTCTTCTGATTTGACCGGCGGTAATAATATCTTCCATATTTCTGGTATTTGCATTGAGTCATTTCTGTTGCATGTGTTGGGTGTAGACTCCATGAATAAGGAATCCGTAATCAACCTCTCTCTCCACCTACTTATATTACTTTCTAGAGTTTTAACCCTCTTCCACCCTATTGTGTGATTGTTTGTTAATGCGTGAAATGCAATAGCCGAGCTTTTTTCTAAATTACTTATCTTTTCAGGGTCAACCATTCTTCCCTTAGCTAAATTCTTATGTTCTGATAATCTGACTATCCCTAACCTACTAGTTTGACCTATATAGTTGAACTCACAGTCATTGCAGGGTATTTTGTAAATTATATTATTTTGTTTAATTGGGTCCACCGGGTCTTTCAACCTACAAAGCTTGTCTCTGAGTGAGCTTGTAGGTTTGAATGCCACCCTAATTCCTGCTTTATTGAGAATCCTACGTAGGGCCTCAGATGTCCCCTCCTTATATGGTATAACAGTAAATGACTTATATTCTCTCTTATTTATGTTATCATTATTAGTTTCACCATTATTTTTTATTTTGTTTTTGGCCTTTAGTGATCTTCCTAATGAATTTTAATGGATAGTTATTCAACACCAACGCTTCTTCTATCTGTTTTATTTCGTCATTTAGGTCTTTTTCGTGCTACTTACTGCTATGGCTCGGTTGGTCAGACACTTCACTAAGCCTGCCTTAACAGTTAACGGATGAGACGAGTTAAAGTTTAAATATCTATTAGAATGCGTTGGTTTTCTATAAACACTAGTGTGTAGTTTGCCTTCTTCTATTCGTTTTATCTTACAATCTAACATAGTTAATTCTCCTTGCTCATCTTCCGATTCAAATGTGAATTTTATTCCTTCTACTTGTGAGTTTATATGTGTTAAGAAGCTAGAGATATGTTCTGTTTTTAACACAGTGAAAGTGTCATCCACATATCTTCACCATATTTTTGGAGTAGGATTAAATGTATTGAGAGCACTATTTTCCCAGCTGTCCATAAAAATGTCTGTTACAATAGGGGATATTGGTGATCCCATTGCTACACCTTCTGTTTGTCTATATATTTTGCCTTGGAACTTGAAGATTGTAGAGTTATACTCTATCACAGTGCCCAAGTTTTATACTTATACCAATTAAGCGTGTGTATGAGTACATCCTGAGAAACAAGGATCTAATTGAATGATAAGAGCTAGAGAAAATCTGACACATTATGTTAGATGGAAACACTCAGGTAGCACAGTGATTCAGGCAGGATACCAGTACATTATTTTTCGTCAATGTGTGTTTATCATGTGATTTGTTACACAACTAGTGTGAACATGTTTGACTTTGGATGCGGTAACACATTTACCTAATGGTTCGTGAAGAATAGATCTATCCTCTCAATTTATTATCATTTAATTGATTAATATACCATCATTCTTACTGCATGTGAACTTAGCTCAAAGATCTGAGAGGCGTCTGTGGTTCAGTGGTAAAATACTCGTCAACGATGACATTAGCTGGTTGGAGGCAATCGGCAGGAAGCCTTGGACCTAGGTTTCCTGCTAGTTGGCACTCATCAGCAAGGCGTATCTGCAATCTTATAGGAACTCATGTCCCTTCTGAAATTCGAAACCGCGTCACCCATTGATGCCTGCAGTCAGAGACGTTACCACTGAGCTATTCGGGCTCGCGATTGATCCCCTGTGGGACTGTAGTGGACATTTTGATTTGACACTAGTAACTAGTGTGATGCGTCTAGTCCTTCTTGGTACAGACTGAATTCTTTGCCGATTGCCTCCAACCATCTAATATCATCACAAACAATGTACACCGTGATGGCGAGCTACCTAGAATGGTGGCCACATTACAACCCGACTGATAGAATTCAGTCTGTACCAAAGAGAGGACTAGACGCATCACACTAGTTACTAGTGTCAAATCAAAATGTACTCGTCAACTATACACGTGGTCCGTAATTCTATCCCCAGCCGATGCACTCCTATACCCTGATTAGCTGGTAGTTAGCCGGATTTCAAATACTATATTCCACTGGGAAAGTGAAGGAATAATTTAAAAAAGACAGTTTTTAGCCTTTAATTTCTTTGACATCGTGCACTTTATTCAAGTATTGATTTTGTAGGGATTTTTGTTTCATTGGTTGGAGGATTTCATCATGAGCTGACATCGGTTAGAGAACCATTGGAAAACCAGCCAAAGGGAGTACTGGACAGCCAACTGTTTCGTCAGCCTAGTTTGGAACTGTTCACCAGTACGCACCCACCACCACGGGGTTCGAACCCAGGACCCTCTGGTTACAAACAAGTGAGCTTGTAGACCATTAAGCCACTCACTGGGACCCGATCCAATGGCCAGACCATGAATTCCAACTTCTGCCAGTTCACGATATGGAGCGACCACTTCGCAATGTCTTCTTCGATGAGTAACTGTCCTCACCTTCAACCTACTACGCCCTACTGATCCTGACTTCCCACTAGAACATACATGAATAGATACGGTATGGTTTTTCCCCACTATTGTTGACTAAATATCATTGTAGATGATAGATGACTACTTTTCTCGAGAGATTAAGAAACAGGCTGAAAATGAAAAAAATATATGTCATCTAGCAAGTCATGTGTTGATCAAATCGCCACACTACGGATCATCATTGAACAAAGCTTGGAATGGCAGTCAGCTCTCTATCTCAACTCCATCGACTTTGAAAAGGCCTTTAACAGTGTCTATCGAGAGGTGATTTGGAAACTACTTGGCTACTATGGGGTGCCACCGACAAGTATACATCTCATCCAACAGCTGTATGACAATGCTGCATGCCAAGTAATCCACAACCGGAAACTTACGGAATCCTTCGAAGTGAAGACAGGAGTAAGACAAGCTGACTGCCTACTATTTCCAATGATTTTCCTGATTACAGTAGATTGGATAATGTGACAAACAACGGGCAATGAGGAAGCAGGCATAAAATGGACTCACACAAAAAACTTGGAGGATCCGAACTTCGCCGATGATATATGTCTGATTTCCACAAACTGTAAGATATTCAAGCGAAAAGCAACAAGTTGGCAGAAGAAGCATCAAAGATAGGACTTCAGGTGAACATAGAGAAAACAGAGGTGATGAAGATTCCTGGCCAACACCAACAGCAACAACAACAGACAACGATCAGCATAAATGGAAGGAACCTGAAAGAAACAACCTCTTTCACCTACCTGGGAAGCATCGTTTCAACTACAGGCGGAACTGATGAGGATATCAAAGCAAGAATCGGGAAAGCAAGACAAGCTTTCATTACTCTCAAGTCTGTGTGGAGGTCAACAGCACTCAGCGTGAACATGAAAAATAAGATCTGGATTTTCAACTCCAATGTGAAGTCAGTGCTACTCACTATACGGATCAGAGACTTGCACTGCGCGTCATAAAGACCATCTCAAACAAACTACAGACCTTCATTAACAGCTGCCTTCGCTCAATGCTCAAGATCAGATGGCCAGAAAGGATCAACAGTGGTGAGGGATCTCTGGGAACGAACCAACCCAACAGGAACCGATTGTGAAACAAATAGGCAGGAAGAAATGGAGATGGATTGGCTGGCCATACTCTGAGGAAACCATCAAGTGAGTGACATCACTAGACAAGCCATTGCTCGAGTGGAACCCGACTGAAAGGGAAGCGGCGAGTTGGTTGTCAGTGCAAGGGTGACTCGGAGGAGGTCATGTGAAGAGGAGATGAAAACATGTGAGCAGACTTGGAGCCATGTGAAGACTGTAGCAGAGAACCGAACGCAATGGAGACGCATGGCTGAAGCCCTATGTTCCTCTAGGAATTAAAGGAAATAATAATAAAATAATAATAAATTTGTCATCTAGGATTCGTTGATTTAATTGAATTTTAGATAAGTGTATATTTTTGATATTTATTCAATTATTATTATTATTATTATACATTACTATTTGTTAATCTACCATCTATCTTGTATGTATCAATGTGCCTCTACCATTCAGTAATTCACTAGGTCTTGATTCAATTTTGTAAATTTGTAAACAGATAAGTGAAAATTTGAAAAAGATGATAAAAAAATTAATATCATTATTATTATGTAGATATCTCATAAATTTATTTCCAATAATTCAGATCTAATTATTACTATTCACAGATCACTAGGTTTATTCGAGTGGAAGTGTATGTGTAGGAAGTGACAACGATACGGGCAGACGTCCACACACACACACACACATGCCCATACACACACACATAAAGCTCTTCAGGAGGAAAAAAAATAAGGAAATAGAGAACTCAGCAAGTCAATCGTTCAGGCAAATAATAATAATAATAATAGTAATGGTGATAGTAACTAATATTATCATTACTAGTGGGAAATAAACCAACTTCTTTCTTTCTTAATCAACACTATTTATTTATTTACTCCCTTTCGAATATGAAATTCCACTTATTCGGTAATATTTTTCCTACTTTTAATCCAATACTCTTTTTTAGATAAACAGTAATTGGTATAATTAGCCGGGGCGAGGGGGGAGGTGGTGAGTGAGGGATATGGTATATTTATATAAACGTAACATAACAAACAAGATAAATTACGGTATAAATATGATACTACTAATATAGTTATTAGTAATAAGATAATTAGTGAGTTGTGCATTACTGTGATATGAATACCTGTGTGTGTGTATATGCTCGAGTGCGCTTGTGAGAGTAGGATATTAGTGTAAATGCACAACGGTTAGGACGCTCGCCAACCATGCAAAGGCTGTGGGATTCGATCCCCGGCCGGGGCACACCTGATGTCATTGGTCCGCCTGCTAGATTTGGGCTACCGATATCACTTGCTGAAAATTCCGTTATTATTATTGTTCCTTTGAGTTATAATAATGGCAAAGTCAAACTTTAAGCACCACTATCTATCAATCAGCGAATGATCTCGAATGCATCCATCACTTGAAGGAGGAATTGTTTTGTGTGGAATACATATATTTTTTTTTTACGAGTTTGACCACGGATTGATATCAGTTAGAGAACCATTGAAAACCAACACTGGAGTACTGTCGAATAGCTGTTTCATCCAACTAGTTTGGGAATCGTCAGCAGTACGCACCCACTCCCACGGTTCCAACCCAGGACGTTCCGGTTACAAGGCCAGCGAGCTCGTAGACCATTCAGACACTGGGACCTGATTCAGTGTCCAGCCCATGAATTCTAACTTCTACCAATTCGTGATTTAGCTCAACTACTAACCAATGTCATTGGTGGACCATCCATCCTCACACTTGACTGGATTGACCTAACTGGTCACGACTTCTCACTAGAACTTCAGGCAACTCCATCCTGTTGCAATTCACTAGCGAGCATCAGATTAATGTCATATAGTTGGTTTGTAAGGACTAGATTTGTTTTTTTATATTATGAGTTTGACCAGTGATTGATATCCTTACAAACCAACTCTTGAAAACATATTTTTATGAAGGAAATGCTTAAAAACTGTAGAAAAGTCCTACAGAGGATACCTTCCTCTCACATGTGATAGTTTCAGCTTGGAGTATCAACAGAGTATAATTCTACTGTGCGTAAAATTTATTTTGATAAAGTTTCATAGTGTAATACAGTAATATCTACTGAGCAATAACTTGTGCTCGAAGCGTCATCAGTAAATATTACTGTATAACACTGTGAGACTTTATCAAAATAAATTTTACCCAAAATGGAATTACACTCAACCACTGTGCACAAGTTTTATTTTTATATCAACAGAGTAACTTAACTACATTCTATGCATGTAATTATTTAGGTCTTCTAACCCTTACAGTAACCCCAATCTTTCCTGAACCAAATCCTTACGTGAAAATATCCCAAATCTAACTGTAATCTAACTCGAACCAACCCTAATGTCACCTTTATTAGGTTAACCTAACCCTAACTTGTCCTTGGTTTGAAGCGCAGACTAATCTTTCCCAAACCTAAGCTGATACTTGATAGATATCATATTTAATAGAACAACACTTCGATGAGCATATTTTATTGATGATGACAACATTATTTGCCAGGTTTCATTAACTTGGTCAGTGGGCGTCTCAAGGTCATTGGTGAGGTCTCACTTCATTGGCAGTTAGTGGTGCTTAAAGTTCAACCTGGTCATAATAATCCCATAGATGTATCAAAATACTGTTTGGAATCAAGCCATAATTAATATATATTACTTTCGTCACGAACCAGCGTCAGTTAGAGAGATCATTAATCCAATTCCCTACAAAGTTCATAATCTGAATATTAATCGCCACCTCAATGATGGTCAATGAAGCTGAAAGTGAAAAATTATGACCAGTGGGATACAGAATGTCAAGCAGAAGTAGATGCTTAGAAGGAACGCATTGGTGAGAGTAGAGCTATGTAAATAATAGTAAACCTTTATTCCAGACAATATGTGAACATAAATTACAGAGATTTTCTGCGTGTTTACTTCTAAAATATTTCTTCTTCATTCAGGATTTAAATGTAAAGCAATAAGCTGAAGTGCATCATCTGTCGTAGTGTTGTTGCTGCTGCATATGAGGAGAGAATCAATTCTGTACATTTTTTTCTTCAGTTCCCTCGAAAATTGCATAGCCTATAGGGGGAAATTAATTAAATATGACGCGCGAGTTCATTTATTGGTCATATGATATAATTGTACGATTAAAACAATGAGAAATGCGGAAAAGTTTAAGCAGGTCACCAGACAATGAATGCCACGAATTGACGAAATCAGAATTTTTTACGAGTTGATCACGGATTGATATCAGTTAGAGATTTCCCGCCGATGGCATTGGTTGGTGGTCGAGTTAAATTACTAATTGGTAGAAGTTAGAACTCATGGGCCATTGTTTTAATCTGATACTCGCTAGTGACTTGCTACAGGATGGAGTTGCCTGGAGTTCTAGTGAGAAGTCGTGACCAGTGAGGTCCATCCAGTCAAGTGTGAGGATGGATGTCCCACCGACGACACTGGTTGGGGCCGCGCTAAATCATGAATTGGTGGAAGTAAGAATTCATGGGCTGGCCATTAAATCAGGTCCCAGTGTCTGAATGGTCGATGAGATCGCCGGCCTTGCACCCGAAAGGTCCTGGGCTGGAACGGTGGGAATGGGTGCATACTGCTGACGATTCCCAAACTAGTTGGATGAAACAGCTGCCTGGCAGTACTCCAGTGCTGGTTTTTAGTGGTTCTCTAAATGATATCAATCGTGATCAACTCGTAAAAACATAACTAACCCTTACAAACTGAAACTATAGGAAATCAGAATTAACGGATCATTGAATTATAGCCCCAAAGTATCTGACTGGTCACCGAATTTGATCTCATTACCTAAAGGTTCTAGGTTCTATCCCTGGCGGATTTCTAAGGTATGCATTACTCAACAGTCCCGAACTAGAACGAAACAGCTATCCACTGCTCTCTAGTTTGTAATGATCTTTCTCCCTGATACTGGTTCATGAAGAAATCTAACGGATCAAATTAATTCAATTCCTATAAGAAAAAGGCGTATACAGCGGAGAAAATCTTCTTTTTGACGATTCATTTTCATGAGCTGTACAGTCGTAATTATATTTAACAAAGAAGTCTTTAGACCAATCAGATACTGGTTGTCCTCGGAAAATGTATTACATAATGTAAGGTGTAACCTACAAGAGATGACTGATTGTAAGCTAGAAAAGGGGCGAAAGTTGGCATGACGTAATAAGTGTGAGATAGTGACTAATCTAAAAGCTTGTGTAGAATGGACAGGAACTAGTGGAAAGGTGATAAAGTATTATATCAAATCTGCATGAAAAAGTGATGTTATTAATAAACAGTAATATAGTGGTAATAAAATATGGATGATGGGAATAATAATGATAATAAAATAATAATAACAATAATAATAATAGTAAACTTACATAATAAAAAGAAGAAGCAAAATTATAGTGAGAACTTTACTCTGGCCACGGTAGGGCGAGTGAATGTATGTATCGCTTTTGAATGCAGAGGTCCGGTTTTAGATCCCGAATAGCTAATGCTTCAGCTATGTACAGATGGCGTATCCAAAGTCTTTGTACGATATTGAAGGACTCCTTGTAGCACTGTGAAGCATTCGTGCGGATGTGCACGATGTCCGGAGATGACAAGGTGTTCGAGGGTGGAGTTGCTGCTATTCTCCTTTTCTCCTCTGGCTAACCAAGCTGGAGAGTGTTTCAGAATACGTTTGTGGACTTGACGTTGTATGCGGCCGATATACTTTGCTCCACACGAGCAAGTAAATTGATAAATACACAATGAAGTGGCCAAAAGCGGTATCTTCCATATTAGATAAGTTTATTTTAATAATCACACAGTGGTGATACAGTATTAACAACTGGATCACGTTTCGAGCATAAATTATTGCCACTCATAATCATTTCAATTTAATGAAAACAAAACACGTAGATCAGTGAAGAGTCTCTTTTCGGCGGCGAATTCATTTTCTTACCTGTACAATCGCAAATATATATGTGTTGTTTTGTATTTATGTGTACATTAAGTTTGTCAAACAAAATTACAATTGGTTATAGTTATTTTAACTAAACAGGTGAAGATTGGTAATTGAAGTAACGTAATACAAAATCAGTCAAGAAAATTAAATGTTATTGAAATTAGGGTAGTAACGAATGTGATGAATTGTCACAAACAGTTGTTAAAAGAAGTTAGGTAATAATATGAATAGTTTGATGAGTGAGTTTTACTCAGGATTCACATAGGAACAAAGTAGATAATACGAAATTACCTAAGAGTTCTAAATGAATACAAGAATTATAAGCAATTAAAGAACAGGCAAAGAAACAAAATTAAGTCATCAAAATCAAAAACAATAAATGAATAAAATAAAATAAAAAAGTTGTTACCAAGATAGTAGAATTGGTTGAGTAATCCTCTTTTGTATGCAAAGCTCCGGTCTTTCTGTGTGAATGGCCAGAGCTTTAGCCATACAAAGAAGACGAAACCGTATTGCCTTTGATAGGTTGTTCTTGACTCTGTAGATAACTTTGAAGAAGGCGTTTGTTGAAATGGAATGATCAGTGTTAACCAGGTGTTCAATTATCGCACTCCTTATAGCACCACTATAGCCTTTTCGCAACCATGCTGTATAGTGTTCTTGAATCCTCTTAGACAGGGTGCGCGTCGAACGACCAATGTACCTGGCTCCACTGCTGCAGGTGAACTGATATATGCACATAGAAGTGGTCAGATGCGGGATCTTGTCCTTGAGGCTTCTGCAGATCAGTGGGCGACCGGAGAACACTATTCTTAGTGTAGCTGCAAAGAATGTTCTTCTCAGAGATGATGTGTTCCTTCTCTCGAGAGTATCGCTTGCTAAATCTCCCTTGAAATCCAAGTTCATGTAGAGTTTCTTTTTTGGCGCAATTAAAGTTTCGTTTTTCCGAATTCTTGGTTTGATATTTTTGTCGATGAATCTTATTGGGTATCCATTTTGGATGAAAATTTCTCTTAGAATATCTAATTCTGCTTCCAAAATACAACTGGTTATAGTTATTTTAACTAAACAGGTGAAGATTGGTAATTGGAGTTACGTAATACATGTGCATCCTGAGTAAAACTCACTCATCAAACTATTCATATTATTATATAACTCATTTTAACAACTGTTTGTGACAACTCATCACCTTTGTTACTACCCTAATATCACTAACACCTAATTTTCTTGACTGATTTTGTATTACGTAACTCCAATTACCAATCTTCACCTGTTTAGTTAAAATAACTATAACCAGTTGTATTTTTGTTTGACAAACTTAATGTACACATACATACAAAATAACACATATATATTTGTGATTGTACAGGTAAGAAAATGAATTCGCCGAAAAGAGACTCTTCTTTGATCTACGTGTTTTGTTTTCATTAATGCCTGGATGGGGATTATACATGAATTGAAACATTTCAATTTAGTCACATGTTTTCACAGTTTGTCTTACATATATATTTTCTCTCTTTCTTTCTCTCCAACTTCCATATCTCCGGTATAGGCGGCGTTGCGTCATTCCGATTGCACGTGTGCGGTGTTGAATCGATGAACAAAGTTTCAGTGACTAACCTTTCTCTCCACCTAACTATATTACTTTTCAATACTCTCACGCTATCCCACCGTATTTTTTGATTACATGCAAGTGAATGTGATGCAATGGCTGAGCTTTTTATTCTAGGTTATTTAACTTAGCCGGTTCAATCATCATTCTAGGTCTAGCTAAATTTTTATGTTCCAATAATCTAGTTGACCCTGATCTACTAGTTCGACCTATGCCTTTATTGACCTCACAGTCAGCATTACATGGTATTTGGTAAATTATAATTATTTTTCTTAATTAGATCCTTAAGCCGACAAAGTTTATCTCTGAGAGAGTTGGTTGGTTGGTTTAAAAGCCACCCTAATTCTATGGTCTATCGTCTAAAAACTAAGACTAGCAATAAAAGTGACGAAAATAACGAAAATAATATAGAATTTATGCAGCCTCCGTAGTACTGCCTTATAAAAAGGGATGTCAGAGGCCTTACGTAGTATTCTCAATGACGCTGGAATTAAGGTGGCATTTAAACCATTATTATTATTTAAACGCAGAAAAAACTTGGTAAAATATGGCACCAAGAAAGATGCGCCACACAATAATAATAAAACAACATAGATTAAAGTAAAAAATATAGGTAGAAAACGGATAAAGAACTTCATCTGGAAGGAAAACAGTCATGTTTAACAAGTTCAAACAGTATTCGTTAACTATCATCAGGAAGGGAAGAAAGAAGGAAATTGCAACACGTTCACCATTGATTACGATTCTTGGCCATATCCGATAACGTTTCGAGCCATCGATTCGGGCTATCTCGCGGACCCCAACCAGGGAGTCGTGACGCACCAACCGATGCTAATCTAGCACAAAAATCCTTCATCCCACGACGCCACGTCATGGACTGACCACCCCTCCGCCTTTTCCATCCCGTCCCAGCGCTGGCTAGCGAACAGAGACCTGTACGGAAGCCTCTGGGATGACATTCGCAGCACATGTCCAAGGCACCGGAGCCGGTGTTTCCAGATGACGACACTCAATGAATGGTGATCTCCACTGTGTTCAAACACACGCCGCCGAACCTCAGAATTACTCACGCGATGATGCCATCGAACGCAGGCAATCCTGCGGAGACAGCGATGATCGAACACGCAGAGTCGCCTCACATCCTCAGCTCGGAGAGGCCAGGTTTCACAGGCGTAGAGCAAGACAGCCCGCACCGAAGCATTGTATACCCGACCTTTGACAGCCAGGCTAACGTCGCGACGGCGCCAGAGGTGGCTCAAGTTGTTGTATGCCGCCCTAGCCTTCATTATACAATCGGAAATCTCATCCGTCACCCCTCCGCCAGCACTCACACAACTACCCAGATACACAAACTTATCAACAACTTCAAGCGGTTTACCCGCAAGAGTGAGTGCAGGTACAAGCTCCTGCCAATCCTGTAGCAGTACTTTGCACTTAGACGGTGCAAAGCGCATACCATACTTACAGACACATTTAAACCAACCAACCAACCAACAAACTCTCTCAGAAATAAAATTTCTTACATTCTACCACAGTGCCAAAGTTCTACACTAACAGAGATTAATTCGAATCTTTACAAATCCTAAAATCTGAATACGTATATATGTATATACTTAAGCCACTGTTCTCTCAATGGTTCAGTAATAGTAGATAAAATAAAACTTGTAATACAACAAAATGCTTATATATGTAAATCCTATAACTGGAATAACTATCTATTAGAGATAAGTGAATTACCGATAATGAAGCAGTTGTGGAGCGGATAAAAAAATCTTATCGACAACAGTTAGCATAATGATAATAATAATAATAATAATAATGATAACAGTAGTAGTGGTAGTAATAATTGTGGTAACTAGAGTTTATTAGAAAAGTAGATAATCTTTCCTACTTCTACATGAAAAAAAGCATAATCATACTATATTAAGCCTCTTTTGTCATATACAACTGGATTCCAAAGTGAATTTATGGTAGAGGAAGTCATTCCATGTTGCTATTATTATTATTATTAACATTATGATGGTAATACGGAATGTAATGTACACAGTGCGGAGAAGAAGAAACTTACTTTCTATATAGTAGGAGGAAAACAGAATCTGATAGCAAAACAATAAAAGAAAAACGGCAAGCGGGGCAGAGAAATTTTACGTTTTTCTTTTCTCCTTCTTAACAAACCATTTACGAATAAAACGTTGTTCTGTTTCTCTCTGCTTACAGTAATTGAAAACAAATTAACCCTCGGTTTATTCAGATGTTCTTATTTTTACGAGTTGATCACGGATTGATATCAGTTAGAGAACCATTGACAGCCAGCACTGTAGTACTGTCAAATAGCTGTTTCATCCAACTAGTTTGGGAATCATCGGCAGTACGCAGCCTCACCATGGGGTTCGAACCCAAGACGGAGTTTCCTGGAGTTCTAGTGAGAAGTCGTGACCAGTTAGGTCAATCCAGTCAAGTGTGAGGATGGATGGTACACCAATGATATTGGTTGGTGGTCGAGCTAAATCACGAGCTGGTAGTTAGAATTCATTGTCTGGCCATTAAATCAGGTCCCTAAGATATGTTGATGACATTTTTATTGTCTGTGGAAGCAGATCAAAAGCCGAAGACATGTTGATAAAATTCAACTCATGCCATCCAAATCTCAATTTCACAATAGAACACGATGAAAATGATACTATTAAATTCCTAGACGTTTTTCTGGCGAAAATGAATGATGGCACAATCGAAAGATCTATATTTAGAAAGTCTTCATGGATAGGACAGTACATGCATTTCAAGAACTTTGTTCCAATCCAGTATAAAAAGAACTTAGTCAGAACACTGTTCAATAGAGCACGAAAAATTTGTTCTGATAGTACTGTTAAGTATGAAATGAAATCTCTGAAGGATATTCTATCTAAGAATGAATATCCTGAGAAGTTCATTAATAAATACTCTAAAGAAAATAGCCCCTGCAAAACAATCCAAACAGTTCCGAAGAATCCTGTCTATATCAGTTTGCCGTTCAAAGGAGATAATGTACATGAAGTAATCAAACGAAGACTCGTCAAAGCCATCAAGAGAACTTATTATGCTGCAAAACTTGTTTTCCTTAACACCACTAAGCGAGTGCTTCAACAATCTGTGAAAGACCAGTCGCCAATCCTCGACACTTCAAACTGCGTATATCAATTTGAGTGTGTTTGTGGAAGCAAATACATAGGTCGTACGGAAAGGCGATTGTCTACTGGCATGATGGAGCATTTGCCAAAATGATTGAAAACAGCTGAGTGGAAGGTGCCAAAATCCTCAATAACCAAGCTTCTTGTGGATTACGGACATGATATCGACGCAATCAAGTCATTCACTATTGTCAGCAGACAAAGAAACAAGAAGATGCTTGCAATTGCAGAGGCTTGTGCAATTCGAGTTTATCAACCAGGTCTCTGTGTACAAAAGGAGATGGTCGTGGCTCTGAATCTACTTATAATTTACTTATAATTCTACCTCTTATTATTATTGTTTTTATTATTATTATTATCATTATTATTCTTGATTCATTGAAAACTATCCTTTATCAGTAGGATTATCTTTCCTCACTTCAACACTATTATTATTATTGTTATTATAACTATTACTATTGATATTACTCTGTTTGCAATTCCTGTTATATCCTCGAATGTCTAATTGTTTATCTAAATGATGTAATTGAAGTGTAATGCAGTTTATCTTAATTTTGATCTCTAATACTCTCTCTCCTCTTATCTATTTGAACATGACCTGGAAAAACATTCGCACCTGTCTTTCTGTATGACTAATTCAATGTAGTTTGTTAACTTATCAGTTCTATATTTCCCAATGTAATTTCAAAAGTATGTACATCGTGTATGTGGAGTATTCAGCTGACGAGTTCTACCGAAATTTGATGAATTCATTAAATCCTGCTTTATTAACCTTTATTGCTTGTTTTAAATTCGTATCGAGAAATAAATGTTTTCAAAATCAGGTCCCAGTGTCTGAATGGTCTACGAGCTCGCTGGCCTTGTAACCGGAAGGTCCTGGGCTCGAACCGCATGGCGTGGGTGAGTATTTCTGATGAGTCGCAAACCAGGATGGGGGAAACAGCTTCCCAGTACTCCAGTGTTGGTTTTCAATGGTTCTCTAACTGATATCAATCCGTGATCAACTCATATAAACAAATCTAATCCTTATAAACCAACTATAGAAGATCTTTTTATGTTCAGGCAATAATAATCATAGAACACATAATAAAATAATATTTCAGTATGAGATCATATTAACATCCAAAAATGTACATACACTTGATGTATATAAATGTGTGTCTGTGTGTGTCGGTTGTTCAATATTGGAATGCTCACCAGCTGCAATGGAGGTAAGGGTTCGATTCCTGGCCTATGCACTCCTAAGCCTAACCTAGTTTACTAGGTGATAAGAAGCCTAATTAAGAATGAAGGTTGAGAGTGAGTTTAGCAAACCCGCCCGGTAAAAAACAACACCAAAGTCCTGTTTCCCATTTGGAACACAAAAATTTGAAAGAAAATATATATCAAGCATTCACTGCTTAAAATTCATGGGTTTGGATAGTTACAACTGTTATTAGTTTGCACTAGTAAATTTAAGTAGTACCTTAAAAAATAGTATAAATTTTAATAACCAACCAACAACAACGACAACAGCAGCAACATCCAGCGCCAATCACCATCAACGGGAGGGATTTGATGAAAGAGGTTACTTCATTCACTTATCTAGGGAGTATTGTCTCAGCTACACGAGGAACGGACGAGGATGTCAAATCGAGAATCGGAAAGGCGAGAAACACATTCATCAATCTGAAACCAATCTGGAAATCTTCGTCACTCAGCATAAACAACAAAGTTCGGATTTTCAATACAAACGTCAAGTCAGTCAGTTCTTCTATACGGATCAGAAACTTGGCCAGTGTGTCACAAAGAATATTTCCAACAGCCTGTTGCAGACCTTTATCAACAACTGTCTTCGTTCTATACTGAAGATCAGATGGTCGGAAAGAATCAACAACAAGAAACTATGGGGACAAACGAAACAAGAACCAATCACTCAACAAATATGCAGGAGAAAGTGGAGATGGATTGGACACTCGCTGAGGAGGCCACTGGGTGACATCGCGCGTCAGGCCATCGCTCGAGTGGAACCCGAAAGGGAAGCAGCGAGTGGGACGTCGGTGCAAGGGTGACATGGAGGAGATCGTGTGAAGAGGAGCTGAAACAGTATGGATTAACATGGATGCAAGTGAAAAGTACAGTAGAAGACAGAAGCAAGTGGAGACGTGCAGTTGAAGCCCTATGTTCCACTAGGAACCCAAGACAACAATAATAATAAAATAATAATCATTGGAAACACGATACTTGAATAATTATTTTATTTATTTATAGGCGTTTGATTCCGTTTTTGTGAGGAAAACAGGGTCTGATTTGTTACAGTGTGTGTTCGAATTTCGTATGTTAGAACCAAGACCTTTAGGCACTTTCTTTTTAATAGAAGAAATATGCATTCAAATTGTGGAAGCACAAAGAGTTATTATATTATGCAAAATAATTAGTTTTTAGACAAAGGAGGATATCAGTGACATTCACCTGTGAGATTGTAAGAGGAAGTGTAATATTACTTGATAAAGCCAACAAAGTAGGCGTCATTTGAATACAATTCATCTGGCTACTGAGGCTTAAAGAGAAAGTATAGTAACTAATAGTTCATTTTTCATATCAGTGGAGTACAGCTTAAGTATACGAATAGTAATCAAGTCGCCATTATGTTAAATAGGTTCCCAAAGCCTCCATAGAAGTGTCTTATTAATCATGAATATGGGAAACCTTAAGTGAGATTTTCAACAATGCCTAAATTAGGGTTTCGTTTAAACGAACGCAATCACCAAGGGACAATCTATTTGGGCTGAAGGATCAGACTGATCCATATTTATTTTACTAAATTCTATGTAAGGACTACAAAGTTAAGTACAAGGGTACAACTAGTGGACCAGCTGTAACCGAGATACTGAAACATTATTAAGAGAATAATCTACAGTAGGCTAGATCACTGTCTAGGAACCCAAGGGAATAATAATAATAAACCTATTCTTGTAATTTAGTGATTGAGCAGAATATTGTGATTACCATTCACAAGAGTTCTGAGTGAAACACAGAGCTTCAACGGTAGGTACATCAGCGTTTCATCCTCTTCTTCTTCTCAGGCTTCTTTAGCTGGCTTCACGATTGCACGTAAGCTGTCATCTCTTCATCACACAACCTCCACGTCACCTTCTAACGTGCAAGTCGTCGTTTCCCATTCGGGTCCAGATGATGTCACTCAGTGGTTGACTGACTTCACGATGGTTTTCACTAACCCGCGTCATTTTGTTTCTCCTATTTCGGCGAAGAATAACTTTATTCTGTAGCAGCTGGGTTGATTTTTTTGCGGGTAGGGTCACTTGCCTTACAGTCAACCATTATTCCCTATTCTTGGGCATATAACCGATTAGAAAACTAGGCAAGATTAACACAATAAGATGGTGATTAAGCATTTATAAGAAACACGAGTAAATCTTTGAAATTTGTTGTTTAATAATCGATAAAACACAAAATAATCGAGCAAAGAATATTCTTTTCGATAAATTCCTCTTCCAGGCTCTACAATTATATATATATATTTTTATATACATAGAATATTTTAAATTAGTAGTTAATAACAACTACTTCGCTACTGCGGGGTGCCGCCGACAACTATACATCTCATCTCATCCAACAGTTGTACGACAACGCTGCATGCCAAGTAATCCACAACGGGAAGCTCACAGAATCCTTCGAAGTGAAGACAGGAGTAAGACAAGGCTGCCTACTATCGCCAATGATTTTCCTGATTGCAGTAGATTGGATAATGCGACAAACAGCGGAGAATGAGGAAACAGGCATAAAATGGACTCACACAAAAAAACTTGGAGGATCTGGACTTCGCCGATGATATATGTCTGATTTCCCACAAACTGGAAGATATGCAAGTGAAAAGTAACAAGTTGGCAGAAGAAGCATCAAAGTTAGGACTCCAGGTGAACATAGAGAAAACACCAACAGCCACAGCAACAACAACAGACAACAATCAGCATAAATGGAAGGAACCTGAAAGAAACTACCTCCTTTACCTACTTGGGAAGCATTGTTTCAACTACAGGCGGAACTGACGAGTATATCAAAGCAAGGATCGGGAAAGCAAGACAAGCTTTCACTACTCTCAAGTCTGTGTGGAGGTCAACAGCAATCAGCATCAAAAATAAGATCCGGAGTTTCAACTCTAATGTGAATTCAGTGCAACTCACTATACTATATGACTTGGCGCGTCATAAAGAGCATCTCAAACAAACTACAAACCTTCATTAACAGTTGTCTTCGCTCAATACTCAAAATCAGATGGCCAGAAAGGACCAGCAACAAAGATCTCTGGCAATGAGCGAACCAACCAGGAACCGATTGTGAAACAAATAGGCAGGAAAAAAAATGGAGATGGATTGGCCATACTCTGAGGAAACGATCAAGTGACATCACTAGACAAGCCATCGCTCGAGTGGAACCCGAAAGGGAAGCGACGAGTTGGTCGTCCAAGGGTGACCTGGAGGAGATCATGTGAAGAGGAGATGAAAACGTGTGGGCAGGCTTGGAGCCAGGTGAAAACTCTAGCAGAGAACCGAACGCAATGGAGACGCATGGCTGAAGCCCTATGTTCCTCTAGGAACTAAAGGAAATTATAATATAATAATAATAAATAACAATATTAGTGTTTTTAAAAAAATAATATCGATTTGTAAAGTATGATCAATGCAATTACAGTTCATTAAAGATGCTTAAATTATAATAATAATAAAGATATAGTAGCGAATAGAATATCAACTAAAATTAGGGAAATTCCACAAAACTTTCGGATTATTCAAACCTGGATGGCCAAGGTAATGATAATGACTGAACTAACTTCTTTTGGATGCATAAATTAGGCTTATTAATATAGATCCCCACAGCCTCAGCAATATTTAGAAGTCGAACTCTTAAAGCGAAATTGAGATTCGTAGGTATGCGGTAAATGACCCTGAAAGCATGGTTAACGTCAATCTTGTGTTCTGTATCCACAAGGTGAGATAGAATAGCGCTGCGAATAGATTTTGTTTGTCCTTTGCTTAACCAGGCAGGGTGATGTTCGGAAATTCGACGAGAAACACGCCTAATTGTACGGCCTATGTAACTGGCTCCACAGGAGCAGTTAAATTGGTATATACACATGGAAGAGGCGAAATTAGGCAGTTTGTCTTTTATTCCCGAACGCAGAAGAGGAGTGGTTTTAAAGATACAGCGTAATTGAGCAGCAGGGAATGCTCTTTTTACCGCATTTCTAATGCGCTGTGTTAGTATCTCACTGGTGTTGTCTCCTAGGAACTGCATCTGTAAGAACAAGGCCTTTTTTGGAACTGTTGGTAACTTGGGCTGTTTTGGTTTCAGATTCATATTCTTATCAATAAACTTTTCGGGATAACCATTCTCACTTAGCAACCGTTTAATATTGTTAAGTTCCTCGTCAAGACATTCATCCGAGCAAATCTCTCTTGCTCTGTGGACCAAGCACTTTATTAGATTGCGTTTGTATTTCAAGGGCACAAAGCTGAGAAAATGTGTGTATTGTTATTAACTACTAATTTAAAATATTCTGTGTATATAAACATATATATAATCGTAGAGCCTGGAAGAGGAATTTATCGAAAAGAATATTCTTTGCTCGATTATTTTGTGTTTTATAGATGTCTGAATGAATATTTTTGCTATAATAATCGATACACGCTTAGTTCTGTTTGAAATTTACCAACTGCATAAACTTGCATTTGTTGGAGTCACCTGATCATAACATTTACGGATGAAAAGTGAAAGTAAACTATCCTGTCTAGACTACCAGACCATGTGATATATATATTTTCCACATCGAATATTACCTATAATTGGTTTATTTTTCCATACTTTTCGGTATTATTCACTATCAAATAATTGAAATTAAAATGATTTAGTGATATTTATTCTCGCCTGCGCCTGCAGAAATACACACATCTTTATTTTAGGTAACAAATATTTTTCAAATTCAATTTTAGATTTTCCCATCGATTGATTGGACCGAAGTGCTCGGTCTCAGGTCGACATGTCGGCTTCTTGTGCAGATGCTTCGACGATATCTAGGCATGTAATTACAAGCTAATTGGTGGATAACGACCAGCAGTGGAATCCAGGACAACGCGCATTTCGTCCCATTTGGGACTTGTCCGCCAGCTGGATGTAACTGCATTCCGCAGTGACTGATGATGTTCCCACTGAGGCGCCGACACATTAACCCGAAACCGAGCACTTCGCTCCAATCAATCGACGGGGAAATCTAAAGCCGAATTATATAATTAATAAGATCCGTTGCACAAGAGGTGGTGGCTCTCGTGGCCCAAGTGGTCTAGTGGATAACCCTTTGGCGTTTGAAAACTATGGGCACTGGGTTCGAATATAACGAATCAGTTGAGGTTAGAATTCATGGTCCATGGAATTTCACTTCAGTGACTGAATATCTGAAGGGCTAGAATCGTTGCATGAAATTTGTGAATTTGATCCCTGGTGGGGTCATAATTACTCACTGCTCAGAAGTCCTTGAATTGAAAGAAATGTCTGTTCAGTACTCCTTGATTTCCAATGATTCTTTAATTGATTTCAATTTGTGACAAAATCTACCTTCTAAGATGAAGGTGACAAGTGATTTATAAAAGCCGACATTTGTCTATCACTATTTTTGTGTTCTCAGTTATTTTTTCCCTTCACGTTCCCCAGCGGAACATAGGGCTTCAAGCTAGTGGCTTGAAGTTTCTGTAGCAGTGTTTATTTTTACAGGATGGGGTTGCTAGCCTCATGCCCAACCTTTCCTCTTCACCAGGATTATTTCTGGCTTAGCGAGGTAAATGAGTGCGTCGGCCGGGGATCGAACCCCGATCGAGCGTCCTAACCGCTATGCCACCGACGCACTCAGTTATACTTTGGCTTTATTTCTATTAATTTTTTCATAAAAAATAGTCATTGTATGAATAGTACCAACAGTGCAGTTAATTTCTGTTCAGTACAAGATTTCATTCTCTTTGTTTCAAGGTATGCAATGTTATTTTTTTTGTTTTGATTATAGCTTGATTCCACACCTATTTTTGGTACAAGTATGAAATTTTCAGCATGTGATGTTGGTAGCCCAAATTTTGCAGGCCAACCATTGAGATCGATCAAGTGTGCATCGGTAGGGGATCGAACCCAGGACCATGTGCATGGCTGGCTAGAGTCCTAACCGCTGTGACACCGACGCACGTTTGTTGAGGAAATAAATAGTCTTATTAGACTCAGGTCTTGAAATCCATGAAAATTATTAGAATGCACAAATATCATTTGATCACTGTATTCTTAATCAATATCATACAGCCAGCGATATTAACTGCATTTTTGTAGATGACGATAGACTTCGTTTAAACTGTTGTCGTTGTAAAGCACTAATAATTTCTTCTGATTGTAATTTCAATTGAAAAAATGTCTGAACTTAGTAGCGGACTCACCGCCACCCCACTGCTTGATAACTTTAATACTGCGTGAAAGACAATCTGCTAGAAGAAATTTACATAGAAAAAGCACTTGGACGGGACAATATACACACTTTCACAGCTTCGTTCCCATCAATTACAAAAGGAATTTAGTGAAGACCCTTAGTCACAGAGTGAGAGCTATATGCTTTAATCGAAAATGGTTATCCTGACAAATTTATCAAGCAACATATGACAAAGAAAGCTGAAAAGGACTACCCACTATCTGTAAACAAGAAGCCACTTTATATACGACTACAATTCATGGGCGATATACTAAGCGAGTTAATTACGAAGAAATTAAGAAAATCAGTTCAAAGAACTTTTAATGCTGGCGAACTACACGTATTATTCTCTACACGACCGATGGTGCTACCTCGACTGAAAGATGAAGTACCTAGACTAGCCACTTCAAATTGTATCTATCAATTCAACTGCGCCTGTGGAGCGAGTTATGTTGGCCGTTGCTCTAGGAACTTGATTTTTAGTGCTCTCTCGAGAACATCTCCCAGTATAGCTAAGTAAACGTGTAGTTAAAACCATTAACAGCTGGATATTAGACCATCTGGTGTAAACCGGTCACAAAGCCAGCGTAGAAGAATCCTTCTCTATAATATACCGGGTGCCTAACAAACTGCCAAAATCGTCGAAGCACCGCATGCTCCAAACAGCAGAGGCTATTGTAATTCGCCTCAAACAACCAGTGCTCTGTGTCCAAAAGAAACAAGTCCAGCCCCTACTACTGCCCTGGCCCTCAGTAGAGACTATAAACTCACGAATTTGTTATATTACCTTTCCTAATTCTTCTGACATTCAGCTTATTTGATGTTGATGCTGTTCAGCTGTAATTTATCAATATTATTGATTTGATGTTATTTAAACATTAATGTCGTTCATAAGACTAATTAATTAATGCATATATAATTGTAGAACCTGATGATGAATTTATCGAAAAGAGTACTCTTTGTTCCGTGTCTATTCTTTTGAAAATCTGCTAGATGTCAACTTAGTTGATTGTGTGTTTCGAAACCGCAGTATTCACCTTGTTTTGGAATTTGGTTTTTCACTGTTTCCATATTTCCACTGCTATAATTTACCTCTTGTATAAGTAATCTTACATCAGAAAACATTTTATCTTAAATGGTTCTATGATTCAGCCTCATCACATGACTTTCGAAGAACTCATACTAACGCAAAGTAAACCATACTTGTCCTGCAAATGGCGATTATCCAGCGAACAATACGATATGGCAGAAGATGACATTCTTGTGCTCTGAAGTCACTCAGCGGAACATGACATTTAAGCACACCTCAGAATAAGTGACTAGGGTATCAGCGAGGAAAATATGAACCAAGACAATATCATTCAATCTTTCAAAGACAAATTTATTATATTTTGATTCCTAAATTTCTTGATTTGCTGCCATCTATGTTATTAGGTATAGTCTTGCTAAAGAGCATATCTACATAAGTTAGTTCTTCATTAAGCACTACAGTTTAGATTTTCACTTATTGATGGGTAAGAGAACTGCATCCTTTTTCCAATTTATGGCATCCTTAAATTTTAAGATTATACGATTATCTAGGGTGATTTTTTGGCATAAAAAATAACTATTTAAGCAAAAGCAAATTAATTAAGTATGTGAAATCACAGTAGATAGATGAGTATAAATGCCAAAGGGGTTAATGCCTCTTTAAAAAAAAATCATAATTGCTTGATTTTGGCAATTTACTAGTAGAAAAGGAGTCTAATTACTTGAAAGCTATCGATTTTTCATGTTGGCTTAGAAGTATTCACTTACCTGTCAGATGATGATTTGATCGTTAAGATTACCATTAAACAATAAAACATTTAAAAGTTGGTGTATATTACATAGAGTTTTTTGTGAAAAATAAGAATTTCGGTAAAGCTGTAAGAATATGGAAGCTTTTATGAAGATCTGAAGTCACAAATGTAAAACAAATCACAGTAAGAAAAAAGCTAATCTACTTTCAGCTTGATTATAAAGGTGAAAACATTTCAGTGATGATCAACAGAAGGCTGAGCACATCACTAGCCATAGCCTATCCTGCAGCTAAGCTCGTTCCCGTCTATCGAACAACTTGCTCTTTGATCCAATCAAAAATCGATATCCTCCAACTGTATATACTAATTTGCATGTATCTGCGGGAGCAGTTAAATTGGAAGAACAGAAAGAGGGGCATATCTACGATTTTCTGAACATGTACCAAAAAGCTTACGTCTAAAGGGAACAAATGCTCTAAACAGTGCCATTGCCAGGCATCTCCTTGACATGGGTCATGAGGTGGATGTAGAAAAGTCGTTCAAAATTATCAGTAGGCAAAAAAGCTCAATTCTCCTTTAGTTTGCTGAAGCCATTTCTATCAAGCGCCTGAAACCTGATTGTGCGTTCAGAAAGAAGCGGTTATCAGTCTTTCTTTGCCCTGGTAACTGGATATTTGTCATCCGAATGCGAGATGCTGAAAAGTTTTCATTGTGTATGATTATTATTGTTAGGAATAGTGTTTAATATTGCATATATATATATATGTTATTAGTGTATGCGTATATTGATCGATTGATTTTAGTTTAAAATGAACTCTGTGCAAGTATGTTAAAACTGTTTTTGTAGATACATTTAATAATGTCTTTGCCGTGTAAGGAGCTGACGAGAAGGCAACGAAATAAAAGATGGTACCATTTTATTCTGCTAAAACTGTAGTTGTTGCTTTGTTCAAATTCATTAAGGGGAATAAATGTATGAAATTAGCTATTCTGTTTGTAAAATATTTAGTATAGAAAATGTTCCGTTTTCATTATTTGTGTGGAAGAAGAAGTTTATCAACCTTAAGATCTTAGGAAAAGGAGCCTTTAATTAAAAGTAATTTTAATAAACAGTTTTATCTTGAGGCATCTCAGAAGTTTGAAAAAAATGGTCAGTTGCTATTTTCATCACATCTGATCTCTATTTTGTGATCTCCTTCAATAAACCCATTGAAATATCAGTGGCTAAGGTTCTATTATGAGCCTCATCCAAAAGGATGACACCATAGGCTTTAAGTAGGGGATCAGATATACCTTCTCACAAAAGCATACAATCAGTTATACATCACAGTCCGGGAAGAGGTGCAATCTTCAAATCGAATACTATATACTATACTATACAGCCTCTAAAACACGTTGAGCGACAGACATAGTAGCTACCCGCCAAGGTTGTGTGAAGGCCGACTGGTTTCATTGGAGAACTTTGCACCGATATGCAGCAGTTCCAGTTGTCACACTCCATGTAACATACAAAGCAAGAGAACAGAGTAAAGACAGATTTAAAAGAGAGATAATAAACAGAGGTATGAGGCAAAAGGAATAGTATTATGAAAGAGCAATAGAGCTTTATTAGATATTGTAAATCACAAGGAGTGGATGCATCTCCGCCAGCTATTGAGAATGATTTCTAAACATATAACCAGTTATCTCCAGCCATTGGTTCTTACCATCCCGAAGACCCCAACCAACCAGGCAGTCTACACCTTCCTACATGACTGGCTAGCTGGTTAAAACTAACTGTTGTGGATTTCATTGACTGATGAAGCCATGTTTTGGTTTGACCACCACGTTCTAGCTCTTTTCCAACCTGACCATTTAATGTCAACTAACATTGCCTATTGTCGAGAAAGGCGATGGCTAATCATGCGTAACGCAAGTCGTAACCATCTCAATCCATGTAACTTCACAACGTCGTCGACTGATTTCCCCTCCTCATCTAGCACTCACTGTGCGTCGGTGGTATAGCGGTTAGGAAGCTCGCCGACCCTGCACATGGTCCGGGTTTCGATCCCCGGCCGACGGACTCCTTTACCTCGCTTAGCCAGAAATAATGCTGGCAAAGAGGAAAGGTTGGGCATGAGGCTAGCAACCCCATCCTGTAAAATAAACACTGCTACAGATACTTCAGGCTACTAGCTCGAAGCCCTATGTTCCACTGGGGAACGTGAAGGAAAAAAAAATCTAGCACTCACTGGATGGCTAACCTCAATATTGCTCCCCCTATTATACCGCCTAACACGGGAGATAGAACGCAGGCACCTACGTTCAAACAGCTAGCCGGCGTTTTCATGTCTTCCAATTTCAGTGGCCATGTCTTACACTCCGTCATAAAGGAGGACGGAGTGGGCTGCTGAGCAGTACACATGGCCTATGGTCGATAGCCGGATATGACTTCTACTAAGCCAGAGATGGCGTAAGTTGGTAGGCGTATGCAAAACGAGCCTTCTGTATCCGTGCTGAGATTTCGTCAGCAGTCTACTGTCTTTTTGGTTGGAAATCGTCCAGTTGCCCATTCAAGGCACGACTGAGGCATTGGTTTTGTCTTACCAAACCAGTTTCAATGACCAACACAGTGACTTGATTGTTCGATAATATTTGAAAGAAATTTTCCTTATATTCCCAAATGGGTAATTTGACATACTTTTGGAAAAGCTTGAAGTATCTGTGACTGAACGGTCTGACTGAATGAAGTGCACACGATAAAGATTAAAAAAAGACGTGGAACATCAGCAATCCAATATAGTATTTTGAATCACCCATTATAAACGCATCAGTGCACTTTCATTTTGTTGCATTAAATATGACTGAATAATTGTATCAACAAAAAAACTGACAGATTAATAACCCACTGCACTCAAGATAAAATTCCCCTGAATTTTGGAACATAGTAGGTGCTTTAGATAACAATAATGCTTTTAAATAATGTATAACACCTGTAATTAGTAATGTACATATAAGGTACGTAGCCTATTTTTATTATTACTATTGTTTCCTTTAATTCCTAGAGGAACATATGGCTTCAGCCGCACATCTCCATTGCGTTCGGTTCTCTGCCAACGTTTTCACCTGGTTCCACGTCTGCCCACATGCTTTCATCTCCTCTTCACATAACCTCCTGCATGTCACCCTCACACTGACGACCAACACGCCGCTTCCCGTTCGGCTTTCACTCGAGCGGTGGCCTGGCGTGCGATGTCACTCACTTGGTGGTTTGTTTTCTCAGAGTATGGCCAATCCACCTCCATTTCTTCCTGCATATTTGTGGCGCAATTGGTTCCTGATTGGTTCGCTTCCAGAGATCCCCTCACCATTGTTGATCTTTTCTGGAGATCTGGCCTTAAGTATTGAACGAGGACAGCTGTTGATGAAGGTCTGTAGCTTGTTTGAGATGCTCTTCATGATGCGCCAAGTCTCTGATCGATAATGTAGCAAAGAATTCACATTGGAGTTGAAAATCCAGATCTTATTTTTCATGTTCACGCTGAGTGCTGTTGACCTCCACACAGACTTAATATCCTCATCAGTTCGGTTCGTCTGTAGTTGAAACGATGCTTCCCAGGTCGGTGGCTAAAGGAGGTTGCTTCTGTCAGATTTCTTCCATTTATGCTGATTGTTGTCTGTTGTTGCTGCTGTCGCTTTTGGTCAGGAATCTTCATCACCACATCTGTTTTCTCTATGTTCACCTGAAGTCCTATCTTTGATGCTAGAATATCATATAAGGACTTTGCTGACATTTTCAACATCAGTCCTTACTTGAAGTGAAAAATGAAGCTACTGAATTCACGACCCAACGTTCAAGATGTAATCGCAAGATTTTAATTTTTTAGTAAAACTGGGACGATACAAAATAATATGAATTGTAGTGGTACTATCCATTCATATCTGTGAGTTGTGGAAATTTGGCTCACCGATCTAAGCACTCAGTTTTCGGTCGGTCCTTCTCAAGTTTAGCTCCCGTTGCACCTATTTCAGACTGTCTAACTAGGCATTATCACTAGCCTTCATAAGACACGAGTAGCTCTTAGCCTAGCACATGAAAAATCTTTCCGGTTAGCGGATCTTAAACATATTCGTGAATTACAAAACTATGACTGTCCATTCTAAACTAGGATTGCAAGTATTCATAGTTGTTGTAGGTAGCCTAAGAGAAGCTTCAAAAACTTAAATTGGTCTAAGTGTTGACAAAACATGGGGGTAAGGAATAATATTTATGGGACTTGCATTACTTGTGAGATTACTAGGACTGACAGTAAACGATACGACTGATAAAATAGTGTAGGAGATCAAGGAGATTCGTGAACTCAATTTAACTCGAGTCGTTTCACCTTCAGCGACCAGTATGTTTATTTTTACTAATAGATATTAGAGAAGATATGTTGTTAATTAGGGAAAGATCCTACCTGACGCCTGAACTTTACTAGAACTATAACTTAATTAACTACAACATAATACTGAGTAAAAAATGCAACTAATTGGCTATTCGATTCAATGGACTAAGATACGGACCACTCTTATGCGAGCAGGGATGATACTATTTCGTCACTCAGGCTGAAGATAGTGGTGTGGTGAGAGCTGTCTGCTAGCCAAAATTGGTAGACAGCAATTTACGTCAATGTTTACTTCCCAAATCTTGGTAATCAGAAAAAACAATAACAAAGACTTTGCGTGGGCGGATACGATTAGCAGATATATGGTCTGACCTTCAAAGAAACGGCCACAAAGAGATGACAGAATAACCTTCAGCAAGAAAACACCCAATCAGAAGACGCTGCTTCTCTGCTAACAATAACGAATAATAATGTACATAAAAATCTATAAATATCTGTTGATTTTCTCAATAAACGATCTGTTGCCTGGCCCTTGTCTTCTGTCGTTACAGTGGGACCAGAACCTGGAACCCATTGGCTGAAAGTTAAACTCTCAAACCAGTAAGAAAAAAGTAACATAATTATGTGACTGTTTTCAAAAGTACACCCCTATCAAAAATGACAAGTCAATATAAACAGGCACAATAAAGCATCAAATAAATCATGTTTAGTGTGTAAAACTAACCGTTGTATAGATTTATTTGTACTGCCAACGATATGTTAGAAGAATTCTTCTCGAACTTTCCTTGGTTTATTGGAGAACGTGGGCAGTCACGAGTGTGATTTTCCGGTGCATCTGAGAACTTACATACATCCGTAAAATATAATGATCGCTTAAATAATATAACAATATAAATTTGCCGTTTATTCGAAAAGTAAGAATTCCAGTGACACATTTATGTAAAACCCCAAGCAGAGACTACAACATGAAATATTGACTGTTTTCTTTTTCTTCTACGTTCATTGTTAGTGACTTGCAGACATCTGCTACCTACATCGATTTTAGTGGCACCTAAGTGTCTTCAGTGCACCAAAATTGCTTCTAGTACGTCTCATTTTCTTCGACTTTATTTGTGGTTCGCTTGGTCTTGATAAAAATTGAAATTCATAGAATAGTATTTCTGGCCTGAGACCGTAATCGGCGACCATACCACGTTGAAAGCACCGGTTCTCATCCGATCACCTAAGTTAAGCGATATTGGGCCCAGTCATTACTTGCATGGGTGGCCAGCTTTCTGTGCGTCAGTAGCACAGCGGTAGAATGCTCGCCAACCACGCCTCATATGGTTCGGGGTTCGATCACCGGCCAACGCACTCCTTTACCTTGCTAAGCCAGTGATAAGACTGGTAAAGAGGGAAGGTTGGGCATGAGGTTAGCAACCCCATCACGTAAAAATAAACACCACTGCTACTGAAACTTCAAGCTAGAGGCATGGAGCCTTGTGTTCCACTGGGAAAGTAAAGGAAAAAAAAGAAAAAGGTCAATGCAGAACTGAATTACTTAGAAATTCACAGGCAACAGGATCATGCAATCGAGCATTGTGTGAAGTTATCCCTATTGCATCTTCTGGCTTTTCAGTAAGCAAGAACTTTCAGAACATCTTGAAGCTTAAGAGGCGAAGTTAAAGTATTTCGACCCATGGAATACGAAGCATGAGTGACCTTGAGCCAACCTACAGTGGTTTTTCCATAAAAATGATGTTTAGTTATAAAAGAAATATACAGCATAATGATAAAACACATTAAACAGGATATTTTTCTCTGACATGACTTAAAAATAACCCCCAATTATAATGAGAAGTATCAATTTTCATGTTAGACCAGTTTCTGTACATGAATTCACAAAGGTGACTGAAGATGAGCTTTTTTCTTGACCCATTTATCGCTCTTATCCTGTTTTTCAGTCTTTCCCAAAAGCTCTCGATTGAAGTACTATGGTTTCAAGTAAGAGGATAGACAACTACTTACTGGGAAAATGTGGATAACAAAACTAAATAAGATAAATAATAAAATAATAATGATAAATAAATACCGAACTTGACTTTAATCCTAACCGTAATTCAAATTCTAACCCTTATTCTAACCCTTACCCCAAGAAGCTGTTGACGTATTATCCACCCTAATTCATGAATGGAGTTCAAATTGGTGCTATAATAATGGTGAGCCCTGTAATCCAGTGACAAGGTACCTGAAGCATTCACACTTCTGGTCTCTTATACTTTAATTTAGCCGTTTTGGCTTCACCAGACAGAAGTGGTGAAAAAGGTGAGTAATGGAGGACGTAATCTTTCCCATTTTGTCCATTATTAGAGGCAAATTTAATCAATATCGTATCATTCTGGCCGTTATTCAACAAATATCTTATATTTACTGGACCGGTACTTTCCCATTTTAACCAGAATTTTACCATTCTGACAATTTCATACATTTATTCCCCTTAATGAATTTGAACAAAGCAACAACTACAGTTTCAGCAGAATATAATGGTACCATCTTTTATTTCGTTGCCTTCTCGCCAGCTGCTTACACGGCAAAAACATTATTAAATGTATCTACAACAAACAGTTTTAACATACTTGCACAGAGTTCATTTTAAACTAAAATCAATCGATCAATATACGCATACACTAATAAAATATATATATATGTATATGCAATATTGAACACAATTCCGAACAATAATAATCATACACAATGAAAACTTTTCAACATCTAGCATTCGGATGAAAAATATCCAGTTACCAGGCTAAAGAAAAAAAAGCCAATCTACTTCCAGCTTGATTATAAAGGTGAAAACATTTCACCGACGACCAACAGAAGGCTGAGCACATCACTAGCCATAGCCTACCCTGCAGCTAAGCTCGTTCCCGTCTATCGAACAACTTGCTCTTTGATGCAATCAAAAGTCGATAGATATCCTTCTCATGTTAACTCCAACTGTATATACAAATTTACATGTATCTGCGGGAGCAGTTACATTGGAAGAACAGAAAGAAGAGCATATCTACTATTTTCTGAACATGTACCAAAAAGCTTACGTCTAAAGGGAACAAATTCTTTAAACAGTGCCATCGCCAGGCATCTCCTCGACACGGGTCATGAGGTGGATGTCGAAAAGTCGTTCAAAATTATCAGTAGGCAAAAAAGCTCAATTCTCCTTTAGTTTGCTGAAGCCATTTCTATCAAGCGCCTGAAACCTGATTGTGCGTTCAGAAAGAAGCGGTTATCAGTCTTTCTTTGCCCTGGTAACTGGATATTTTTCATCCGAATGCTAGATGTTGAAAAGTTTTCATTGTGTATGATTATTATTGTTCGGAATTGTGTTCAATATTGCATATACATATATATATATATTATTAGTGTATGCGTATATTGATCGATTGATTTTAGTTTAAAATGAACTCTGTGCAAGTATGTTAAAACTGTTTGTTGTAGATACATTTAATAATGTTTTTGCCGTGTAAGGAGCTGACGAGAAGGCAACGAAATAAAAGATGGTACCATTATATTCTGCTAAAACTGTAGTTGTTGCTTTGTTCAAATTCTGACCATTATTTAGCCAGAATTCGCCCATTGTATTACCATTCTTACCATCTGCCCAAAATCGTGCCGAGAACCTAAGGAATTGATAAATTTAGGAGTTCGGATGAACATTTCTCAGATCTAATATAGCTCGAATATTATGTTGAACCAGAATTGGTAGATATAGTGAAAATGTACTAATAAAGACATATTTTATTTTGAAACTCATATACCGACCCTAGTTATATCTTTAACTTTAGCCCTCAGCAGACCATGTGGCTACTGTTTAACTCTAATTGGTACCCCTATAGTAAGCCAAATTTTAAAATGTGGAGAGCATGCAAATAAATCTAAAATTTAGACTCTACAATATCAATCCTGTGTCTAGACGATATCAGCTTGAGATAGAACAAAAAACGCGCAATGAATATTGGATAGAATTAAAGAAACATTTGTTCCAACTTACTTCAAATCCTCAAAAATTAGATAAGGTCTGGTTCCAATAATAATAATAGAATGAATGGTCTTCCATTTACAATTGGTACTGCGTAACCGGTTGCTAATTTCTCAGGCTATGAACTTTACAAATATATGTGAATGAAAAAGTGCTTTAAAACAGGATATTTGTTGTTTATTCCTGAGTGGGAGTCAAGATTACAGGGTTTATTTCTCAAGCACCTGGCGTATATGTTCTGTATCGACCATGCACAGTTAGAAAGCTCATTCCACTGGTGATCATTTCCCAGGGTCATCAATAGACATACTGAGACACTAACAGGCTAATTGTCGAAAATTCTAGTAGTGTATAAGGCCAATAAAAGGCCCCTTTCGTAAACAAAAATAGATGGCCTGCTTTAGTCACTGGGTTACTTGAATTTCCATCCGACGCAATGCATCTTATTTTCTTTAATTCTTATTGTTATAATCATTCAATTATATTTGTGGGTCACCTAATGTGAAGTCAGTGCTACTATATGGATCAGAGACTTGGCGCGTCATAAAGAGCATCTCAAACAAACTACAGACCTTCATTAACAGTTGTCTTCGCTCAATACTCAAGACCAGATGGCCAGAAAAGATTAACAATGGCGAGGGATCTTTGGGAGTGAACCAACACAGCAGGAACCGATTGTGAAACAAATAGGCAGGAAGAAATGGAGATGGATTGGCTAGCCATACTCTGAGGAAACCATCAAGTGAGTGACATCACTAGACAAGGCATTGTTCGAGTGGAACCCGAAAGGAGAGTGGCGAGTTGGTCGTCAGTGTTAGGGTGACTTGGAGGAGGTCTTGTGAAGAAGAGATGAAAACGTGTGGGCAGACTTGGAGCCAGGTGAATTACTCCAGCAGGGAACCGGACGGAATGGAGACGCATGGCTGAAGCCCTATGTTCCTCTAGGAATTAATAACGATAATAATAATGTACTCATCCACATTTTTAATTTGTTTGCAACATCCCGTTGCTCATATCTTGGCGACCAGAGAAAAATACCATATAGAATTGTTTTGGTTACAGGATTTCATCATGAGCTGACATTGGTTAGAGAACCATTGAAGAGAACATGGGAGTACTGAACAGCTGTTTCGTCCTAGTTCGAACTGTGGTGGATGTGTACTGCTGAGGAGTCCAAAACTAGGGCGAAACAGCTGTCCAGTACTCCCTGCTGGTTTTCCAGTGGTTCTGTAACCAATGTAAGTTCATGATGAAGTCCTGTGACCAACCAATCAAATTCCTACAAACCAATACTTGAAAGGACTATTTTATTCTTCAGATTGAACAGTACTACGTCACATAATTTTCTGGAGATGGCTGCTTTACTTGAAACTCCTGGATGAAGAGAAAGTATAATGCGATGAACTACGCTGAAAGTTGTGCATATTGTGTAAAGCTATTATTATTATTATGTTATCATTATAATGGAGTAACATCAAGTTATCATACAGGCACCTTATTTTTTATGGCCGATATAGTGCAGACATGGGACAGAATTTTTCGATGTCAAAAGAACCAAATGCCTCACGTTTCAATGGGGAATCAAACAAAGTAGGCTGATCAAAAGAAATTTCATCATAGAGATCTCTTAAAAGAAAAAAAGTATTTTTCATCTGCAGCAGAAACCTAAAAATTAAATAGAAATTTTAATAATTAATGCAAGTCTACTTCATCAATGTCTGTCGATGGCTTTCTTACGCTTCAGAGATTTTCTCTTGTTAACGAAAGTTTGTTTAAGTATGTAGGCGAGTACTCTAAGAATTCACTATTCGATAATGTTACAACTGGTAATGTCACGGCTAGAATGTATATTCTATAACTTAATACAATATGCTATTAAAATAAACGCATCATAAGAAAAACCAGCTGTCTCGAAGGTCTCTCAATTTACAAAAATGTTGGGCACGCAGATATTACAAAAGTGTTTTGTTTTAAAGAAGGTACAAAAGTGATGTTCCTAGTTCGCTTATATAAGTAATATCATTTCGTCAGTTGCTAGAACCAAAAAACCCGGTTATTACATTCCTGGATGTAGAAATACGCAGTTAATGACAATATCCTGCAGCTAAGCTCGTTCCCGTCTATCGAACAACTTGCTCTTTGATGCAATCAAAAGTCGATAGATATCCTTCTCATGTTAACTCCAACTGTATATACAAATTTACATGTATCTGCGGGAGCAGTTACATTGGAAGAACAGAAAGAAGAGCATATCTACTATTTTCTGAACATGTACCAAAAAGCTTACGTCTAAAGGGAACAAATTCTTTAAACAGTGCCATCGCCAGGCATCTCCTCGACACGGGTCATGAGGTGGATGTCGAAAAGTCGTTCAAAATTATCAGTAGGCAAAAAAGCTCAATTCTCCTTTAGTTTGCTGAAGCCATTTCTATCAAGCGCCTGAAACCTGATTGTGCGTTCAGAAAGAAGCGGTTATCAGTCTTTCTTTGCCCTGGTAACTGGATATTTTTCATCCGAATGCTAGATGTTGAAAAGTTTTCATTGTGTATGATTATTATTGTTCGGAATTGTGTTCAATATTGCATATACATATATATATATTTTATTAGTGTATGCGTATATTGATCGATTGATTTTAGTTTAAAATGAACTCTGTGCAAGTATGTTAAAACTGTTTGTTGTAGATACATTTAATAATGTTTTTGCCGTGTAAGCAGCTGGCGAGAAGGCAACGAAATAAAAGATGGTACCATTATATTCTGCTGAAACTGTAGTTGTTGCTTTGTTCAAATTCATTAAGGGGAATAAATGTATGAAAATCAAACATGATTCAGTTTGATATAATGTCATAAATTAACTGGTCCATATACTTTGCTTAAAATAATTGCGTTGAAAAAAGACTAGTTAGTTTGATAGCTCTAAAAACAAGAAAACGGTCGTAACATGGTCAATTATTCGTGTCAGTCTTCGGCCACTGAAGGTAGAATTATATGTTTTTGAATGGGAAAAACAAAATACTGAGAGCTTATCAGACATTTCGGCCCTTACTTTGTATCTGTTATTGAATGCTAGGGGCAACCTCTTTTAGACTTTATTTCTTCAAAGGCAACTAAGGAGAGGTCATAAAATAATGTACCATGACCTCATGGCGACCCGGATATCACAAGTCACACAGTGTACTAAAGCGCCTTTTTGGAGAGACGCATGAAGTCAGCCTGCTGTTGTTGTAAGGCTTGATGGCATGTTAGAAGACAGAACATGGAGATACTGAGGCTCTTATGACTTCGGGAAGCCTTCTTTTTCCCAAACGAAGCGGGCAAACATGATTAGAAATCTGTAAAGAAAATGACCAGGAATACCACTTTGTGCAAGTATATGAACTGGTAGATTTGGACAGACAGTAAGTTAGTCTGTTTCACAGAGAAATTGGTTTTTGTGGTGGATGATATTAAACTTTCACCTATAACATGTAGAAAAAGCTCAACATCCACTAATCACTTCTGTTCCTTGGAATTAGCAGTGAACGGAAGATGGTAAAAAGCCAGAGATGTATGCCTTAGTTTTTCTTGTCTCAAAAATGTCACATCGCACTATGAAAAGGTCATATTATGTAATCCAGAAAGCCGCTCGGAACTTCATTCCACCGCTTCACAAATCTAAGGGGCTTGATTGAGCCATGCGGTCAAAAAGTAAAGATACATATATTAAGCCACTTAAAAAGTGCGTTTGGACTTAGTCTTTGTGCCCTTGAAATACCGCGATAAATAGGTTCGTGGATAGCTTAAAGATGAGAATTTAAGTGGTAGAGCGTGTTGACTACTTCACTTCTTTGGAGTGTCACACTGTAACAACAGAAGACAAGGGCCAGGCAACAGATCGTTTATTAAGGAAATCAACACGTACTTATAGCTTTTCATGTACATTATTATAGATTGTTGTTATCAGAAAAACACAGTCTTCTGATCGGTTGTTTCTCACTGAAAGTTAATTTTTCATCTCTTTGTGGCTGTTTCCTGAATGTCAGATCATCTATATGCTAACTGTATCCGCCTACGCAAAGCCTTTATTCTCATTTTTCTCATGACCAATATTGAGGACGTAAACATTGACGTAAATTACTGTTTACCAATTTGTCTAGCAGCCAGCTCTCACCGCAGCATCAGCCCCAGCGTGTTGATCGCTGATGAAATCTCAGCAAGGATACAGAAGGCTCGTTTTGCATACGCCTACCAATTTACGCCATCTCTGGCTCAGTAGACGTGATATCTGGTTATCGACCAAAGATCATGTGTACTGCACAGCAGTTTGCTCCGTCCTCATTTATGACTGGTTGTAAGACATGGCCACTGAAATTGGAAGACATAAAAGGGGTGGCTAGCTGACTCTGATCATAGGTGCCTGCTTTCCATCTCCTCCCTGTTAGGCGGTATTATAGGGTGAGCAATATTGAGGTCAGGCTTCCAGAGAGTGCTAGATAAGGAGGGGAAATCAATCGACGATGTTGTGAAGTTACATGGATTGAGATGGTTAGGACATGCGTTACGCATGATTAGCCATCGTCTTTCTCGACAACAGACAATGTTAGCTGACATGAAATTGTCAGGTTGGAAAAGAGCCAGTGGTAGTAGTGGTCAAATCAAAACATGGCTTCATCAGTTAATGTAATCCACAACAGTTAGTTTTAACCAGCTAGCCAGTCATGTAGGGAGGTGTAGACTTCCTGGCTGGTTGGGGTCTTCGGGATGGTAAAACCAGTGACTGGAGATAACTGTTGATATGTTTAGAAATCGTTCTCAATGGCTGGTGCAGATGCATTCACTCCTTATGATTTACGATATCCAATAAAATTTCATTGTTTTTCCATGTTACTATTCTTGTTACCTCACATTTCTGTTTATTATCTCTCTTTTGAATCTGCTTTTAATCTCTACTCTTACTTTGTATGCTACATGGAGTGTGACAACTGGAACTGTTGCATATTGGTGCAAAGTTCTTCGTTGAAACCAGTAAGTCAGTCAGAAGTGGATCGGTCTTTTCATATAATGGCTCAGATGCATCTTTAATGAGATCAGATGCTTGACGACTACTGGAGTTTACATCATAGGGTCTAAAGTTTGCTATCAGAAAGTTAGTGGGCGTATAGTGACACGATTAATGTATAAGCCTCTTGAAATTGATTCATTATAGGAGAATGAACTAAAATTCGTTGATTTACAGATCTGGAGATTCTGTTACATTTAAGAATGCACCGTCAAATACAAAAATGACACTTTATACACTGTTTTAATTTTTGCGTCAATTAAAAAAGATTGTGTTCACCATAGACTGTTGTATATTGTTTGTCTGTGTTAAGATCTTTGCTGGCCACGAGCGATTTCGCTTAGTCGTCACTGTCTTTGTCCTTGAACTCTGGGTATTCAGAGAATTGGTGGTTTGTATAATAATTACCTGATGAATTCTTGAAAACTGAAATCTATGCTGAGTCTTCAAAGCTGAGGTTTTGAAGTGTAACATTACCTGGGACGATGTAGCCTTGTGGTTTACTATTTCCGTTGAAGTCTGAGAGTCCATGTTTTCTTTGCAGCGAAAATCAATGGAAGAAGGTGTTAAAATGGTATTGAGTTCAGTGGGTCTCTCAAGAAAAGTTAGGATAGAAAAAAATTCCTGTCTTCGTAACTTCGCTAATTTGACTCGTTATGGATAGATAGCTACAGCAAGTGTGATGAAGGAATACTGAGATGTATCTGGAAAATTGGTGGCATAACTTGCCCCATTAGACGACATTTATTACTATGAGCTGGACGATATGCATTCTGTTGACTAATCTCTGTTGATGGACGATTTAAAAGTGATTGACTAGTTGCAGAGTGCCGCACATTGTGATGATGGGCATTTCCTTTCATAATATTCCTCCAGAAATGAAAACATTCATGGACCAGCCGGTCACAGAGAGAGAGAGAGTTGCATTCTAAAACTAAGCTTGGATACTCTGAATTTACAAGAGAAATGGAATTCATAAAATCTGCGAGTTGCAATTAGAAAATTCTTCTGTAAGGAAGCGAGATCAAAAGATCTATCGAAGACAATTGAGGTACAACGGAGCAACTTGTTTGTGGATCATTTCTGAAAAATAAACAAGGTTTAAACGCTCAAGGGGCAACAGTGATCAGCTTACGATGATGATGCTTTTCCCAGTTCATCGAGTGCTATATATTTGGTTCTCTTTCTCTTTATACGATAAAGGATTATTACGGTACCCTGGCAAGCTAACTTGTGAACGTAAAGAGAATTTCGAGCAATCGCTTCCTTTTCCCATTTATGTTGCATGAAGAATTTAACCCTTTTCAAATCTAACACTGTCACTGACAGAAGATTGAAGTGGACTAACAGTGCAGTTTAGAAGAAGACTTCTCTATCAAAATAATCACCCAAATTAGAAATCTACAGCTTATATTGTTGCAATAAACTGTTTTAGGTTCTGAAAGTTTATTTTTAAAAGCGCGGCAGTGAGCAAGTGAAGCAGGAAACTTAATCAAATACACGGAAGGGTGTTCATTAGATGAGGATAGAAGTGAGTTCAACTAAGACTATATCATGGAAGGAGAACCAACTGGTGACAGCACGTAAAACTTGTGTAAGTTGAGAAGGAAACTAATAAAGGCACTTTTGCGGGTGGGCCACACAACTCCACGTCGGTGAGGTAGGATTTTATCTAGCCGTGATCAGCGAACAAGTGTTCACTCACTTGAATCTGAAGGCCCCTGAAATGAGAAGAAAGGAAGAAAGACTCTGGCTGAAGGAACATATAATTTCACCAAGCGCTGAAGAGTGCATCACTTTCTATACAAAATATAAGAGAAAACCTATATTTCGTAACTCTTGGTACCCGTCAACAAAATACATTTACACTTTAAAGGAAAGTCAGTCTGGAGCATATATCATATGGTGAAAGTTACTTATTGAAATCTTTTCTATTTTGCCCAAAGATTTTTCATATTGGCAGAGAACCTGAATTAGGCAGGATAAAAGATATTTGTGAACATAAGTTCAGTGAATAGCAAGTAGCTGTTGCAGCCCAAAATTTTTTCATCTCTTTCCTTTCTGAAAGGAACATAAGGCTTCTTGCTAGAGCTTTCAAGTGTTAGTAGGGGTAGTGCTTTATATGGAACGGGGGCATTCTACCAATTAGACGCTGACTCACACAACCCGTAATCACATAACTGAATATGTTATTGACTGATATGAGCAGATGCAAGACACTGAGAATTCCTACAGACTTGGTAATCTGATCAAATTTATCAATCAATCAACAGCAAATCGCATTTCAAAAAGGTCAAATATTAGGTCATTCAAACGATTGATACTAATAAGAGTTAATACATGGATACCAAAACCTCTGAAGATAATCTTTCTAAGTCCACGTTATCAGGAGAAACAGTTTTATCGTCCAAAAACTTCATTTATATTGAAGGTATTGTCTGGAAACACAATGAGATCTTCGCAGTTAAACTGTTTAGCTCACAGAACAAAACAAATCATAAACACTAACGAGTATTAATATTGTTTTACTGAGGAGTCCTAGGTAGTATAAACATTGAACAACCTCACCGGATGACACGGAGGAGATCGTGGAACCAGCTAGAAAAAACTGCAGAGAAGAGAGTGAAGTGACGATGCGCTGCTGAAGCTATATGCCCAAATAGGAATTGAAATAATAGAGAATATTTGTAGCTCAGGTGAATGATTTGTAATTAGTTGCGTTTTCTGAGCTGGTTGGTTTAATTGCGGAGCTTTCGTCGTCACACCTCCTTCTGGACAATATCTTCAGTGCAAGTTTTAGCATAAAATGAACTGATTTAAATTCTCCATGAATGATAGAATTGTGTCTCCTGGCAAACATCTTCGTGAATGGTAGTCAATTTATATCTGTATTGATAATTTTCTATTGAATTGGAATTTGAACTTTCTTATCACTTGATTTACTTTTTATTAACTGGTAAATTTGGTCTATATTCATATGTTTGTTTATTGCTGATTCCCTTGAGTACCCGGCTTCTAGGAATTCTCTGGCACTTTTGGTGTTTCCTCTGTTTAAAATTTCGACATTATTATTATTATTGCTCCCTTGGGTTCCTAGTGGAACATAGGGCTTCAACTGCACGCCTCCACTTGCTTCTGTCTTCTGTTGTACTTTTCACTTGCATCCATGTTAGTCCATACTGTTTCAACTCCTCTTCACACGATCTCCTCCATGTCACCCTTGGACGTCATACTCTTCCTTTTTGGGTTCCACGCGCGATGTCACCCAGCGGCCTCCTCAGCGAGTGTCCAATCCATCTCCACTTTCTCCTGCATATTTGTTGAGCGATTGGTTCTTGTTTTGTTTGTTCCCATAGTTTTTTGTTGGTGATTCTTTCAGGCCATCTGATCTTCAGTATAGAACGAAGACAGCTGTTGATAAAGGTCTGCAATCTGTTGGAAATGTTCTTTGATGATGGTTTTTGTTTGTGTTGTGAGTCAATTTTAAACACGCTTTGATGAATTTTTGAGGATATCCATTCTTTTCGAAGATAGTTAGCAGGTATTTTTCTTCCATTCTCTTCAGCACTAGAATGCTACAGTGTGTTTGAACTCTTATAAACAATATCTGCACACAGTTCCTTTTGTGTTCATATAAATCAGTTAATTTTATGTTAAAACTTGAGCTGAAGATTTTGTCCACAGTTTAAGCAGCCAGCTCCGCGAACACAACTAATTTCAAATAGGAACTGACAGGTAGAATAATAATGATAATAAAAATAAAATCACAGCTCACATTATTTTTATAATTATTTTAACAGTGAATATTTAACAAATAGAAGTGATTTTAAATCAGCTGCTGAAATTGTTTTAGAAAAGATTTAAAAATTAACATAATATTCAACGTTTTTTCTCAATAGTTTGTTTATAAGGATTACATTTCTTTCTACGAGTTGATCACGGATTGATATTAGTTAGAGAAGCACTGAAAACCAGCACTGGAGTACTGCCAGACAGCTGTTTCATCCAACTAGTTTGGGAATCATCGGCAGCAAATCTAACCTTTACAAACCAACACTTGAAAATTAATTAATCAGATGCTCGATAGTGACTTGCTACAAGACGGAGTTTCCTGGAGTTCTAGTGAGAGGTCGTGACCAGTGAGGTCAATCCAGTCAAGTGTGTGGTGATGGATGGTCCACCGATGACACTGGTTGGTGGTCGCGCTAAATCACGAATTGGACTGACCACTGAGTCGGATCGCAATGTGACTGAATGGTCTACGAGCTTGCTGGGCTCGTAACCGGAAGCTCGTGGCTTGGAACCGTGGCAGTGAGTGCGTACTGCCGATGATTACTGCAAAAATAGGATGAAACAGCTGTCTGGCAGTACTCCAGCGCTGGTTTTCAATGGCTCTCTAACTGATTTCAATCCGTGATCAAATAAAAATAATAATATTCACCAGTAATGTAATTTTATTCAGAATAAATTTCCTTATTCATTTGTTTCCCTTATGATATCATAAGGATGAGCAGTTGGATATTGTTCTCTGTTCATTGTTCTCCTTCTTCTCAGTATATGTAAACCGGTAGTCTTTTAATATTCTTATTTCTGAATGCTAAATTTCAAAGTCCTTTTGTCTTTCAATTTGCATATGGTTAATTATTATTATTATTATTATTACCGTTATTGTTATTGATTACATCTTTATCACCACTATTGGTAAATTACTTACATTTTGCATATTTAATAAGGACTGACTATGCACATTTATAAACATCGAAGTAATTACTGAATCACTAGGCTTGTTATTTATGCAAATATTTAAGAAAAAACAAGGCTTTTTGTTTTTGTTTGTTTGTCAGGGATATTCAAATAGATTTACTGGTGATTACTTCTCATTTCTTCTTCTTCATTTTGTTCTTCTTCTGCCTGAACAGAAACTGATTTAAGTAAAGTCAGTAGAAAATTAACAGAAACTAAAATTCATTTCGAACTAAAGAATAGACACCATGATAGTGGTTATCCCATGCAGTGGACCCACTTATAGATCAAGTAGTGCTATGTAATACCAAACGAAACCAGAGTAATCAGTGATTCTCAAACAGCATATTATTATTTATTATTATTGTTTCCTTTAATTCCTAGAGAAACATAGGGCTTCAGCCGTGCGTCTCCATTGCGTTCGGTTCTCTGCTAGAGTCTTCACATGGCTCCAAGTCTGCCCACACACTTTCATCTCCTCTTCACATAACCTCCTCCAAGTCACCCTCACACTGACGACCAACTCGCCGCTTCCCTTTCGGCCGGGTTCAACTCGAGCAATGGCTTGTCTAGTGATGTCACTTGATGGTTTCCTCAGAGTATGGCCAGCCAATCCATCTCCATTTCTTCCTGCATATTTGTCTCACAATCAGTTCCTGATGGGTTGGTTCTCTCCCAGAGATCTTTGTTGCTGATGTTTTCTGGTCGGCCATCTGATCTTGAGTACTGAGCGAATACAACTGTAGCCTGTTTGAGATGCTCTTTATGACGTGCCAAGTCTCTGATCCATCCGAATAGTAAGTAGCACTGACTTCACATTGAAGTTGAAAATCCAGATCTTATTTTTCCTGTTCACGCTGAGTGCTGTTGACCTCCACACAGGCTTGAGAGTAATGAAAGCTTGTCTTGCTTTTCCGATTCTTGCTTTGATATCCTCGTCACTTCCGTCGGCCTGTGGCTGAAACGATGCTTCCGAGGCAGGTAGGCAGAGGAGGTTGTTTCTTTCAGGTTTCTCCCATTTATGCTGATCGTTGTCTGTTGTTGTTCTTGTCCAGGAATCTTCATCACCTCTGTCTTCTCTATGTTCACCTGAAATCCTATCTTTGATGCATCGAATGCATCATCAGCGAAGACCAGATCCTCCAAGATTTTTGTGTGAGTCCATTTTATGCCTGTTTCCTCATTGCCTGCTGTTTGTCGCATTATCCAGTCTACTACAAGAAAGAACAAACAAACAGCATATTACAGTTATCAAAAACATTAAAATCACAGAGTATATAGTTAATTAGGGTGTAGGGGTGGGTGGGTGGATGAAATTCGGTCAACTGGTCAGAAAAATTTAGTAATTTAATCCACAGGTTCACCCATCGTACATTTCTTTGAGTCTTCTCCACCGTACGCTTGTCAGTCTTATCATTGGTTCTTTTTCTTTAGAACGAGGATATGATTTTCCTGCAAATTTCCATATATATGACCAATGAATACAGTGGCAACCAACCAGGATATCCGGGGGAAACAGAGTACGATTTGCAAGCGAACACTTGTACCTTTTACATCTTCTGCTTAAAGAAAGATTTTTTTGTTTTTAGAAAACTGTACAGATGAGATGAACAAAGGTCTGTTTCAGACAAGCGATAAACACAATATTCTAATAGGAAGGAATATTATTTTTAATTTTTAACAGAAACTATACAAAATCATCTCTTCTCTCTTCTCTAAATCCACAGGGATCAGTTAATGTGTTCATTGTAGTCTGCCTGGTGGAGACCTATAACTTGAATAACCCAGTGTTAATGTTTCTGAATACAGTGTATGTCAATAGAGGATATCGCTTCCTTGAAGTCTTCAGATAACCAAACGGAATCAAATCAAGATATAGGGCTTCTTAAGAATTGTCTTGAAATATATAAGTTCATTCATTATAATAAAGGTTTTTGTATCTCCCAATGAATGAAAAACAAAACGATGTTGTTGTTTTTACTGACGTTTCGCTATTTAATGCTGCTAATAGCTTTATCAAAGTATTAATAAACCGGAATTTACAAAATCTCAGCATGTATGTATAACAAACAGTTAAGGGGTGAGAAAATAGACTGAGGTCAAGTTAAAGGGGACATATTGAAAGTCAAAATAACAATGAAGATCACTAAACCAAATAACAAAGGTAATAGTACGTCTGTTATGATATCAAAATAAAGTTTACTAACTTGATCATCGTTCGTCAGTCTGGGGTCATTTTTCGTTGTCAAGTTGGTCAATTGGTAAAGATAACAAAACCAAGTGTAGATTGTTGAATTTGATCAGTGTGTAAAATTATAAAGGCAGTGTGTGTTTACATAGTGAACTTGCTTATCACATTCATGTTGATTTTGTCACTTCATGGGGGAGGGAGGTGTTGTAACCAGGTCAGATTCTGTTTTAGTCCATCATTCCTATTCAGGCAATTTGGATTCCACTTGATATGAAGTGCTTCTGATGATATTAGACGTTCTTTGTGATTTCTGAAATGCTTTTTCTGGATTATTTAAATATTGTCAAAATCAATTTTGCGGCCAACTTGACAACGAAAAATGACCCCAGACTGACGAACGATGATCTAGTTAGTAAACTTTATTTTGATATCATAACAGACGTACTATTACCTTTGTTATTCGGTTTAGTGATCTTCATTGTTATTTTGACTTTCAATATGTCCCCTTTAACTTGACCTAAGTCTATTTTCTCACCCCCTAACTGTTTGTTATATATACATGCTGAGATTTTGTAAATTCCGGTTTATTAATACTTTGATAAAGCTATTAGCAGCATTAAATAGCGAAACGTCAGTAAAAACAACAACATCGTTTTGTTTTTCATTCATTGGGAAATACAAAAACCTTCATTATAATGAATATCATGTACCCAATGCCCAGATTTTTTTCAAAGTGAACTTGGTTTGGACGTATATATATATATATAAGTTCATGTCTAAATTTTTAATAATTGGAAGATATTGGTAAAGTATGTACCTCACAGGTGAGGATATGAAAATCAGAATCGCAAAGGCAAGATTCACTTTCATCACTCTGAAGTCACTTTGTGAATCGACTGCACTCAGCACAAAGGACTAGATTCGGATTTTCAAAACCAATGTTAAGTCAGTCAGTTCTTCTATATACCTTCGCAAATTGGAGCCCGCGTCATGAAAAGCGTTTCCAGCAGGCTACTACAGACTATTATCCGCAGCTGTCTTTGCTGGCTGCATAATGAAGATCAAATGGCCATCCAGAAAGAATTAGCAAGAATGAACTGTGAGAAAGTACTGATGAAGTGCCTGTTTCTTAACATATATCTGTAGAAGAAGATGCAGATAGATCGGACACAAGTTGAGGAGGCCTTTGGGTGGCATTGGGCGCCAGGTTATCGCCTGAATGAGAAACGTAGAGTTGAGCAAGTGTTCGAGGATCATGTGAGGAGGGGATGAGAGCCTATAGAAAATCGTTGGGCCAGCTTAACATGACTGTAGAGAAAAGGACAAGATGGAGATGTGCTTCCATCTCAAGGCAATAAATTGTGCTCGAAACCTTGTCATCAGTAAATGTTACTGTATAACACTGTGAGACTTTATCAAAATAAATCTTACCTTGAATGGAATTATACTTTACCACAGTGCACAAGTTCTATTCTTATATCATTAGAGATGTTCTGTTCAAGCGTTATGGTCCCCTAGTAACCCAAGGGAATTACTACAACATTACACAATTATCGATAAAGCAAGAAAGATCACATTTACAGAATAAAATAGCTTCATCCTATTTCACAGGTTCTCATCAACTGCAGACTATCTGAAGTTACAATGGTCATAGGAGAATGAAAATAACACTCTTCAGTATTGGAATGTGACGATAGGGAAAAGTTCATCAAATAAGTCATCCAATACAGTAAGCATCACAGTCTTTTGTGTCCAAGTCAAAGTGGAAAGTAGTGAGACGAGGGGGGGGGGCTAGAAGACAGAAAACATGAAAAATTGTATGCAGTTTTAGCTGGAAGTGTTACATAAGAACTCGAGAAAATCATTGTTCATAAGTTTAAGATTAGCCCAGTGGGCTGAACTCACCAACACGGATGATTACGCAATCAGTATAGTCAATATCAAAATGAAGTTACCAAGGAAACGAGGGATTGACGAGATTCCCTTTTCTCAAGGATAGGTTTGTTTCAAAGCTTTTGACTGAGACCATTTGGGGAAAGTCATTGCAAATTCGGTATTTTCTGACCGTCTACTGTGAATTCAATCTTCCTTACTTCATCGAAATTTATGCAGGTAACCATGTATATGAAGTCAGTATCTGCATTTCCTTTCACATGGAAGCTTAAGTCGTCGTTATTCAATGCAACAGTTCAATGAGTTATAAAGTCTCGTTAACTAGCGTAGGTCAGCATGTTATTACTGAATTATGAGAACTATCCAAGTTGACAGATTTTCTCCATTCATTACTTTTAGTCTTCATGAATAATGATGAAAACTTGTTTGACACTGGGCTGGGAACTGGAAACTATTCGAGGGATAATTATTTAATACATAATGGTTGAAGGTGAAGAGAAGTCTGGGAGACATCAGGATTCAAAGCAAATAAAATACGAAAACTCTAGATCAGCCAGAAACAGTCCAGTCTAGTAATTTAGAGGCCACTGGTTTTAATCATGGAGCGGTTGCAGGATAACTTATTTTAGAATCTCTCCATGAACAGTTTATCAGCATAATTGGTACTTATTTGAATATTTCGACTAAATTTGCAATTATGAAATTTATCAGCTGACCTGTATATCATCGATGTAACATCTACATATCTCTGTTTGATTAAAATCCTTGAAATCCTCACGAGAAACACATTTTCTATTTGGTTCTCGAGGAGAGAGCTTTGATTCTATTATGTTGGAAATATTCTTATTGATTCTCAGATATTTTACGATTAGTTACAGGATTTTATCATGAGCTGACATCGGTTACGGAACCACTGGAAAATCATCAGGGAGTAATGGACAGCTGTTTCCTCCGGCCTAGTCTTGGACTCTTGAGCAGTACGGACCCACACCATCGGGTTTGAACCCAGGACCTTCTGGTTACAAGACTAGTGAGCTAGCTCGTAGACCATTAAGCCACTGGGGCATGATCCAATAACCCATGGATTCCAACCTCTGGTAATTCGCAATATATATAGAGCAACCGCCAGCCAGTGTCATGGATGAGTAACCGAACTCTAACCTGGCTTAGTGGACCCTGTTGGTTATGACATCGCCCTAGAGATCACTGACTCGTCAATGGCACTGGCTAGCTGTTGCTCTATACATATCGCGAATTACCAGAAGTTGGAATGCATGGGCCATGGGTTCGCGGTTTCTGAGTAGTCTACGAGCTTGCCTTGTAACCTGAAGACCCTAGATTCAAACCTCAGTGGGTAAGTACCATTGAAGAGTACCGAACTAGGACAAAACGGCCTTCGAGTACTCCCAGGTTTGCCATTGGTCGGTGGCACAGTGGTTAGGACTCTTGCCGACCATGCACATGGTTCGGGGTTCGATCCGCTGCTGACGCACACCCGATATCTATGGTCGGCCTGCGAAATTCGGGCTACCGATATCCATGCTGAAAATTCCATACTTGTACTGCAAATATGGTGTAGCATCAAGCTGTAATAAAAAAAATGATGTCAATTCGTGATAAAACCTGTAACCAATAAAATCTCTACAAACCAACGTTTGACAGTTCGTGATATAGCGCTATCCTGAATCGGTGTTCTCGAAAAACATGCACTTCATCTTAAGAAGATATTATCTTCTGGCAGTGACCTGTCAGTACAGTTTGAGAGCATCCATGTAGCAGACATGAATGAACTGTTGTTTGATATTTACCTGATAGGTTTTTCTTGAGGGATTTGGATTAATTTTAATATAGTTTCCGTCACGAACCAACAACAGTTAGGGATCTTTGAAAACCAGGGAGCACTGGAGAGCTGTTCGATCCCTCTTAATATCATGGGACTGTTAAAGAGTCTCTAACTAGGACAAAAACGAATATTCAGTACTCCCTAGTTTTTAATAGTCTTTGGCTAGTGTTGGTTCATAACAAAATCCCAATAAAACATTTCTAATCTAATTTAATTGGTGGATGGTGACTAGCAGTGGAATCCAGGATGCGCATTTCGTCCTATTTGGGACTCATCAGCTAACTGGATGTACCTGCATTTCTCAGTGAGTGATGATGTTCCCACCGAGGCTCGAACCCAATGCCCATAGTTTCAAACGCCAAAGCGTTATCCACTAGACCATTTGGGCCACGAGAGCTACCTCTTGTGCGACGGGCGTGAGGACAAATACTCGCCGAAGATATTGGCTAGGGGTCGCGCTATGTCGTGAATTGGCAGAAGTTAGAATTCATGGACCATTGGATCGGGTCTCAGTGGCTTAATGGTATACGAGCTCGCCATGTACCCAGAAGGTCCTGGGTTCGAATCCCGGTGCGTGCGTACTGATGAAGCGTCCCAAACTAGGACGAGACAGCTGTCCAGTACTCCCAGGTTTTCCAATGGTTCTCTAACTAATGTCAGCGCATGATGAAAATCCTAATTTAATTTTATATTTTCCCGTCGATTGATTGGACCGAAGTGCTCGGTCTCAGGTTGACATGTCGGCTTCTTGAGACCGAGCACTTCGGTCCAATCAATCGACGGGAAAATCTAAATTTCAATTAAATTTCTAATCTAAATTTATAAATTATGTCTGACAATCCACTTCAGGGACAAAAAACAATGAATAAAAGTTTTTCTTAATAATCGTTGACTGTGAAAAAAAGAGGAAAAAAGAAAGATTAACAGAAATTTATTATCAAAGCTGAAAATTAAAAGTATCAAAAGAAAAGATTAGACTAGTTTTCGACGTCTACAGCTAGAGAACAATATTTCCTATTCATTTAAAGTCTTTTTGAGCTAATTAAATTTTAAGTTTCATTTTTAACTGCTTGTTATACTGACCGTTTAGTTCTGTCTACTGTCTGAGTAAGTTGTAGAGCTGAACTTGTAATTTCACTTCCTCTATATTATTCGATTTTTTGCAGAGAGAGAGAGGAAGAAAAAGACTTAAAAGCTAATTCAGTAGAGAAACTAATTTACACACATAAGAGAAAATGACAATTCATCAACTGACTGAGTTGTCTCTCCCCCCCTCTCTCTTTCTCTATAGGTAAGAAAAGAGGTTTTATTGATCTGATTTTTGTTGAAGGATTTTAGAAATAGGGAAATCCAGGAGAATACTGTTAGGGAAAGCTATAAAAAAGTGGATTCCCTTCAAGGTTTGTATAACTTAAGAAAGAGGGAACTTGTTATGGGTTACAGTAATTTGCTGTCGGAGAGTAATATACTGCTAACAACCTTAAAGTCAAGACAGTAAATAGAAAAAAATTTCAATAACAGTTCTATGTAGTTTGATTGAGAAGCTTTTACTGTGTTCCTGGACAGAGTCATCAGTGTGCAGTTTAGTGGGAAGTAAGTTTTTGATAAATATCCACGATTAATAGCATTTACTTTATAGTTGGAGTTTACATCTTGGAGTATTGGTTTTGTAGGGATTTTTTTGATTGCATGGAGGATTTCATCATGAGCTGACATCAATTAGAGAACCACTGCGAAACCTGGGAGTACTAGACAGATGTTTCGTCCTGGTCTGGGACTCTACATCAGTACGCACCCGGTGGGATTCGAACCAAGGACCTTCTGGTTACAACGTGAGCTCGCATACCCTTGAGCTACATGGTCATTGTTGTCATTTGATTTTTTTCTTGATTTTTTGATTTTGATGACTTAATTTTGTTTCTTTGCCTGTTCTTTAATTGCTTATAATTCTTGTATTCATTAAGAACTCTTACGTAATTTCGTATTATCTACTTTGTTCCTATGTGCATCCTGAGCACAACTCACTCATCAAACTATTCATATTATTACATAACTTCTTTTAACAACTGTTTGTGACAACTCATCACCTTTCTTACTACCCTAATTTCAATAACATTTAATTTTCTTGACTGATTTTGTATTACGTAACTCCAATTACCAATGTTCACCTGTTTAGTTAAAATAACTATAATCAATTGTATTTCTGTTTGACAAACTTAATGTACACATACATGCAAAATAAGACATATATATTTGCGATTGTACAGGTAAGAAAATGAATTCGCCGCCGAAAAGAGACTCTTCGCTGATCTACGTGTTTTGCTTTCATTAATGCCTGGATGGGGATTATACATGAATTATTCTGATAAGCCGTATTGTGCTTCTGAAAACTAATGTGGAAAAAGGGTTTGAGTAGTTGAGTACCACTCACGTAGTAGTACGACTGTTTCGCTCGTTTTAGGCCGAGATCATGAGTAGTGAACCGACTTTGACTCAGACCAGAGAGATGAATCACTCCAAACCTTGATGTAGTCTGTCAAAACTATCCTTACTTGGTGATGAATTTATTAACTTTGCTACCACCTCCCTCGGCAACTGGGGACTTCAATACTTGTGACCACAGTTTCATTATATCACTGGATCAACTTCTCAAGGCGACTAGAAAATACTCTTGATCTAATGTTTACAAACGACTTCGGCATATCTGAAGCTCGGAAAAGAGCTCCACAACTTAATTCGGATCATTGTGTCGTACGAATATTGCCTAAAATATATGGAAAGCTGCACAAGACGGGCTTCTTGAACCTTGAGAAGGAAATGCAACAAAGATGTTGCCTTGACGACAATATACAGAATCTAAGGAGCATGTTAACAGATATAAAGTGGGACTTATTTACTGAACAAGTTCTAGGTGACATAGTAACAAACATAACGTATCATCTCAAATTCTGTCTTAGTATTTGTTGTCCAAAAGAGATTCTCTTCTTAAGATTTTACCTCTTTGTCTCCTCTCATCTTAAAGGGCCTCTCCGAAAAAAGAAAGGTGATATAAAATGAAAGATAATCCTGGTGTTAAGAGAGTGAACATTTTAATTAAATTACAAATGGAGAAGTTAAATATGATCTACAAGTAAAAGTTCTTATCATGCGAAACCTCATCGAAAATGTGGAAGCTATTTCAGGAAATCACAAGTTTTAAGCAAATAAATAATAATCCTTCATCAGTTGATGCTGGTATACTTAATAAGTCCTTCATATATCGTCTAACAGATGTTATGACTTCAAATGCTACAAGTGCAAACACTGACTGCTTCTGCGTTTTAATACAAACGACTTCCACAAATATCTCAAATCATTGGGACATACTCAGTCCCTTGGTGCAGATGGTGTACCTGCTATTATCCTCAAAAATGTGAGGGCATTTTATGTTATCCTCTCACTGGTATTTTCAAGGAATCACCTTCCACTAACGATGTGCCTGCTTCTTGGAACGACATTAAGATTATTCCTGTGCCTAAATCATGAACTGGACCAAGTGCTAAGTCTAGACCGAATGCCATTACTTCATCTTTCTTAAAAATAGTGGAAAGACTGCTTTTACTTAAGCTTGAATCTTCAATGAGGGCTTTCCATGACCCTAAACAGTTTGCTTATAGACACAGTAGGTGTGTGGTGAGAGCTGGCTGCCAGCCAAAGTTGGTAGACAGTAATTGACGTCAATGTTTATGTCCCCAATATTGGTGGTGAGAAAATGAGAACAAAGGCTTTGCGTAGGCGGATACACTTAGCATATAGATGATCTGACACAGCCACAAAGAGATGCAAGGTTAACTTTCTGTGAGAAACAACCAATCAAAAGACAGTATTTTCTACTAACAATAATCTACAATAATGTACATTAAAATCTATAAATATGTGTTGATTTTCTTTAATAAACGATCTGTTGCCTGGTCCTTGTCTTCTGTTGTTAAAGGTGTACTTTAGATGTCACTGTTATGTTGTGTTATAATATTGTCTCTAGCTTTGATAGAGGTTCTAAATACGTTCGGTGTACCAGTCTAGATTACACATCTGCCTTCGACTTTGTACCTAGACCTATTTTGTTAAACAAGCTTAATGTGACACAAGCAGACTGCTGGACAAATAATTAGTTGCATTCCTACTTTTCTGATAGTAAGCCGTACACTGTTTACAATGGGAAGTTCCCCACTGCTTCACATACTCTTGCTGGTGTTCCTCTTCCTCTTTTTCTGTTTTCTTTCTTCTTACATGATTTGCCCAGTTCTGAAGAAGCCAGTTTTGTTAAGTAGGCCGATGGTCTGACTGTTTGTCTACCTGATACTTCTCTGTCGGACTGTTTCAAAATGAATAACTTTTTATCAGAAATTAGTCAGTGGTTCACGTTAAATGGTCTTAAGCTAAATTCCTCCAAATGTCAGGTTGTTAATTTCACTTTCATATGCAAGTGCGACTCACATGAACTGCTTAATTCGCACGGTTCCACTATCATAGATGCCACAGAAGTTGAAACTAAGTTGGATGTTAAATACCTTGGAATGTGTATTTGCTCTAATCTTTCCTGGTCTTCCCACATTATGTTAGTTCCCATATACATATTTAGTTTGACGTTCTACGTAGGGAAGTTTGGACGATATGGCATCACTCAGTCTCAGCTTTTTAAGTTAGTTAATTCTTGTATTCTGCCTATCCTTCGTTACATTTCCCCCTCAATCTTCTCCGGGCTACATGAGAAATACTTTTTACACTGAGAATGGCACTAAAAACTGTCAGTAGAGTGGTTGGAGTGCCTCTAAACCAACTTGGTAATACTGTTTTAGACAGATCCATGAACTCAAGCAAGAAATAAGCGAATATTATCTACTCACACTCTGAGCATCCTCTCTTTGCACAACCCTCTGTTTGTAATGATATTAGGTGGTTGGAGGCAATCGGCAGGAAGCCTTGGACCTAGGTTTCGTGCTAGTTGGCACTCGTCAGCAAGGCGTATCTGCAACCTTGAAGGAACTCATGTCCCTTCTGAGATTCGAACCCGCGTCACCCAGTGCTGCAGTCAGAGACGTTACCACTGAGCTATTCGGGCTCGCGATTGACCTCCTGTAGGACTGTAGTGGATATTTTGATTTGACACTAGTAACTAGTGTGATGCGTCTAGTCCTCTCTTTGGTGCAGACTGAATTTTATCAGTCAGGTTGTAATGTGGCCACCATTCTAGGTAGCCCGCCATCACGGTGTACATAGTTTGTAATGATATTAGGTGGTTGGAGGCAATCGGCAGGAAGCCTTGGACCTAGGTTTCGTGCTAGTTGGCACTCGTCAGCAAGGCGTATCTGCAACCTTGAAGGAACTCATGTCCCTTCTGAGATTCGAACCCGCGTCACCCAGTGCTGCAGTCAGAGACGTTACCACTGAGCTATTCGGGCTCGCGATTGACCTCCTGTAGGACTGTAGTGGATATTTTGATTTGACACTAGTAACTAGTGTGATGCGTCTAGTCCTCTCTTTGGTGCAGACTGAATTTTATCAGTCAGGTTGTAATGTGGCCACCATTCTAGGTAGCCCGCCATCACGGTGTACATAGTTTGTAATGATATTAGGTGGTTGGAGGCAATCGGCAGGAAGCCTTGGACCTAGGTTTCGTGCTAGTTGGCACTCGTCAGCAAGGCGTATCTGCAACCTTGAAGGAACTCATGTCCCTTCTGAGATTCGAACCCGCGTCACCCAGTGCTGCAGTCAGAGACGTTACCACTGAGCTATTCGGGCTCGCGATTGACCTCCTGTAGGACTGTAGTGGATATTTTGATTTGACACTAGTAACTAGTGTGATGCGTCTAGTCCTCTCTTTGGTGCAGACTGAATTTTATCAGTCAGGTTGTAATGTGGCCACCATTCTAGGTAGCCCGCCATCACGGTGTACATAGTTTGTAATGATATTAGGTGGTTGGAGGCAATCGGCAGGAAGCCTTGGACCTAGGTTTCGTGCTAGTTGGCACTCGTCAGCAAGGCGTATCTGCAACCTTGAAGGAACTCATGTCCCTTCTGAGATTCGAACCCGCGTCACCCAGTGCTGCAGTCAGAGACGTTACCACTGAGCTATTCGGGCTCGCGATTGACCTCCTGTAGGACTGTAGTGGATATTTTGATTTGACACTAGTAACTAGTGTGATGCGTCTAGTCCTCTCTTTGGTGCAGACTGAATTTTATCAGTCAGGTTGTAATGTGGCCACCATTCTAGGTAGCCCGCCATCACGGTGTACATAGTTTGTGATGATATTAGGTGGTTGGAGGCAATCGGCAGGAAGCCTTGGACCTAGGTTTCGTGCTAGTTGGCACTCGTCAGCAAGGCGTATCTGCAACCTTGAAGGAACTCATGTCCCTTCTGAGATTCGAACCCGCGTCACCCAGTGCTGCAGTCAGAGACGTTACCACTGAGCTATTCGGGCTCGCGATTGACCTCCTGTAGGACTGTAGTGGATATTTTGATTTGACACTAGTAACTAGTGTGATGCGTCTAGTCCTCTCTTTGGTGCAGACTGAATTTTATCAGTCAGGTTGTAATGTGGCCACCATTCTAGGTAGCCCGCCATCACGGTGTACATAGTTTGTAATGATATTAGGTGGTTGGAGGCAATCGGCAGGAAGCCTTGGACCTAGGTTTCGTGCTAGTTGGCACTCGTCAGCAGAAGGGACATGAGTTCCTTCAAGGTTGCAGATACGCCTTGCTGACGAGTGCCAACTAGCACGAAACCTAGGTCCAAGGCTTCCTGCTGATTGCCTCCAACCACCTAATATCATTACAAACTATGTACACCGTGATGGCGGGCTACCTAGAATGGTGGCCACATTACAACCTGACTGATAAAATTCAGTCTGCACCAAAGAGAGGACTAGACGCATCACACTAGTTACTAGTGTCAAATCAAAATATCCACTACAGTCCTACAGGAGGTCAATCGCGAGCCCGAATAGCTCAGTGGTAACGTCTCTGACTGCAGCACTGGGTGACGCGGGTTCGAATCTCAGAAGGGACATGAGTTCCTTCAAGGTTGCAGATACGCCTTGCTGACGAGTGCCAACTAGCACGAAACCTAGGTCCAAGGCTTCCTGCCGATTGCCTCCAACCACCTAATATCATTACAAACTATGTACACCGTGATGGCGGGCTACCTAGAATGGTGGCCACATTACAACCTGACTGATAAAATTCAGTCTGCACCAAAGAGAGGACTAGACGCATCACACTAGTTACTAGTGTCAAATCAAAATATCCACTACAGTCCTACAGGAGGTCAATCGCGAGCCCGAATAGCTCAGTGGTAACGTCTCTGACTGCAGCACTGGGTGACGCGGGTTCGAATCTCAGAAGGGACATGAGTTCCTTCAAGGTTGCAGATACGCCTTGCTGACGAGTGCCAACTAGCACGAAACCTAGGTCCAAGGCTTCCTGCCGATTGCCTCCAACCACCTAATATCATTACAAACTATGTACACCGTGATGGCGGGCTACCTAGAATGGTGGCCACATTACAACCTGACTGATAAAATTCAGTCTGCACCAAAGAGAGGACTAGACGCATCACACTAGTTACTAGTGTCAAATCAAAATATCCACTACAGTCCTACAGGAGGTCAATCGCGAGCCCGAATAGCTCAGTGGTAACGTCTCTGACTGCAGCACTGGGTGACGCGGGTTCGAATCTCAGAAGGGACATGAGTTCCTTCAAGGTTGCAGATACGCCTTGCTGACGAGTGCCAACTAGCACGAAACCTAGGTCCAAGGCTTCCTGCCGATTGCCTCCAACCACCTAATATCATTACAAACTATGCACACCGTGATGGCGGGCTACCTAGAATGGTGGCCACATTACAACCTGACTGATAAAATTCAGTCTGCACCAAAGAGAGGACTAGATGCATCACACTAGTTACTAGTGTCAAATGAAAATAACCACTACAGTCCTACAGGAGGTCAATCGCGAGCCCGAATAGCTCAGTGGTAACGTCTCTGACTGCAGCACTGGGTGACGCGGGTTCGAATCTCAGAAGGGACATGAGTTCCTTCAAGGTTGCAGATACGCCTTGCTGACGAGTGCCAACTAGCACGAAACCTAGGTCCAAGGCTTCCTGCCGATTGCCTCCAACCACCTAATATCATTACAAACTATGTACACCGTGATGGCGGGCTACCTAGAATGGTGGCCACATTACAACCTGACTGATAAAATTCAGTCTGCACCAAAGAGAGGACTAGACGCATCACACTAGTTACTAGTGTCAAATCAAAATATCCACTACAGTCCTACAGGAGGTCAATCGCGAGCCCGAATAGCTCAGTGGTAACGTCTCTGACTGCAGCACTGGGTGACGCGGGTTCGAATCTCAGAAGGGACATGAGTTCCTTCAAGGTTGCAGATACGCCTTGCTGACGAGTGCCAACTAGCACGAAACCTAGGTCCAAGGCTTCCTGCCGATTGCCTCCAACCACCTAATATCATTACAAACTATGTACACCGTGATGGCGGGCTACCTAGAATGGTGGCCACATTACAACCTGACTGATAAAATTCAGTCTGCACCAAAGAGAGGACTAGACGCATCACACTAGTTACTAGTGTCAAATCAAAATATCCACTACAGTCCTACAGGAGGTCAATCGCGAGCCCGAATAGCTCAGTGGTAACGTCTCTGACTGCAGCACTGGGTGACGCGGGTTCGAATCTCAGAAGGGACATGAGTTCCTTCAAGGTTGCAGATACGCCTTGCTGACGAGTGCCAACTAGCACGAAACCTAGGTCCAAGGCTTCCTGCCGATTGCCTCCAACCACCTAATATCATTACAAACTATGTACACCGTGATGGCGGGCTACCTAGAATGGTGGCCACATTACAACCTGACTGATAAAATTCAGTCTGCACCAAAGAGAGGACTAGACGCATCACACTAGTTACTAGTGTCAAATCAAAATATCCACTACAGTCCTACAGGAGGTCAATCGCGAGCCCGAATAGCTCAGTGGTAACGTCTCTGACTGCAGCACTGGGTGACGCGGGTTCGAATCTCAGAAGGGACATGAGTTCCTTCAAGGTTGCAGATACGCCTTGCTGACGAGTGCCAACTAGCACGAAACCTAGGTCCAAGGCTTCCTGCCGATTGCCTCCAACCACCTAATATCATTACAAACTATGTACACCGTGATGGCGGGCTACCTAGAATGGTGGCCACATTACAACCTGACTGATAAAATTCAGTCTGCACCAAAGAGAGGACTAGACGCATCACACTAGTTACTAGTGTCAAATCAAAATATCCACTACAGTCCTACAGGAGGTCAATCGCGAGCCCGAATAGCTCAGTGGTAACGTCTCTGACTGCAGCACTGGGTGACGCGGGTTCGAATCTCAGAAGGGACATGAGTTCCTTCAAGGTTGCAGATACGCCTTGCTGACGAGTGCCAACTAGCACGAAACCTAGGTCCAAGGCTTCCTGCCGATTGCCTCCAACCACCTAATATCATTACAAACTATGTACACCGTGATGGCGGGCTACCTAGAATGGTGGCCACATTACAACCTGACTGATAAAATTCAGTCTGCACCAAAGAGAGGACTAGACGCATCACACTAGTTACTAGTGTCAAATCAAAATATCCACTACAGTCCTACAGGAGGTCAATCGCGAGCCCGAATAGCTCAGTGGTAACGTCTCTGACTGCAGCACTGGGTGACGCGGGTTCGAATCTCAGAAGGGACATGAGTTCCTTCAAGGTTGCAGATACGCCTTGCTGACGAGTGCCAACTAGCACGAAACCTAGGTCCAAGGCTTCCTGCCGATTGCCTCCAACCACCTAATATCATTACAAACTATGTACACCGTGATGGCGGGCTACCTAGAATGGTGGCCACATTACAACCTGACTGATAAAATTCAGTCTGCACCAAAGAGAGGACTAGACGCATCACACTAGTTACTAGTGTCAAATCAAAATATCCACTACAGTCCTACAGGAGGTCAATCGCGAGCCCGAATAGCTCAGTGGTAACGTCTCTGACTGCAGCACTGGGTGACGCGGGTTCAAATCTCAGAAGGGACATGAGTTCCTTCAAGGTTGCAGATACGCCTTGCTGACGAGTGCCAACTAGCACGAAACCTAGGTCCAAGGCTTCCTGCCGATTGCCTCCAACCACCTAATATCATTACAAACTATGTACACCGTGATGGCGGGCTACCTAGAATGGTGGCCACATTACAACCAGACTGATAAAATTCAGTCTGCACCAAAGAGAGGACTAGACGCATCACACTAGTTACTAGTGTCAAATCAAAATATCCACTACAGTCCTACAGGAGGTCAATCGCGAGCCCGAATAGCTCAGTGGTAACGTCTCTGACTGCAGCACTGGGTGACGCGGGTTCGAATCTCAGAAGGGACATGAGTTCCTTCAAGGTTGCAGATACGCCTTGCTGACGAGTGCCAACTAGCACGAAACCTAGGTCCAAGGCTTCCTGCCGATTGCCTCCAACCACCTAATATCATTACAAACTATGTACACCGTGATGGCGGGCTACCTAGAATGGTGGCCACATTACAACCTGACTGATAAAATTCAGTCTGCACCAAAGAGAGGACTAGACGCATCACACTAGTTACTAGTGTCAAATCAAAATATCCACTACAGTCCTACAGGAGGTCAATCGCGAGCCCGAATAGCTCAGTGGTAACGTCTCTGACTGCAGCACTGGGTGACGCGGGTTCGAATCTCAGAAGGGACATGAGTTCCTTCAAGGTTGCAGATACGCCTTGCTGACGAGTGCCAACTAGCACGAAACCTAGGTCCAAGGCTTCCTGCCGATTGCCTCCAACCACCTAATATCATTACAAACTATGTACACCGTGATGGCGGGCTACCTAGAATGGTGGCCACATTACAACCTGACTGATAAAATTCAGTCTGCACCAAAGAGAGGACTAGACGCATCACACTAGTTACTAGTGTCAAATCAAAATATCCACTACAGTCCTACAGGAGGTCAATCGCGAGCCCGAATAGCTCAGTGGTAACGTCTCTGACTGCAGCACTGGGTGACGCGGGTTCGAATCTCAGAAGGGACATGAGTTCCTTCAAGGTTGCAGATACGCCTTGCTGACGAGTGCCAACTAGCACGAAACCTAGGTCCAAGGCTTCCTGCCGATTGCCTCCAACCACCTAATATCATTACAAACTATGTACACCGTGATGGCGGGCTACCTAGAATGGTGGCCACATTACAACCTGACTGATAAAATTCAGTCTGCACCAAAGAGAGGACTAGACGCATCACACTAGTTACTAGTGTCAAATCAAAATATCCACTACAGTCCTACAGGAGGTCAATCGCGAGCCCGAATAGCTCAGTGGTAACGTCTCTGACTGCAGCACTGGGTGACGCGGGTTCGAATCTCAGAAGGGACATGAGTTCCTTCAAGGTTGCAGATACGCCTTGCTGACGAGTGCCAACTAGCACGAAACCTAGGTCCAAGGCTTCCTGCCGATTGCCTCCAACCACCTAATATCATTACAAACTATGTACACCGTGATGGCGGGCTACCTAGAATGGTGGCCACATTACAACCTGACTGATAAAATTCAGTCTGCACCAAAGAGAGGACTAGACGCATCACACTAGTTACTAGTGTCAAATCAAAATATCCACTACAGTCCTACAGGAGGTCAATCGCGAGCCCGAATAGCTCAGTGGTAACGTCTCTGACTGCAGCACTGGGTGACGCGGGTTCGAATCTCAGAAGGGACATGAGTTCCTTCAAGGTTGCAGATACGCCTTGCTGACGAGTGCCAACTAGCACGAAACCTAGGTCCAAGGCTTCCTGCCGATTGCCTCCAACCACCTAATATCATTACAAACTATGTACACCGTGATGGCGGGCTACCTAGAATGGTGGCCACATTACAACCTGACTGATAAAATTCAGTCTGCACCAAAGAGAGGACTAGACGCATCACACTAGTTACTAGTGTCAAATCAAAATATCCACTACAGTCCTACAGGAGGTCAATCGCGAGCCCGAATAGCTCAGTGGTAACGTCTCTGACTGCAGCACTGGGTGACGCGGGTTCGAATCTCAGAAGGGACATGAGTTCCTTCAAGGTTGCAGATACGCCTTGCTGACGAGTGCCAACTAGCACGAAACCTAGGTCCAAGGCTTCCTGCCGATTGCCTCCAACCACCTAATATCATTACAAACTATGTACACCGTGATGGCGGGCTACCTAGAATGGTGGCCACATTACAACCTGACTGATAAAATTCAGTCTGCACCAAAGAGAGGACTAGACGCATCACACTAGTTACTAGTGTCAAATCAAAATATCCACTACAGTCCTACAGGAGGTCAATCGCGAGCCCGAATAGCTCAGTGGTAACGTCTCTGACTGCAGCACTGGGTGACGCGGGTTCGAATCTCAGAAGGGACATGAGTTCCTTCAAGGTTGCAGATACGCCTTGCTGACGAGTGCCAACTAGCACGAAACCTAGGTCCAAGGCTTCCTGCCGATTGCCTCCAACCACCTAATATCATTACAAACTATGTACACCGTGATGGCGGGCTACCTAGAATGGTGGCCACATTACAACCTGACTGATAAAATTCAGTCTGCACCAAAGAGAGGACTAGACGCATCACACTAGTTACTAGTGTCAAATCAAAATATCCACTACAGTCCTACAGGAGGTCAATCGCGAGCCCGAATAGCTCAGTGGTAACGTCTCTGACTGCAGCACTGGGTGACGCGGGTTCGAATCTCAGAAGGACATGAGTTCCTTCAAGGTTGCAGATACGCCTTGCTGACGAGTGCCAACTAGCACGAAACCTAGGTCCAAGGCTTCCTGCCGATTGCCTCCAACCACCTAATATCATTACAAACTATGTACACCGTGATGGCGGGCTACCTAGAATGGTGGCCACATTACAACCTGACTGATAAAATTCAGTCTGCACCAAAGAGAGGACTAGACGCATCACACTAGTTACTAGTGTCAAATCAAAATATCCACTACAGTCCTACAGGAGGTCAATCGCGAGCCCGAATAGCTCAGTGGTAACGTCTCTGACTGCAGCACTGGGTGACGCGGGTTCGAATCTCAGAAGGGACATGAGTTCCTTCAAGGTTGCAGATACGCCTTGCTGACGAGTGCCAACTAGCACGAAACCTAGGTCCAAGGCTTCCTGCCGATTGCCTCCAACCACCTAATATCATTACAAACTATGTACACCGTGATGGCGGGCTACCTAGAATGGTGGCCACATTACAACCTGACTGATAAAATTCAGTCTGCACCAAAGAGAGGACTAGACGCATCACACTAGTTACTAGTGTCAAATCAAAATATCCACTACAGTCCTACAGGAGGTCAATCGCGAGCCCGAATAGCTCAGTGGTAACGTCTCTGACTGCAGCACTGGGTGACGCGGGTTCGAATCTCAGAAGGGACATGAGTTCCTTCAAGGTTGCAGATACGCCTTGCTGACGAGTGCCAACTAGCACGAAACCTAGGTCCAAGGCTTCCTGCCGATTGCCTCCAACCACCTAATATCATTACAAACTATGTACACCGTGATGGCGGGCTACCTAGAATGGTGGCCACATTACAACCTGACTGATAAAATTCAGTCTGCACCAAAGAGAGGACTAGACGCATCACACCAGTTACTTGTGTCAAATCAAAATATCCACTACAGTCCTACAGGAGGTCAATCGCGAGCCCGAATAGCTCAGTGGTAACGTCCTTGACTGCAGCCCTGGGTGACGCGGGTTCGAATCTCAGAAGGGACATGAGTTCCTTCAAGGTTGCAGATACGCCTTGTTGACGAGTGCCAACTAGCACGAAACCTAGGTCCAAGGCTTCCTGCCGATTGCCTCCAACCACCTAATATCATTACAAACTATGTACACCGTGATGGCGAGCTACCTAGAATGGTGGCCACATTACAACCTGACTGATAAAATTCAGTCTGCACCAAAGAGAGGACTAGACGCATCACACTAGTTACTAGTGTCAAATCAAAGTATCCAATACAGTCCTACAGGAGGTCAATTGCAAGCCCGAATAGCTCAGTGGTAACGTCTCTGACTGCAGCACTGGGTGACGCGGGTTCGAATCTCAGAAGGGACATGAGTTCCTTAAAGGTTGCAGATACGCCTTGCTGACGAGTGCCGACTAGCACGAAACCTGGGTGCAAGGCTTCCTGCCGATTGCCTCCAACCACCTAATATCATTACAAACTATGTACACCGTGATGGCGAGCTACCTAGAATGGTGGCCACATTACAACCTGACTGATAAAATTCAGTCTGCACCAAAGAGAGGACTAGACGCATCACACTAGTTACTAGTGTCCAATCAAAATATCCACTACAGTCCTACAGGAGGTCAATCGTGAGCCCGAATAGCTCAGTGGTAACGTCTCTGACTGCAGTACTGGGTGACGCGGGTTCAAATCTCAGAAGGGACATGAGTTCCTTCAAGGTTGCAGATACGCCTTGCTGACGAGTGCCAACTAGCACGAAACCTAGGTCCAAGGCTTCCTGCCGATTGCCTCCAACCACCTAATATCATCACAAACTATGTACACCGTGATGGCGAGCTACCTAGAATGGTGGCCACATTACAACCTGACTGATAAAATTCAATCTGCACCAAAGAGAGGAATAGACGCTTGACACTAGTTACTAGTGTCAAATCAAAATATCCACTACAGTCCTACAGGAGGTCAATCGCGAGCCCGAATAGCTCAGTGGTAACGTCTCTGACTGCAGCACTGGGTGACGCGGGTTCGAATCTCAGAAGGGACATGAGTTCCTTCAAGGTTGCAGATACGCCTTGCTGACGAGTGCCAACTAGCACGAAACCTAGGTCCAAGGCTTCCTGCCGATTGCCTCCAACCACCTAATATCATTACAAACTATGTACACCGTGATGGCGGGCTACCTAGAATGGTGGCCACATTACAACCTGACTGATAAAATTCAGTCTGCACCAAAGAGAGGACTAGACGCATCACACTAGTTACTAGTGTCAAATCAAAATATCCACTACAGTCCTACAGGAGGTCAATCGCGAGCCCGAATAGCTCAGTGGTAACGTCTCTGACTGCAGCACTGGGTGACGCGGGTTCGAATCTCAGAAGGGACATGAGTTCCTTCAAGGTTGCAGATACGCCTTGCTGACGAGTGCCAACTAGCACGAAACCTAGGTCCAAGGCTTCCTGCCGATTGCCTCCAACCACCTAATATCATTACAAACTATGTACACCGTGATGGCGGGCTACCTAGAATGGTGGCCACATTACAACCTGACTGATAAAATTCAGTCTGCACCAAAGAGAGGACTAGACGCATCACACTAGTTACTAGTGTCAAATCAAAATATCCACTACAGTCCTACAGGAGGTCAATCGCGAGCCCGAATAGCTCAGTGGTAACGTCTCTGACTGCAGCACTGGGTGACGCGGGTTCGAATCTCAGAAGGGACATGAGTTCCTTCAAGGTTGCAGATACGCCTTGCTGACGAGTGCCAACTAGCACGAAACCTAGGTCCAAGGCTTCCTGCCGATTGCCTCCAACCACCTAATATCATTACAAACTATGTACACCGTGATGGCGGGCTACCTAGAATGGTGGCCACATTACAACCTGACTGATAAAATTCAGTCTGCACCAAAGAGAGGACTAGACGCATCACACTAGTTACTAGTGTCAAATCAAAATATCCACTACAGTCCTACAGGAGGTCAATCGCGAGCCCGAATAGCTCAGTGGTAACGTCTCTGACTGCAGCACTGGGTGACGCGGGTTCGAATCTCAGAAGGGACATGAGTTCCTTCAAGGTTGCAGATACGCCTTGCTGACGAGTGCCAACTAGCACGAAACCTAGGTCCAAGGCTTCCTGCCGATTGCCTCCAACCACCTAATATCATTACAAACTATGTACACCGTGATGGCGGGCTACCTAGAATGGTGGCCACATTACAACCTGACTGATAAAATTCAGTCTGCACCAAAGAGAGGACTAGACGCATCACACTAGTTACTAGTGTCAAATCAAAATATCCACTACAGTCCTACAGGAGGTCAATCGCGAGCCCGAATAGCTCAGTGGTAACGTCTCTGACTGCAGCACTGGGTGACGCGGGTTCGAATCTCAGAAGGGACATGAGTTCCTTCAAGGTTGCAGATACGCCTTGCTGACGAGTGCCAACTAGCACGAAACCTAGGTCCAAGGCTTCCTGCCGATTGCCTCCAACCACCTAATATCATTACAAACTATGTACACCGTGATGGCGGGCTACCTAGAATGGTGGCCACATTACAACCTGACTGATAAAATTCAGTCTGCACCAAAGAGAGGACTAGACGCATCACACTAGTTACTAGTGTCAAATCAAAATATCCACTACAGTCCTACAGGAGGTCAATCGCGAGCCCGAATAGCTCAGTGGTAACGTCTCTGACTGCAGCACTGGGTGACGCGGGTTCGAATCTCAGAAGGGACATGAGTTCCTTCAAGGTTGCAGATACGCCTTGCTGACGAGTGCCAACTAGCACGAAACCTAGGTCCAAGGCTTCCTGCCGATTGCCTCCAACCACCTAATATCATTACAAACTATGTACACCGTGATGGCGGGCTACCTAGAATGGTGGCCACATTACAACCTGACTGATAAAATTCAGTCTGCACCAAAGAGAGGACTAGACGCATCACACTAGTTACTAGTGTCAAATCAAAATATCCACTACAGTCCTACAGGAGGTCAATCGCGAGCCCGAATAGCTCAGTGGTAACGTCTCTGACTGCAGCACTGGGTGACGCGGGTTCGAATCTCAGAAGGGACATGAGTTCCTTCAAGGTTGCAGATACGCCTTGCTGACGAGTGCCAACTAGCACGAAACCTAGGTCCAAGGCTTCCTGCCGATTGCCTCCAACCACCTAATATCATTACAAACTATGTACACCGTGATGGCGGGCTACCTAGAATGGTGGCCACATTACAACCTGACTGATAAAATTCAGTCTGCACCAAAGAGAGGACTAGACGCATCACACTAGTTACTAGTGTCAAATCAAAATATCCACTACAGTCCTACAGGAGGTCAATCGCGAGCCCGAATAGCTCAGTGGTAACGTCTCTGACTGCAGCACTGGGTGACGCGGGTTCGAATCTCAGAAGGGACATGAGTTCCTTCAAGGTTGCAGATACGCCTTGCTGACGAGTGCCAACTAGCACGAAACCTAGGTCCAAGGCTTCCTGCCGATTGCCTCCAACCACCTAATATCATTACAAACTATGTACACCGTGATGGCGGGCTACCTAGAATGGTGGCCACATTACAACCTGACTGATAAAATTCAGTCTGCACCAAAGAGAGGACTAGACGCATCACACTAGTTACTAGTGTCAAATCAAAATATCCACTACAGTCCTACAGGAGGTCAATCGCGAGCCCGAATAGCTCAGTGGTAACGTCTCTGACTGCAGCACTGGGTGACGCGGGTTCGAATCTCAGAAGGGACATGAGTTCCTTCAAGGTTGCAGATACGCCTTGCTGACGAGTGCCAACTAGCACGAAACCTAGGTCCAAGGCTTCCTGCCGATTGCCTCCAACCACCTAATATCATTACAAACTATGTACACCGTGATGGCGGGCTACCTAGAATGGTGGCCACATTACAACCTGACTGATAAAATTCAGTCTGCACCAAAGAGAGGACTAGACGCATCACACTAGTTACTAGTGTCAAATCAAAATATCCACTACAGTCCTACAGGAGGTCAATCGCGAGCCCGAATAGCTCAGTGGTAACGTCTCTGACTGCAGCACTGGGTGACGCGGGTTCGAATCTCAGAAGGGACATGAGTTCCTTCAAGGTTGCAGATACGCCTTGCTGACGAGTGCCAACTAGCACGAAACCTAGGTCCAAGGCTTCCTGCCGATTGCCTCCAACCACCTAATATCATTACAAACTATGTACACCGTGATGGCGGGCTACCTAGAATGGTGGCCACATTACAACCTGACTGATAAAATTCAGTCTGCACCAAAGAGAGGACTAGACGCATCACACTAGTTACTAGTGTCAAATCAAAATATCCACTACAGTCCTACAGGAGGTCAATCGCGAGCCCGAATAGCTCAGTGGTAACGTCTCTGACTGCAGCACTGGGTGACGCGGGTTCGAATCTCAGAAGGGACATGAGTTCCTTCAAGGTTGCAGATACGCCTTGCTGACGAGTGCCAACTAGCACGAAACCTAGGTCCAAGGCTTCCTGCCGATTGCCTCCAACCACCTAATATCATTACAAACTATGTACACCGTGATGGCGGGCTACCTAGAATGGTGGCCACATTACAACCTGACTGATAAAATTCAGTCTGCACCAAAGAGAGGACTAGACGCATCACACTAGTTACTAGTGTCAAATCAAAATATCCACTACAGTCCTACAGGAGGTCAATCGCGAGCCCGAATAGCTCAGTGGTAACGTCTCTGACTGCAGCACTGGGTGACGCGGGTTCGAATCTCAGAAGGGACATGAGTTCCTTCAAGGTTGCAGATACGCCTTGCTGACGAGTGCCAACTAGCACGAAACCTAGGTCCAAGGCTTCCTGCCGATTGCCTCCAACCACCTAATATCATTACAAACTATGTACACCGTGATGGCGGGCTACCTAGAATGGTGGCCACATTACAACCTGACTGATAAAATTCAGTCTGCACCAAAGAGAGGACTAGACGCATCACACTAGTTACTAGTGTCAAATCAAAATATCCACTACAGTCCTACAGGAGGTCAATCGCGAGCCCGAATAGCTCAGTGGTAACGTCTCTGACTGCAGCACTGGGTGACGCGGGTTCGAATCTCAGAAGGGACATGAGTTCCTTCAAGGTTGCAGATACGCCTTGCTGACGAGTGCCAACTAGCACGAAACCTAGGTCCAAGGCTTCCTGCCGATTGCCTCCAACCACCTAATATCATTACAAACTATGTACACCGTGATGGCGGGCTACCTAGAATGGTGGCCACATTACAACCTGACTGATAAAATTCAGTCTGCACCAAAGAGAGGACTAGACGCATCACACTAGTTACTAGTGTCAAATCAAAATATCCACTACAGTCCTACAGGAGGTCAATCGCGAGCCCGAATAGCTCAGTGGTAACGTCTCTGACTGCAGCACTGGGTGACGCGGGTTCGAATCTCAGAAGGGACATGAGTTCCTTCAAGGTTGCAGATACGCCTTGCTGACGAGTGCCAACTAGCACGAAACCTAGGTCCAAGGCTTCCTGCCGATTGCCTCCAACCACCTAATATCATTACAAACTATGTACACCGTGATGGCGGGCTACCTAGAATGGTGGCCACATTACAACCTGACTGATAAAATTCAGTCTGCACCAAAGAGAGGACTAGACGCATCACACTAGTTACTAGTGTCAAATCAAAATATCCACTACAGTCCTACAGGAGGTCAATCGCGAGCCCGAATAGCTCAGTGGTAACGTCTCTGACTGCAGCACTGGGTGACGCGGGTTCGAATCTCAGAAGGGACATGAGTTCCTTCAAGGTTGCAGATACGCCTTGCTGACGAGTGCCAACTAGCACGAAACCTAGGTCCAAGGCTTCCTGCCGATTGCCTCCAACCACCTAATATCATTACAAACTATGTACACCGTGATGGCGGGCTACCTAGAATGGTGGCCACATTACAACCTGACTGATAAAATTCAGTCTGCACCAAAGAGAGGACTAGACGCATCACACTAGTTACTAGTGTCAAATCAAAATATCCACTACAGTCCTACAGGAGGTCAATCGCGAGCCCGAATAGCTCAGTGGTAACGTCTCTGACTGCAGCACTGGGTGACGCGGGTTCGAATCTCAGAAGGGACATGAGTTCCTTCAAGGTTGCAGATACGCCTTGCTGACGAGTGCCAACTAGCACGAAACCTAGGTCCAAGGCTTCCTGCCGATTGCCTCCAACCACCTAATATCATTACAAACTATGTACACCGTGATGGCGGGCTACCTAGAATGGTGGCCACATTACAACCTGACTGATAAAATTCAGTCTGCACCAAAGAGAGGACTAGACGCATCACACTAGTTACTAGTGTCAAATCAAAAAACCCTCTGTTTCCATCTCATCCGGTGGAACCAGAAGGCCACATGCTCAAACATCTAAGTATAAAAGCTTGACAATACTTTATTTAGCACATATTTTATGTTGTGAGAAGAGTTTTAGGCAGGACACTACCAACTTACTGCGAAACAACAATTAAACGGCCTTCCGTTTTTCTTTTTTTCATTATTATATATTGTTGTTAATATTTTCACTGGATTTAATTTCATATTCATATTCTTATTGAACAATATAATCAGTGTAAATGGCCCGTTTTAAATATTATTCCCGGTAATGAGAAAATTATATGCAATACTGTGTACTACATTGCTGAAAATTCCATATTTGAACCAAAAATACTGTTTGGAATAAAGCTATTATGACTATTAAAAACTTCTGGTTAAACTGCTTAACAGAACTGGTAATATTTTGATTTCACGGTTGTTTTTTTAAAAAAAATGTTGTTTATCTAACTGTTACGGTGTTCAGAGAAACTGCGAATTGTATCTTTTCCGTATTGTTCATCGAAATTTGGTAATCTTATTATTATTATTATGTGCTTACATTTTCTTCCTGACCAACTGTTTATTTTGTAATTCTTAATTTATCACAAAAATGGAATATTAATTTAATGAATATAATTAAAATAAATTAAAATGTTTCAACATCAAATAGTTAAGGCCGCAGTGGTGAAATTGAATCTTACTGGATGGTCATATACTGTATGTATTAAACTATCATGGATCTAGTGTAGTACGCTTTCCTTTGATCAAAACACTTAGGTCTGAAGTGGATAGAACAAGACAGAAACAACTCAATATTTGCTAAATAAAATGTTAAATAGTCTTCAAACACTTAAGATGACTTAAGTTTTGCTTTAACCAGTATGCATCCGAAAAGATTCACCTACCACTTCTGTCAAGGAACTTAAGCCTAAGTTCCTATTATTTGCGAAGACGCTCCGAATCGATAATTACTAGGAACGATTATCGACTTTAACTCCAAAACACAAGGACTAATAAGAAATCATATATTCTTCGGCAGTTAAATTCGATATCATTACAAAGTCTATAAACAAATGTTTTACAAGGAATGTATTGTACTTTTATTCGTATTCTTTCGTCTTCTTCCAACTTGTACACGACTGAATCATTCGGTGCCTTCGAGTTGCCCGCCAATGGCGACCAAGGCCAACGAACCAACGTTCAATGTTCACGTTCATTTAAAACTTCTTTGCTTTAGTAGTGCTGCTTGCTATGCACATTTTTAGAGTCTATAGTCCTTAAACTAAGCCAGCGTTTTGCCTAGCAAATGTATTACATTTCGAGTATTGGTTTTGTGAGGATTTTGTTTTATTGGTTGGAGGATTTCATCATGAACTGACATCAGTTACAGAACCATCGGAAAACCACCTAGGAGTACTGGACAGCTGTTTCGTACCACTAATTTGGAACTATTCATCAGTATGCACCCGCCGACAGGAGTCGAACTCACGACCTTCAGGCTACAAGGCGAGCTAACTCGTAGACCATTAAGCCACTCACTGGGATCCGATCCAATGGCCAGCCAGCACATGAATTCTAACTTCTGCAATTCACACACGACATAGCGTGACCGCTTCACAATATCTTCTTCGATGAGTTACTGCCTCACCCTCAACCTGCTGTACCCTACTGGTCACGGCTTCTCACTAGAACTCCAGGTAACTACCTACCTGAATAGGGCCAGTTGCTAGTGAGCATCAGATCAATTTTCAAGTATTGGATTCATAGGGATTTGTTTGATCAAACCTTGTAAGCAGAAGGTCCTGGGTTCGGACGCTGGCGGTGGGTGCATACTGAAGAAGAGTCCAAAACTGGGACAGAGGATACAGCTGCCCAGTACTTCCTGATAGTTTTCCAATGGTTCTCTAACTGCTGATGTCAGCTCATGATGAAATCCTCCAACCAATATAAATCTACCTCTTTTCAACCTTTTCAAAATATATGGCGAAAATAAATACTGAAATACTGGAATAATAAAAAATTATTTAAACAATAAATTATACTGAAAAAAAGTGATATTTTTGTTGTGTTGCTTTTTGTTTTTAAAATCTTATAAAATTTATGAGGTAATTAGATGCAATATTGTAATGCACGCTGAAAATTCCATACCTGTACCACAAATACTGTTTGGAATAAAGCTATTATTATTATTATTATTATTAAAAATGACGAATGACGGTATATAAGGGAAGGGAAGAGAAATAAAAAAAAATTATAATAAAAAAGAGAGAATTATTATCCTTGCGTCAGTCATTTCACGCAACACTTTTTATTTATATTGCCATTTTTTATGTTTTAACTTGTGTTTGTTTTTATACACAAAGTGAGCAATATTCATCTCATTTTGGTCATTTTACTTTATTCATGAAATCTATTGTATCAAATTTTTAATCAACACCTGTTTAGGATATATTTGTTCGTTTAATGAACTTGTGTATCCATCCATCCATCCGTATGTGTTAAACTTTCTGTACTTGAAAATATATTTTCCGTGAATTAGAAGGGAAAAAGTAGGCAACACAAGGTTGAAATTGTTACATTGTCAATTGTTCATATTCAATTTTTTTCTAAATGTTTATAATACATAATAATAATTATTATCATTGTTTTATCCTACGGAAGTTGGGATCACTGATCTGGAATTGCGTAAACATTCATATTGTTAATTTTCTGATCAAAAACTTTTTAATTCTATTGCTTAATTATCAGGTGTGTTGTTTTGATAAAAGTTTACAGTGAACAAAATGGATGTGCTGAACCGTGCATCTAGCAATGACCTAAATGATGTATATATAGAGAGAACGAAGCGTATGTTAGCTAAATGTTCAGGATAGTAATTTATTTTAAAAATTTTATTATAGCTTATATATGTACAAACCAAGTTCACCTTTAACAGTTTTTGAAAAAAATTGGGCATTGGGTATATGATATTCATTATAATAAAGGTTTTTTTGTATTTCCCAATGAATGAAAAACAAAACGATATTACTGTGTTTACTGACGTTTCGCTATTTAATGCTGCTAATAGCTTTATCAAAGTATTATTAAACCGGAATTTACAAAATCTCAGCATATATATAACAAAGAGTTAAGGGGTGAGAAAATAGACTTAGGTCAAGTTAAAAGGACATATTGAAAGTCAAAATACCAATGAAGATCACTAAACCAAATAACAAAGGTAATAGTATCAAAACAAAGTTTACTAACTTGATCATCGTTCGTTAGTCTGGGGTCATTTTTCGTTGTCAAGTTAGTCATTTGGTAGAGATAACAAAATCAAGTGTAGATTGTTGGATTTGATCATTGGGTAAAATTATAAAAGCAGTATGTGTTTACATAGTGAACTTGCATATCACATTCGTGTTGATTTTGTCACTTCATGGGGGAGGGAGGTGTTGTAACCAGGTCAGATTCTGTTTTAGTCCATCATTCCTATTCAGTTCAGGCAATTTGGATTCCACTTGATATGAAGTGCTTCTGATATTATACGTTCTTTGTCATTCCATATAGAGCAGAGACGTCAGATGATATGAGAAGAGTACTCACTCAGCTCGACATTAGAGTTTTCTTCAAAACATCAGACACACTTCAAAACAACCTTCTCCATATAAAAGACCAAATCCCTAAAGATTCTCTATCTACTTGTATCTTTAAAATAAAATGCTTGGAATGTGATGCGATATACATCAGACAAACATCTCGGGAAATCAAAATTAGAAGAAATAAACACCGTAGAGCATCTGTTCGACCACCGAAAAATCCCGTTGAACTAGAAAGGCTTGAACAATCATCATCCATAGCTCTTTGGCAGGCTATAGAATCAGGCCACAAAATTGATTTTGACAATATTGAAATAATCCAGAAATAGCATTTCAGAAATCATGAAGAACGTTTAATATCAGAAGCACTTCATATCAAGTGGAATCCAAATTGCCTGAACTGAATAGGAATGATGGACTAAAACAGAATCTGACCTGGTAACAGCACCTCCCTCCCCCATGAAGTGACAAAATCAACACGAATGTGATATGCAAGTTCACTATGTAAACACATTCTGCTTTTATAATTTTACCCAATGAGCAAATCCAACAATCTACACTTGATTTTGTTATCTCTACCAAATGACTAACTTGACAACGAAAAATGACCCCAGACTAACGAACGATGATCAAGTTAGTAAACTTTGTTTTGATACTATTACCTTTGTTATTTGGTTTAGTGATCTTCATTGTTATTTTGACTTTCAATATGTCCTTTTAACTTGACCTAAGTCTATTTTCTCACCCCTTAACTCTTTGTTATATATATGCTGAGATTTTGTAAATTCCGGTTTAATAATACTTTGATAAAGCTATTAGCAGCATTAAATAGCGAAACGTCAGTAAACACAGTAATATCGTTTTGTTTTTCATTCATTGGGAAATACAAAAAACCTTTATTATAATGTTTATTAAAGCTTGATTTCATACAGTATTTTGGTACAAGTAAGGAATTTTCAGCATGTGATATCGGTAGACTAAATTTAGCAGACTGACCATTGATATTAGGTGTGCGTCGGCCGGAGATTGGACCTCAGACTAAGTGCATGGTCAGCGAGCGTCCCAACTGCTGTGCCACTGATGCACATGACCGAACGTAGAGAATCGATCGATGCGTTCTTCTGCATAGAGCTGACTTACAGTCCAGAAAGGTCTCGATGACAGCAAAAAGACAGCTATGTGCGATCAGATCCGTGGTAATATCAAGTAATAAAAATAACACATTATTTCATCGATGACATCAGGCAGCTCCGTACGGTCCATGGATTTCTAAAGTACGCATCTCCTCGATACGGGTCATAGGTGGAAATCACGAAATCCTTTAAAATTATCAATAGACAAAGGAGCTCGATTCTCCTCAAGTTTGTCGAAGCAATTTCTATCAAACACTTGAAACCAGATTTATGTGTTCAGAAAGAAGCAGTTATCAGTCTTTCCTTGCCCATCCTGGTAACTGGATGTCTTTATTCTCTCATTTGATTACGCAATCTTTGGCTGTAACCTCACCCATTAGACATAGTGTAATTTTGCTTGTCTCTTGTTTCTATGATTTGAGTTGAACTCAGTACATTGCTACCTAATTTATTAGTCACTCAGCATCTTACGCATCTCTCGTCTGTATTGCGTAACTCCTTTACCATTGTATGCATACATTCATTTTGATTAAACTTGAACTGCCTGTCTAGAAACTATATAAGCGTGATTTTCTGAGCACTGTTCACTAGTTGTGGAACCTTCTGTCAGCTGAAACCAACTAAACTTTGCAAGTATGTTAAAACCTTTCTGTACATAAACCTCATAATTTATTTAGGCTGTAAGTAAGCAGCTGATGAGAAGCCAATGAAATAAATGATGGTACCATATTATTCTGCATAAACCACTGTTATTCTGGCTTTATTCAAATACAAAATAAGTACTGTACAACAAAATTAGTTAATTAGAAATAACCGTAAGAAATACCTGAGAATGAAATAGAATGTTGGTAACCAGGTGAGATCAAAATTCTGTCAGAAAAGAATCAAATACACTAAACACGTTTTCCGCTGACAGTGAAAAGTCAGGGGAATGAGAATCAATCACAAACAAAGATCAATAATAAGGATTAAATCAAACGGAGATAAATATATGTTAGAAAGATGATACTAAGGTCAAGAAGAAAGGGTAGTAATTACACAGTTAGGTAAAAATATCCAAATAAGTAACATTATTGCAAGTAGATTTTTCAGTCACTTATTTTGCTTCAATTACTGGTTTTTGTAGGAATTTTATTTGATTGGTTGGAAGATTTCATCATGAACTGACTAGTTCAGACCATTGGAAAACCAACTGGGAGTACTGGACAGCTGTCTCGTCAGCCTAGTTTAGGACTCTTCACAGTATGCACCCACCGCCAAGGTTCGAACCCAGGACCTTCTGGTTACAACTCGAGCTAGCTCATAGACCACTTAGCCACTGGGACCCGATCCAATGACCAGCCATTCCATGAATTCTAACTTCTGCCAATTCATGATATGGCGCAACCACTTTGCAATGTCTTCTTCGATGAGTTACTGCCTCACCTTCAACCAATATTTGAAAATTGATCTGATGCTCACTAGCGACTGGCCCTATTCAGGTAAGTAGTTAACTGGAGTTCTAGTGAGAAGCCGTGACCAGTAGGGTACAGCAGGTTGAATGTGAGGTAGTAACTCATCGAAGAAGAAGACATTTTGAAGAGGTCACGCTATGTGGTGCGTGAAGTGGCAGAAGTTAGAATTCATGTGCTGGCTGGCTATTGGATTGGGTCCCAGTGAGTGGCTTAATGGTCTACGAGCTAGCTCGCTAGCCTTGTAACCAGAAGGTCCTGGGTTCTAACCCCATGGTGTGGGTGCGTACTGGTGAAGAGTCTCAAACTAGAACGGAGGAAACAGCTGGTTGTCCAGTACTCCCAGTTTTTTCGATGGTTCTCTAACTGATGACAATTCATGATAAAATCCTCCAATCAATAAAACAATAAGAATCACTACTCAATTACGAAGATTCTATTTATAGTCAGTTGTTTTTATAAAGGAGACAGGAGTGAGGATTCTTTTGATTAGTTGCCCGATCTATTGTTTTAGGCCACTCATCCGCTGGCACTATACAGCCAGCGTGAAATCAGACACACGTACACACACACACAGTTTAAACATACTAAAGTCACTTTAACATTTCCTCCTGGATTATTTTAAAGATAAGCACTTTAGATAAGATTAATATTATGATTATGTTGTTTTCTAGAGTTACATTTACTTCCGCTAATAGGCTAATAGTATGTTCGATTTTAAAGTCGGGAATACTTTTTTTATTAGGAATGACATGTAGATAAGAATAAATCATAATAACACAAAACGAAAATCACACGGAGAACAAAGTTTTAATTTTGAAGAAGTTCTCATCTAGACTGTACATTTGTTAATATACAACAAAGAGATCAAAATATACTGGGTTATAAAATAAAGCTGCGTAAGACAAATAAACCTGCAAATATAAAAATACAATTTAAACTGTTAAAAGTGGAAAATGGTTAATGTTAGGTCATGGGTAGGACAAGCTGACTGACTGTCGGGAATATTCTGTGTTACAATACAACAGGGTTGTAAACATCACCTGGGCATTTCATGTCGACATGTTTATTTTTGTTGTCATTGAAGGAAGATACATCGGCTGACTAGCTTCTCAAAAGCTTTGAGCAGATTGCGTTATTTCGTTTCCCCGGTTCCAGTAAGGAATTAGTCAATTTTTTACAGTTTTTCTGTGAAGTCATGTAAAAAGGATTGTGTGCGACAGAATGTAATTAAGATGTGCTGCGGAAGTCTTATGTTCAACTCGGAACTGCGTCGGTGGCACAGCGGTTAGGACTCTCGCCGACCATGCACATGGTCCGGGGTTCGATCCCCTGCCTGCAAAATTTGGGCTACCGATATCACATGCTGAAAATTCCATACTTGTACCAAAAATACTGTGTGATTTCAAGCTATAATCAAAATAAAAAAAATAATACATAATAATACAACAGGGTTAACAGTTACAAACAAAATTAAAGTCAGTCGCTAATGACAACTGCACTTTCCCTCACCAAAACATTAAACACCGAAGATTACTCGCCATTACAGATTAAGTGACCACGTCCAGATGGTTAGTCACAAATCAAAAGATACAGGATTACAGTAAAACTGCTCCAGAAAAGCATATTTAAGCGACTATATAAAGAGTTTACTGCATATCAACTGCCATCCTTACCTTTTTGATCGACTGCACCAGTAAACTTATAGAACTAATCCTCATATTTATTAAAAGTTAGTTGAAATATCTGCTTCTTACATGTGTGAAGTAAGGCAGATAGGAAGATACTATTAAATGAAATTATACGTATAATAATTTATTTGTTTTTTATGTCGTTTTAGCGTTCTCTGCTCTGGTTGGTTTCACTGCTCAAAACAAAAATGCCGAGAACACCCACCGTCCGATCATTTCAATATGTTTCTGCGACATCGTCACAGAGATGTATGCTAAATTTTTGTATTACTGTGAATCAGACAATTCACTGGGCTTATATTATTATTACTTCCTTTAATTCCTAGAGGAACATAGGGCTTCAGCCATGCGTCTCCATTGTGTTCGGTTCTCTGCTAGAGTTTTCACCTGGCTCCATGTCTGCCCACACGTTTTCATCTCCTCTTCACATAACCTCCTCCAAGTCACCCCGCCCTTGCACTGACGATCAACTCGCCGCTTCGCTTTCGGGTTCCACTCGAGCAATGACTTGTCTAGTGACGTCACTTGATGGTTTCCTAAGAGTATGGCCAATCCATCTCCATTTCTTCCTGCCTATTTGTTTCACAATCGGTTCCTGGTTGGTTCGCTCATTGCCAGAGATCTCTGTTGCTGATCTCTTCTGGCCGGTCATTTGATCTTGAGTAGTATTGAGCGAAGACAACTGTTAATGAAGGTCTGTAGTTTGTTTGAGATGCTCTTTATGACGCGCAGTGCAAGTCTCTGATCCGTACAGTAAGTAGCACTGAGTTCACATTGGAGTTGAAAATCCGGATCTTATTTTTCATGTTCACGTTGAGTGCTGTTGACCTCCACACGGACTTCAGAGTAGTGAAAGCTTGTCTTGCCTTTCCGATTCTTGCTTCGATATCCTCGTCAGTTCCGCCTATAGTTGAAACGATGCTTCCCAGGTAGGTGGGTAAAGGAGGTTGTTTCTTTCAGATTCCTCCCATTTATGCTGATTGTTGTCTGTTGTTGTTGCTGTTGGTGGTGTTGCCCAGGAATCTTCATCATCTCTGTTTCCTCTATGTTCACCTGAAGTCCTACGCTCTCTGGATGCTTCTTCTGCCAACTTGTTGCTTTTCGCTTGCATATCTTCTAGTCTGTGGGAAATCAGACATATATCATCGGCGAATTCCAGATCCTCCAAGTTTCTTTTGTGTGAGTCCATTTTACGCCTGTTTCCTAATTGCCCGCTGTTTGTCGCATTATCCAATCTACTGCAATCAGGAAAATCATTGGCGATAGTAGGCAGCCTTGTCTTATTCCTGTCCTCACTTCGAAGGATTCCGTAAGTTTCTCGTTGTGGGCTTATAAATCACAGTTAAAAGTTAGACATAGTGGTAGTCGATGAAAATTCAACGTTGAAAGGATAGTAAATACTACCACAGTGGGTTACGAAGCGGTGAAACATAAACGTATGTGTAAGAGCTAATAATGATATGAATTCTGACAGAAATCATTTCCCCCAGAGGCGAAATAGTCAACAAGCTAGCCTCGTGACCTAAGGTTCCTGGGTTCAATCTCCGGGTGCTTACAACGGAAAAATCATGAACTAGTTCATTATAAATTATTTAAATTAATCTCAGCGTGTTAAGAAAATCAAAACAAGATTTTTCTGAATGTTTCGCTGTGTAAGCCACAGCTTCTTCAGCAGATTTATTCGGATTTTTATTTTCAAAATAAAAAAAATAAAAATCCGAATAAATCTGCTGAAGAAGCTGTGGCTTACACAGCGAAACATTCAGAAAAATCTTGTTTTGATTTTCTTAACACGCTGAGATTAATTTAAATAATTTATAATGAACCAGTCTGACTCGGCGCTCAAATTATTCCAGGAAGTTGGTAACACCTACGGCCTGGAAACCTATAATCATGAACTAGGTCAAAACGACTGTCCAATACTCTCTGGATTTCAATAATTCTCTAACGGATATCAGTCTGTGATCACAATAAAATCAGTCATATATATATATATACAGGTTGCAGACCTTCATCAACAACTGTCTTCGCTGTATACTCAAGATCAAATGGCCACCGGAAAGAATCACTAACAAGAAACTATGGGAACAAACAAAACAAGAACCAATCGTCCAACTAATATGCAGGAGAAAGTGGAGATGGATTGAACACTCGCTGAGGAGGCCGCTGGGTGACATCGCGCGTCAGGACAGTGCTCGAGTGGAACTCGAAAGGGAAGCGGCGAGTGGTTCGTCGGTGCAAGGGTGACATGGAGGAGATCGTGTGAAGAGGAGCTGAAACGGTATGCACTACCATGTATGCAGGTGAGAAGTACAGCAGAAGAGAGAAGCAAGTGGAGATTTGCAGTTGAAGCCCTATGTTCCACTAGGAACCCAAGGGAATAATAATAATATACAAAACAAGACTTGAATAAAAAGGAATTAAATAATTCACAATGACTCAGTGCTTTTAAGGGGCTGAAATCTATTAGCAAGAGGTAGGTTGTTAGAGAGAACTACCCCGAAATTCTAGAGAAAAAACGTCACAATTTTTTTCTGAAATCCAACATCTAACAAATAGGAGAAAGAATATTTGTATATAATTTGAAGCATTAGTTTGAATAGTTTAACAGGGTGCAGAATCTCATCAACAGCTACATCCACTGTCTCAATAGTGAAGACCAGATGCTCGGAAAGAATAAGAAACAGGGAGCTCTGACAAGAAAACAACCAAGAACCTGTATCCCAAAAAATATACCTAAGGATATGGAGTTGAATTCGAAATACTCTGAAGGGATCTATGAGTGACACTAAGCATCAGGCTTGGTGTCTTGCGTCTGAGGATGATGTGGAGATCATATGAAGACGAAATGAAAGCTTATGGTCAAGACTACACAGAAGAGATTCAAATGGAGATGTATTGTTGAGGTCCTGTGTTCTACTAGGAACTCAACGGAGTAATGAGATAAAGTAAATAAAAGTCGTTCAATTCATCAGCGATTAACTCAGATTCTAATTTTATAGGAAATATGCATTTTTCAAGGTAACAGATCTGTCTTGCTGACAGCTCCTGGATGTATTGAAACTGAGTCAAAGATAACCTTTTGTCGATTGAAAGACTAACATTTAATACTAAAACGAAGGCTTACCATCATATATACCACAGCTTCGCATGATTTATCGTAGTGAGAATGTTAGTACACCTGGCCGAAATACTTTAAATTATGCACCTAGGGACTACGTCAACTCCAAGCTTAGTGATAGGGAGTGAAGTGATAGAACATGTTGACCACTTCACCTATTCGGGAAGTTGTATCAGCACCAACGGATTGATTGGTGACGAAATCACAGCACGGATCCAGAAATCTAGGGCTGCTTTCGCTAACTTACACCGTCTCTGGCGTAGGCGTGACATCCGACTGTCAACCAAGGGACGTGTATACTGCTCAGAAGTTCGCTCCGTCCTTCTCTGTGGCGGTGAGACGTGGCCATTGAGAGCGGAAGACATGAAGAGATTGTCTGTTTTTGACCACAGATGTTTACGATCTCTTTCTCGCGTTAGGTGGTATAATAAGGTAAGTAATGTTGACGTTAGGCGTAGATGTTGGGCAAAGAGGGAAAATCACTCGAAGAGGCTATGAAGTTACATAGATTGAGATGGTTAGGCCACGTGCTGCGCATGCCTAACCATCGTCTCCCCCGACGGGCATTACTAGCTGATATAGGTGCAGGTTGGAAAAGAGTAAGTGGTGGCCAAACAAAAACATGGCATCAGTCCATGAAATCCTTGACGGTTAAACTGAGTCAGGTAGGGAGATGCAGACTTCCGGGTTGGGGCCCTCGGGACTCTAAGAATCAATGGCTGGAGACAATAGGTGACATGACTCAAAATCGTTGTCAATGGCTTACGCAGATGTATTCAGTCTCTTTAACCTTCATACTCCTTTCTACCATTACTCATTCTGTTTCACTCTTATACTTGTCAAAACGGTATTGATTCTATTCACTCATTTACTTGTCTACCTTTGTGTGCTATTTGGAACGTGGCAACTCGAACTGCTGCACTTCGGTGCCAAGTTCTATGTTGAATCCAGACAGACAGACAGACCTAGGTACTAAAATATGCAGTGACTATAATTTAAAACTAATTCGCCTGTGTTATGTTTTGATAAGCTCGCACTTTGAAAATAACAAATTTGATTTACCACGTAACTTGATTGAAGACCAGATTCAGATTGCTGATCACTTCTGATGTAGTTGTGCTCCACTTGATCTTCGGTAGGATTATGTTTCCGGGTCTTTACATCACAGCTGTTGCAATAAAAGCTGATATGGGCGATCCTATGGGTGTTCCTTTAACTTGTTCATATATTTGGCCGTTGAATCGGAAGTAAGTCGTTAGGCATAGGTTTATGCATTCCATACAACTTGTGTGTTGCATTTCTGATTGTTGTGGGAGGTAACTGCTCCATGATTTCTGTTGCTAGTTTTGTTCCAGTTGAGGTATATAATGCTGTGAAATCGAAGGATACCAATATTTCTTGGTCATATATTTGAATGCCTTTGATTTTTTCCAGAAATTGGATTTCAGATTTGCAAAAACTGTTAAAAATCTACATTGGCCAAAGTGGACGTTCTGTTCGTCTTCATATCCATGAAAATAAACTGGCCGTCAAAAGACATGACATCCACTCCCTCAAATCACTACATGCAGACAACCACGGACATCAATTCGACTGGGACAACGTTCAAATATTAGACAGAGGAAACACTAAGATTGCTAGAGAATTTTTAGAGGGCTGCCTGGTATTCCAGTGAATCATCAATCAATAGACACATCGATATAGACAAAATTTACCAACCTAAAAGAAAGAAATCTCACATACAAAAGCTCAAAGTTCAAGTCAAGGAAACAGCCTGCACCAATACAAGTAGCCTAGAGGATGTGAAAACACACAAAAGTGACCAATCACGTTCAATGTCACCGGGAGAGGCGACTTATAAACCTGTGGAGAAATACAAGAGCCCTCTTCAAATCGAAGTATGCGCTGAAAATGTTGTCTGGTAGAACAATGTAAGCTTCTCAAATAAACCATCCAGTTCAGAGAATACAACTACATCAAAGTCATCCATCTGAGCCACAAATATCTACTGGTCAATTGACGCAATCCTTGAATTAGACCATGAAGATCAAAGGAGAGTAGACTGGCCCATGTTTGTGAGAACTGTTCAATAATGCAAAAATGTATTACTTTGGAGATCCAAGACAACAAATAAGCCATTTTATTGGTTGTGTAAGGTTACGCTTCTATGTTGTCCAGTTGTATTGTAATAAATATTCTCCACCAGCCTAATGGTTTAATTTTTCCTAACTGGCGTTTACCTGTCTATGCTTGTTTTAGCTTACCTAATGACAGTACTAAGAAAGGTGAAAAAGCATTACTGTACTTCGGAATTTTGTAAACGCGCTCAACTCAGGAAACAGTAGTAGAAATAAATTGACATGTCAAACGCAAAGTGATCAAGAGAATATATGATTATTATATCGCGTACACTTAATAATACTGTCATTTTGTATAGATAATGAATTTATGACTTGGTTTTTAGTTGAGGTTATGAAAAGCATAACGCAGCCTTTGAAATGAAGATGGTAATAAAACAAGACTACCTAACATCCCTGATGATATCTCGAATTGTAGTGGACAGGATCATGAAAAAGATAGTGTGGTGCGAGAACTCAAGGATATGTTGGACCGAAAGGAAGGCTCTAAAAGATCCATACATCACATATGAGTTCTGTTTAGTGCCATAAAGCTTGAAGGTCTACGGGCAAAAACAAAAAAAGTTTGGCAAAAAAAGTGGGCAATGAAGATAGAACATCAAAGTAGAGAAGAAGATTCATAACCACGCAAAAAGAGCATCAGTTACCAATAACTTTGAAGGGGGTCACTTCTGCTGCTGCAGGTGACGATACAGACGAGGATGCCAAAGAAAATGTCGGAAAAGCAATACACACCTTTTTTATCTGAAATCAATGTGGTGCTTATTATCACCAATGATATTCCTGATTGTGGTGGACTGGATTATGCATCAGACAGTGGGAAACGAGAAGACAGGGATATTCTGGACTGAAGTGAAGAACATAGAAGACCTGAATTTCGCGCGTGGATGATTTATGTTTGATGTCACACAAAATCGAAGACTTACAAGCGAAAACCGACAAACTGGTCGAAGAAGCAGCCAGAGAAGACAGGACGGTAGGTGAACATAGACAAGACGGAGGTTATGAAAATAACCAACCAACCACCAACAACAACAGCAGCAACATCCAGCGCCAATCACCATCAACGAGAGGGATTTGATGAAAGAGGTTACTTCATTCACTTATCTAGTGAGCATTGTCTCAACTACACGCAGGTGGAACGGACGAGGATGTCAAATCGAGAATCGGAAAGGCGAGAAACACATTCATCAACCTGAAACCAATCTAGAAATCTTCGTCACTCAGCCTGCATCAACAACAAAATGATTCGGATTTTCAATACAAACATCAAGTCAGCTCTTCTATACGGATCAGAAACTTGGTGGGTCACAAAGAATATTTCCAACAGCCTGTTGCAGGTAGATTTTTATCAACAGCTGTCTTCGTTCTATACTGAAGATCAGATGGCCGGAGAGAATCACCAGCAAGAAACTATGGGAAGAAACAAAACAAGATTCAATCGCTCAACAAGTATGCAGGAGAAAGTGTAGATGGATTGGACACTGGCTGAGGAGGCCGCTGGGTGACATTGTGCGTCAGGCCAACGGTCGAGTGGAACCCGAAAGGGAAGCTGCGAGTGTGACGTTGAAGTGTGACATGGAGGAGATCGTGTGGAGAGGAGTTGAAACAGTATGGATTAACATGTATGCAGGTGCAAAGTACAGCAGAAGACAGGGGGAACTGGAGGCGTGCAGTTGAATCCCTATGTTCCACTAGGAACCCAAGGGAACAATAATAATATAATAATAAGTAGTTTAGCAGGGTGCAGAATCTCATCAACAGCTACATCCACTGTCTCAATAGTGAAGACCAGATGCTCGGAGAGGAATAAGAAACAGGGAGCTCTGACAAGAAAACAACCAAGAACCTAAGGATATGGAGTTAAATTCGAAATACACTGAAGGGATCTATGAGTGACACTAAGCATCAGGCTTGGTGTCTTGCGTCTGAGGATGATGTGGAGATCATATGAAGACGAAATGAAAGCTTATGGTCAAGACTACAGAGAAGAGATTCAAATGGAGATGTATCGTCGAGGTCCTATGTTCTACTAGGAACTCAACGGAGTAATGAGATAAAGTAGATAAAAGTCGTTCAGTTCATCCGTGATAAACTCAGATTCTAATTTTATAGGAAACATGAATTTTTCAAGGTAACAGATCTGTCTTGCTGACAGCTCCTGGATGTATTAAAACTGAGTCAAAGATAATCTTTTGTCGATTGAAAGACTAACATTTAATATTAAAACGAAGGTTTACCATCATATATACCACAGCTTCGCGTGATTTATCGTAGTGAGAATGTTAGTACACCTAGTCAAAATACTTTACATTATGCACCTAGGTACTAAAATATGCAGTGACTATAATTTAAAACTAATTCGCCTGTGATATGTTTCGATAAGCTCGCAATTTGAAAATAACAAATTTGATTTATCAAGTAACTTGACTGAAGACCAGATTCAGATTGCTGATCACTTCTGATGTAGTTGTGCTCTACGTAATGTATCCAAACCTTGGGTTTGATCTTCGGTAGGATTATGTTTCCGGATCTTTGCATCACACCTGTTGCAATGAAACGTGATATAGGCGATCCTATGGGTGTTCTTTTAACTTGCTCATATATTTTGCCGTTGAATCGGATGTAAGTTGTAAGGCATAGGTTTATGGATTCCATACAACTTGTGTGTTGCATTTTTGATTGTTGTGGGAGGTGTTCGTCATTGCTGAGTAACTGCTCCATGATTTCTTTTGCTAGTTTTTGTCCAGTTGAGGTATATAATGCTGTGAAATCGAAGGATACCAATATTTCTTGGTCATATATTTGAATGCCTTTGATTTTTTCCAGAAATTGGATTACAGATTTGCAAAAAATGATAAAAAAACCACATTGGTCAAAGTGAACGTTCTGTTCGTCTTCATATCCATGAACATAAACTGGCCGTCAAAAGACATGACATCCACTCCCTCATGCCACTGCATACAGACAACCACGGACATCAATTCGACTAGGACAACGTTCAAATATTAGACAGAGGAAACACTAAGATTGCTAGAGAATTTTTAGAGGGCTGCCTGGTGTTCCAGTGAATCATCAATCAATAGACACATCGATATAGACAAAATTTACCAACCTATAAGAAGGAAATCTCATATACGAAGGGTTAAAGTTCAAGTCAAGGAAACAGCCTGCACCAATACAAGTAGCCTAGAGGATGTGAAAACACACAAAAGTGACCAATCACGTTCAATGTCACCGGGAGAGGCGACTTATAAACCTGTGGAGAAATACAAGAGCCCTCTTCAAATCGAAGTATGCGCTGAAAATGTTGTCTGGTAGAACAATGTAAGCTTCTCAAATAAACCATCCAGTTCAGAGAATACAACTACATCAAAGTCATCCATCTGAGCCACAAATATCTACTGGTCAATTGACGCAATCCTTGAATTAGACCATGAAGATCCAAAGGAGAGTAGACTGGCCCATGTTTGTGAGAACTGTTCAATAATGCAAAAATGTATTACTTTGGAGATCCAAGACAACAAATAAGCCATTTTATTGGTTGTGTAAGGTTACGCTTCTATGTTGTCCAGTTGTATTGTAATAAATATTCTCCACCAGCCTAATGGTTTAATTTTTCCTAACTGGCGTTTACCTGTCTATGCTTGTTTTAGCTTACCTAATGACAGTACTAAGAAAGGTGAAAAAGCATTACTGTACTTCGGAATTTTGTAAACGCGCTCAACTCAGGAAACAGTAGTAGAAATAAATTGACATGTCAAACGCAAAGTGATCAAGAGAATATATGATTATTATATCGCGTACACTTAATAATACTGTCATTTTGTATAGATAATGAATTTATGACTTGGTTTTTAGTTGAGGTTATGAAAAGCATAACGCAGCCTTTGAAATGAAGATGGTAATAAAACAAGACTACCTAACATCCCTGATGATATCTCGAATTGTAGTGGACAGGATCATGAAAAAGATAGTGTGGTGCGAGAACTCAAGGATATGTTGGACCGAAAGGAAGGCTCTAAAAGATCCATACATCACATATGAGTTCTGTTTAGTGCCATAAAGCTTGAAGGTCTACGGGCAAAAACAAAAAAAGTTTGGCAAAAAAAGTGGGCAATGAAGATAGAACATCAAAGTAGAGAAGAAGATTCATAACCACGCAAAAAGAGCATCAGTTACCAATAACTTTGAAGGGGGTCACTTCTGCTGCTGCAGGTGACGATACAGACGAGGATGCCAAAGAAAATGTCGGAAAAGCAATACACACCTTTTTTATCTGAAATCAATGTGGTGCTTATTATCACCAATGATATTCCTGATTGTGGTGGACTGGATTATGCATCAGACAGTGGGAAACGAGAAGACAGGGATATTCTGGACTGAAGTGAAGAACATAGAAGACCTGAATTTCGCGCGTGGATGATTTATGTTTGATGTCACACAAAATCGAAGACTTACAAGCGAAAACCGACAAACTGGTCGAAGAAGCAGCCAGAGAAGACAGGACGGTAGGTGAACATAGACAAGACGGAGGTTATGAAAATAACCAACCAACCACCAACAACAACAGCAGCAACATCCAGCGCCAATCACCATCAACGAGAGGGATTTGATGAAAGAGGTTACTTCATTCACTTATCTAGTGAGCATTGTCTCAACTACACGCAGGTGGAACGGACGAGGATGTCAAATCGAGAATCGGAAAGGCGAGAAACACATTCATCAACCTGAAACCAATCTAGAAATCTTCGTCACTCAGCCTGCATCAACAACAAAATGATTCGGATTTTCAATACAAACATCAAGTCAGCTCTTCTATACGGATCAGAAACTTGGTGGGTCACAAAGAATATTTCCAACAGCCTGTTGCAGGTAGATTTTTATCAACAGCTGTCTTCGTTCTATACTGAAGATCAGATGGCCGGAGAGAATCACCAGCAAGAAACTATGGGAAGAAACAAAACAAGAACCAATCGCTCAACAGATATGCATGAGAAGGTGTAGATGGATTGGACACTGGCTGAGGAGGCCGCTGGGTGACATTGTGCGTCAGGCTCTCAAGTGGAACCTGAAAGTGTGACATGGAGGAGATGGTGTGAATAGGAGTTGAAACAATATGGACTAACATGGATGCAGGTGAAAAGTACAGGAGAAGTCAGAAGGAACTGGAGACGTGTAGTTGAATCCCTATGTTCCACTAGGAACCCAAGGGAACAATAATAATAATATAATAATGTGGGAATCTGCTACACCCAAAATAAAGAACAACATCTGGAATTTAATCACTAATGTCAAATTGGTTCTACTGGATTCAGAAACTTGGCGCATATGTCACAAAACTCATTTTACAGGCTGGTGTACGCTTTCTTTCAAAGTTACCTTCTTTTCCCTGATACTGAAGATGAGAAGGCAAGGAAAGATAAGCAACAAGAAACTCTGACGGGTAACGAATCCACAGAGAATCTATTGTCCAGCAAATATGCCGAAGGAAATTGAGATGGACTGAATATATGTCCAGGAGGTAGGTCATAGAATGGAGTTCGAATGGAAGGAGACAAGTTGGGGATGGGTTTGAGGGCGACATGGAGGAGATCATATGAAAAGTAAATGAAAACCCATGGGTGATCCTGGAGCCAACTAAAAAGAACTGTGGAGAAGGCAGGGAAATTGTGATGCGTTGCTAAAATCCTTTATTCAGCTAGGAATCCAAGGTAATAGTGAGAGAAATACCAATGATAACAATAGATAACATAGGGTAGGGCCCTGGACTAATGGTTAGGAAGCCACTAAATATTTTATTTTTTTTTAAATTTTGATTTACAGCTTGATTCCACACCGTATTTTCGGTACAAGTATGGAATTTTCAGCATGGATATCGGTAGCCCAAATTCAGGCCGACCATAGATATCGGGTGTGCGCCGGCAGGGGATCGAACCCCGGACCATGTGCATGGTCGGCGAGAGTCCTAACCATTGTGCCACCGACGCATGCTGCTACGATCCAGGTTTTATTATAAATTTAACAAAGTTATATGAACTGATATAGCTCCGCTATAGGCAAAAACTCAGGAAGCATCGACACCTAAGCAGTTGTTAAATGAGAGAGATAAAGAAAAACACAAGGATGAGTAGGCAATATGTAGTTAGTTTTTTTTCAAAATACATTTAAAAATATTATTTTGAATATGACTTCTATATTTGGTCAGGGTTGTTTATACCAATAATGTATGGGATAATTTGGTAGATCCCATAATTTAACACACCTGTCACACAGTGTGTACATCGGGGGTTCAGTGTCAGAATGTCTGCTAACCACATGCATGGTACAGAGTTCGATTACCTACCTAGGCAATGCTAAACGACTGGACAGGTAGGTTAAAACCCGAAAGGGAGGGAAAGCTGAGGGTGGGGGCTAGCAAAACCACTCTGTATAGACAATACCACTGCTAGTGAAAAATTCAAAGCTTGATGCTCTATGCTCCACTCAGTACTCCAGAAATGAAAGAGAGACAGTCTACCCGAATGCGCATAAAATAAACACATAGGCAATACTCTTCACTAGCTACAGATCACTTAACAAATAGGAAGGACATTCTACTAGCAGATGACTTCAATCAATCCAATCATTACATTATAAGTTTTAAACTTATAAATTCTAATTTGTCAACAATTTGACAGAGTTATCAACAATAAATAATGATTAATCTGTCAAATTAGTGTTGTTTTAGTGGTATGTATACTACTGATGGATGTAAGTAGTTTGAAACTACTCACATTAATCACTAGGTGTTTGGTAATCAGATCAAAATGACTTAAACACCAACCATCATAATATTTCTGTGTATTTTGACGATAAAATTGTGTCATTTACTAACTGCGAATTTTATTTTTATTTTTAAAGTAATTAAACAGAAATATGGAGGTAAAAAAAAGAATAAAATATGATCTATCTAATTTTTTCGATTCTTTGTACTCCAAGTGAAACATAGGCTTAAAGGTTTTTTGACGTTTCAGTAGAAGTAGTAGTAGTGTTGTTTTTATAGGCGTAGGATTGCTAGTCTTACGCCCAACGTTTCCTCATCGTTGAGCTTACTGTCAGCTGGAAAACTAGGCGTAGTTTTATCAGTGTGTCGTCTGGCAATCGAAACCGGACTAAGTGGATGATTGGTGGACATTATACTACTGAAATATATTTGGGTATCCATCAGTTGAAGAGTCACTTTGTAATGTCTTCTTCTATGAGTTACAGCCTCACCTTCAACCTGCTGTGCACTACGAAGTGGTCACGCTATGTCATGAATCGGCAGAAGTAAGAATTCATTGGCTGGCCATTGGATCGGGTCCCAGCGGCTTAATGGTCTACGAGGTCACCTTGTAGCCTGAGGTTCCTGGGTCCGAACCCCATGGTGTGGGTGCTTACTGGTGGAGAGTCCCAAACTAGTGGAACGAAGCAGCTGTCCTGTGCTCCCAGGTTTTACAATGGTTCTTTAACCGATTTCAGCTGATGATGAAATCCTCCACCCAATCAAACAAAATCCCTACAAACCAACACTTGAAAATAGCGATGTTCTGTTGAACGCTATGTTCCACTTGGAACCCAAGGGAATTATATTATTAAGCCTCAGAGTTCAGTTATTTAACTTAGGCAGTACACCAGCTTGAAAAGCTTCATTTTACAAATCTCTGAGTTTACTTTAAGGATCCTACTTTACAGTATTCATTTACCTGTTTACAGATGATTTATTTATCATCACTGTCTTTTACCCTTTAAGAATTCTCTATAACTGAATCGTTCTATTCAGTATTATTATTTTTTGGACATTTTTAGTCTTTACGAGTTTGATCACGGATTGATATCAGCTAGAGAACCATTGAAAACCAGTAGAGAGTACTGGAAACCTGTTTCATCCTATTTTTGGGAATCATTGGCAGTAAGCACCCACCAAAAGGGTTCGAACCCTGGACCTTCCGGTTACAAGGCCAGCGAGCTCGTATATCATTCAGCCACTGGTCAGCCCATGAATTCTAACTTCTACCAATTCGTGATTTAACACGACCACGTTTAGCCTGTTTCGATTCATTTCTTATGAGCTTTCACTTACTAAGAACCTTTTTTTGTTATTTAGTTAATAAATAGGAAAATATACAACAATGAAAATGAATTTAGTCTGACTAGTGGAATAATTTTCTTTTTTTTTCATTCATTCATTGAAATTTCTATTTTTTATTTTTATTCTTCCGCTTTTCTTTTAGAGCCTTAAGGGATTTTATTGAATTAATTATTTTATACTTTATTGAGTTCTTGCGTTTCCTTTCGTTTCGTTTCATCATTATTTTGCTTTTATTGTTTTGACAGTAAATCATTCTCATTTTCTCGTTCCCTGTGAACGTATATATATTTATTTGTATATTTCATTCCTTGCTTTTTGAGCGGTTTAAAGGGTTTCAAGCTTTGGAGTTTTAGTAGAGGGGTGGAGTTGTCATCTAAAGTTCTGGTTTCTCTTTTTTCCTCATTTACTACCGCCTAGACGAGGTTTATGAGTTCGTTGGGCGGGAATCGAAGTTAGACCACCACCAACAAGGCTGGCAAGTATATATGTATGCGTAACGGTACAAATAATGTTACCTCATTAAAATTTACTTTTTTTAATACTGACTGGTATCCGGTTTAAAGCAGTTATTGTCACAGATTTCTGCATAAATGAATATGCATTAGATTAGAAATTGTGGTCAGTCGTGGAGATGCGTTGTTGAAATCATATGTTCCACCACTTGGAACCCAGGGAATATTCATAAGTCAAAAATGGAACAAGCAAGAACTTGTTTGAAACGTGTTACTATTTTTCTTGTTTACAGTATTAATTTTAATTTTATTGTGTGCACCTGAGTATTTGCAACTTATTTCCAGGAGGGTTAACGAATTATCCACGGAATGAAGTAGTTCAATGTGTTGTACTATTGTCTTTTCCTGTATATCAACGAATACAGTAGTTTTCTTATTAATGAACTCATGTTGTAACAACAGAAGACAAGGGCCAGGCAACAGATCGGTTTTATTACGAAAACCAACAGGTATTTATATGTATTTTACGTACATTAATAGGCTTCTGCCCGCAGAAAGAAGGCGGTCTTCTGATTGGTTGTTTGCAAACAAACGCAGTCTTCTGCTTTCTCGTTTTTGATATTTCCCGGAAATGCGAGCCACTTGTCTGCGAATCATATTTGTCCACGTCTAGGTCAGCTGTGATCGGTTGTTGAATCAGCCTAGATTAATTTCTACCAATCAGCGTAGATCAATGTCTACCAATCGGCTAGCAGCTTGCTCTCACCACAATGTTAGCTTTTTATATACACTACCAACTAATTATCATCACATTATAGTTTCTGTAGACCTACTTTATGCATTGTAGCTAATAAGTTAAGACGAATAGGAATCGACGAGTTGGACGTCTGAGGGTGACATTGAGCAGATCAATCAGAAGAGGAAGTGAGAGCTCGTGAGCAGTCACTGAGCCAGCATTAAAAAAAGAGAAAATAGGAAAGAGAGTGTTCTGCTCGTAATTCAAAATATGAAAAGTAATAATGCGGCACTACGTTGTAGATAATCTTGAAGGATAAATTTATTCGATTATCGTCTGAACTCAAGAAACTGATTTCTATGTTCTATTGTATAACCGAAAAAAATTCATTGAGACATGCGCTGTCACGAAACGTTTCTCAGGCATGGAAAACATCATTATTCTACAATATTTTAGTGAGTTTCGACATGGCTTCAGCATCACCGTTTTATTTACCATCAACTACTGAAGCAGTTCCCTACTCACCTCATGTGTTCTTCCGAAAAGCCTAGTTAGGACATCACGAGCTCTTCAGTAGCCCAATGAACGTAGGAGGATGATGCACTCTTCGATAGCCCTCCTGGCCTTGCCCGTCATCCTTTACCCTGGACACCACACTAAAGTTCAAACTCTCTAATAGACTTCCAATACCTGGCCAACTGTCCATCAAACGAGCATAGTTCCAACTCTGGCAGCTATAGGCCAACAACGGGGGGTGACATTGCTGCATCTCTCGCGTTGTCATAATTATCAAACATTTCAGATACTTTGGAGGCAAAACCAGTTTCCAGCTTAGTGTATGAGCTAGTAGGATCCTGCAACAGCCCGAAGAAAATTGATTGACACCGTCACTCAGTTTTAGGACACCCAGTTCCTTTTCTAGACATTGCATTTCTCTTTCTGTCTGGCCTGAAGCTCACGAAGTTTTAACTCCTTTTTTTGTACTTAAGCTCATCCAAATCTATTCTTGGGCTAAACCTGTGCGTTGGTGGCACAGTGGTTAGGACTCTCGCCCACCATGCACATGGTCCGGGGTTCGATCCTCTGCGACGCACACCTGATATCAATGGTTGGCCTGCAAAATTTGGGCTACCGATATCACATGCTGAAAATTCCATACCTGTACCAAAGATACGGTGTGGAATCAAGCTGTAATCAAAAAAATCAAAAAAATTATCATTAACTAAATTCAAACCAGAGCCATGACATGAAAACGCATAAAAAGGAACCTACAGTAATTCTGGAGGTACATCCACTGATGCCAAATTTTCCTTCTACATAGTAGCCTTCTCAGCAACCTTCCTTGTACGTTTACCAGGCATCTTTTCCATGGTGTGTGTGGAGAACTGGTGCAGTTACGAACTGGTAATGTTGAGGTCCTTAGCGCAATCAGTTTTCCTAGATAAAAAAATCCTTAATGAAAGAGTATGGTGTTCATTTGAACACTTTTAGTGTTTAAAAGCTAATTTACTCACTGTGAGTAAACCTGTTATTCTCATATGGCAAAATATCATTTATCAAGATATTAGTGAAATACAGTCAACCAGCCTCAAACCAATTTATATATTTATATATTTTTAGGGTAGATAGTTGCTTTCAAGAAATTAATCATCTTTGCGTGAACTGTTTCAGTATTACTCATTGCAACGTTACTTACTGTCCATAAGTTTTGGAATTCAGAATATAAACATCAGCATACCAGTGAATAGGATTTTATTGGCCATTAACAGCAGAATTATTAATAGTACTTTTATTTTGTTTACATCTGGTTAAGCAAAGTTACTTTTTTATTTAAGTTTATTATTATTCTCAATCGAATTTATATTCATTTTGCGTTACTTTGAAATATATTCATTTCTTCCTTATATACTGAAAACTTGTTTTAGCTTTAGTTTTCTTTTTTACCTCACCTTATTTACACCACTAAATTGATTAATGTCTGTAGAGATAGGCACTCCTTACTGGAAATTTGAAGCAATTTCAAAGGCACCAACATACATAACAAGTGTCATAAAAACAAACGCCTCAATTCATCAGTTTCCATGAGGAAGTCCAAGAAGAAGTCTATGACTGTAAATGTTGTTTAATAGTCATATATAAAATTGTATCTTCTCATTTTTTCATGCTTGTGAATGCGGCTTATAACATCAGAAATGCTTCGCCTTTACTAATATCCTAGTGATGCTTACTCAAACTAGTGTATTTTTGGATATGCTTCAAAATGATTCTGCATAGGGTAAGGGTAGTCGCTTGAAAAAACTTATTTAAATTGCGCTTGATGCTTTAGGGAAGTGCACCTAATACACTGTAGAGACTCATGTTCTCCCTGTCACTCGTACATCTAGCATTTTAGACTGGGATTACTTGCTTATTCAAAATTTGTATTTTTTCTTAGTAATCAGTAAATCAATCGTATTTCAGGATAGGCGACAAAGAGATCTAACACTCTAACCCTAATCCAAGGACCCGTGGAAGAAAATGTAGATGGGTGAGACAGACGCTGAGCAGATATTTGAGTGTTATCACATACTAGGAGGGTTCTCGAGTGGAACCCGAATGGAAAGTGACTGGTTGTCGGTCCGAGGATGACTTGAAGACCATGTGAAATGGAAGATTGTGGTTTGTAGTGGGACACTTTAAGACGGATGGCTGAGAAACTAGCGGAGTTCAAATGTGTTGTTTAAATCCGATTTCTCCTCGGAATGCAAGGAATGAATAAATAAAATAAGTTGCATTTTAAAGTCCAAACATCTTAAATTATACCATGGTATATTCTATGGTTAAACATAAAACTCTTCGCTACATTCATGAATAATCCCCATCCAGACATAAATGAAAACGAAACACGTGGTTCAGCGAAGAGTCTGTTCTCGGTGAATTAATTCACTTAGCTGTACAGTCGTAATCACATATAATAATTTTTTGTGGGTGTGTACATTGGGTTTGTCAAACAAGAAGAAAAATTAGGTAGAATCGTTTTCAAAATATTTCAAACAATGTGATGAGTAATCAAACTGTAATAGGGGAGGTAAAGGTTATTAAGAGGATAGCGTTGATCAGCTGAATAAGTATATTGTAGTTGCGTAATGATAAAAGTTCACTAATTCAAATCCTCTCAAATACTGACTTACCTTACGAACTATTTTTTGACAACTCATCACCACTACCCTCTTACTAACCTTTACCGTCCTTGTTACAGTTTTCAAGTATTGGTTTGTAGGGATTTATGGACAGCTGGGAAAATATGGCCCTTAATATGTTTAACCTTACTCCAAAAATATGGTGGAGATATGTGGATGACACTTTCACAGTGTTAAAAACAGAACATATCTCTAGTTTCTTGACACATATAAACTCACAAGTAGAAGGAATAAAATTCACATTTGAATCAAAAAATGAACAAGGAGAATTAGCTATGTTAGATTGTAAAATAAAGCGAATAGAAGAAGGCAGACTGCTAACATTTATAAAAAACCTACGCATTCTGATAGATATTTAGAATTTAATTCATCTCATCTTTTAACTGTTAAGGCAGGCTTAGTTAAGTGTCTAAATAACCGAGCAGTAGCACAAGAAAAGACCTAAATGATGAAGTGAAACAGATAGAAGAGGCGTTGGTGTTAAATAACTATCCCATAAAATTCATTAGGAAGATCGAAAAAAGCCAAAAGCCAAATAAAAATAATTATGAAACTAGTAATGATAACACAAATAAGAGAGAATATAAGTCATCTACAGTTATACCATATAAAGAGGGGACATCTGAGGCCCTACGTAGGATTCTCAATAAAGCAGGAATTAGGGTGGCATTTAAACCTACAAACTCACTCAGGGACAAGCTCTGTAGGCTAAAAGACTCCGTTGACCCAATTAAACAAAATAATATAATTTACGAAATACCTTGTAATGACTGTGAGGTCAACCATATAGGTCAAACTAGTAGATCGGGGGTAATCAGATTGTCGGAACATAAGAATTTAGCCAAGGTAAGAATGGTTGACCACGAGAAGATAAGTAATTTAGAAAAAAAGCTCGGCAACTGCACTACATGCAATAACACACAACCACACAATAGTGTGGGAGAGGGATAAGATTCTAAGAAGTAATCTATGTAGGTGGAGAGAGAGATTGATTACTGAATCCTGGTTCATTGACTCTACACCCAACACATGCAACAGAAATGACTCAATGCAAATACCAGAAATATGGAAGATATTATTACAGCCTGTCAAATCAGAAGAGGATAATAAATAATCTCAAAATTCTATTTCAATTCAAGCACATCACAACATTCTAAGAAGTAACTTATTGTGACTGTATAAACACTCGTTTTATTTCCCATCTAATTGTATTTGATCAATAACACACAAATTATTATCTCGGAATGTACATTATCTCATATTGATTTCTATTCAAATATCTAGTCAATTTTATGCATATATATAAATGAAGGAAAACGTTGTGTAAGTAACTTGATATGATTATGAGCAATAATTTGTGCTCGAAACGTCATCAGTTAATATTACCGTGTAACACTGTGTGATTTATCAAAATAAAATCTTATCCATAATGGATTTTGTTTGATTGGTTGGAGGATTTCATCATGAGCTGACATTGGTTAGAGTGCCATTGGAAAACCACGTGGGAGTACTGGACAGCTGTTTCCTCCGTCCTAGTTTGTCACAATTTGATTATTCGTCCTATTTTTCGAAATATTTTGATGATGACTGTAACTAATTTTTCTTCTTATCTGATAAACCTAATGTACACATACATAAAAAATGATTATATATAATTGCGATTGTGCAGCTAAGTGTGGATGAATTCACTGAAAAGAGACTCTTCAATGAACTATGTGTTTTCTTCATTACATATCTTTGGGACAAATTTATTTTCTTAATTTGTGTTTCCACGATGCTATAATCTGTCGTCTTAGCTACTACTAGTGTAAAGAAGTCAGAATACAGGTTTCTTAACGAATAATCCTCCACAGAAGTGTCCAGGCATATTTAAGTAACTGAAAGTTCCGTCTCCAGATGTTATCAGTAGTACAAATTAGCCATAAATGGGAACGACAATAAAAATTTACTTGACGAACATGATCTAATGGCGAAAAATGCTTGCACTGCAATTATTATATATAATTATTATTATTGTATCCTTTAATTCCTAGAAGAACATAGGGCTTCAGCCGTGCGTCTCTATTGAGTTCGGTTCTCTGCTAGAGTCTTCACCTGGCTCCATGTCTACCCATACGTTCTCATCTCCTCTTCACATGATCTCCTCCAAGTCACTCTTGCACTGACGACCAACTCGGGGCTTCCCTTTCGGGTTCCACTCGAGCAATGGCTTGTCTAGTGATGTCACTTGATGGTTTCCTCAGAGTACGGCCAGCCAATCCATCTCCATTTCTTCCTGCCTTTTTGTGGCACAATCGGTTCCTGGTTGGTTCGCTCATTGCCAGAGATCCCTGTTGCTGATCTTTTCTGGCCAGCTATTTGATCTTGAGTATTGAGCGAAGACAGCTGTTAATGCAGGTCTGTAGTTTGTTTGAGATGCTCTTTATGACGCGCCAAGTCTCTGATCCATCCGTATAGTAGCACTGACTTCACATTGGAGTTGAAAATCCAGATCTTAATTTTGATGCTGAGTGCTGTTGACCTCCACACAGACTTGAGAGTAGTGAAAGCTTGCACTGCAAGAAGTCTTGAAAATATTATTTCAAAAATAAAATGATATCATTAGATACTTCATTTCTATTCATAATCAATAGAACATCTTACGAGACATATGCTCAGTATAAAGTTTATTCATAACTTTTACTAATAACAATGTTTCTTCTAAAGATGAAAACCTCAGACTGATTATTTTGTCTGACATCATATAGTAGGGACAGAATGCATAAATTATACTGTCTGTGACGTGCTTGTTTTCTGGCTGCTTTAGATTTCTAGTAAAACAAGGAAACCTTTGGAAACCTTTTGACTGTAATGTGAACTCTTCAGTATTGTAAATCCATGATGTACTAAGGGGTAGAGAGTTTAACCGTCAGACCAAGGAGGTTCAGTTATCTGCCTAAGGTTCAGTGTCTTTTAATTCATAGCTTCTGTCTCTGATGCTTTCACTGGCAGGATTGATTTCATTGATTGCTCTGCACATCGTAAGCTACTGACTAGCAGCCAGCTTCGTAAAGGAACGGTTTTAAATGTAATGCTGCGTGTGATCGTAATTTGCACTTCTGAGGGTTTCTGGACTAAGATGAAAAAGTTGTCAAGTGTTCTTTGGTTTCCAGTGATTTACTGCTTTCATGAAGCTCCCTGTGAAATCACTTAATTACATACGGATATGAGGAGTCAGAAATTTTACTCGTCTATGTTGGTTATTCATTCTATGATTTAATCTTGCTTTGAAGATGTCGTGCGTCAATCATTATGAGGGCGATTACAAATATCCTAGTAAAAATAATAGCATACGCAATTTTCTTGTTTTACTCAGTCAGTTTTTTTCAAACTGAATAGACGATTAATCCACTTTTTATCTATCCTTAAAGCGTAGAGTGTTCAGGTGAATTGAGTAAACCCTATTGTTAAAGATCCAGATCTCAAAAAGATCCCGGACCTATCGCTGGCTTCAGAATACTAAGCCCAATATGCAGAGTACTATGCATGGGAACCGACGTTGAACAACAGAAAACGTTCGAGCGATACTACTGTTAATTTTTCATCCGATTACAAAACAGAAATAGAATGTACAATTATACTTCTGATTGTATTTCTCCCGTCTACTGACAACCAGTATAAAGATTAAGCAACGATAACCTTCTTGTCACCCGCTAGTGGAGACCAGTTAGAATAAACAAATGATTCAGTGTTCACTAGCAATGATACCCACTTTACTGGGCATTGTTATTTCAATTACAGTTGGTAAGTACGAGGATGTCAAAGGCAGGATTGGAAAGGTAAGACAGACTATCATTGATCTGAAATCAATTCGGAAATCCACTGTACTCAGCATAAGGAACAGGATTCAAATTTTCAACACTAATGTCAACTCATCAAGGATTCTATATGGTTCAGCGTCTTCACCACGAAAATCATTTCCAACAGGCTGTCTTCACTCAGTTATAAAGATGACTGATGGAAAATCATTGTCAACAAAGAGCTCTTATACGCAGAGAACCAGTAACGAACCTCATAATGAAAAAAAATGAAATGAAGGAACCGAAGATAGATTGGACACCAGCTGGGGATGCCGTTGAAGGACATCAAGCGCAAGGCCGTCAGGTGGAACCTGGATGGAAAACTATGAGTCGGTTTCCAAGAGTGACACGGTGAAGATCATATGAAGAGGATGTGAAAGCTTATGGGCAGTCATGGAGCCAGCTAAGAAAGAACACAGAGAAGAAATTGGAGAGATGTGTTTCTAAAGCCTTCTGTTCCACTCAGTACTCATAGGAATAATATTACAGTGTGTCGATAAAAAATACTTTGTAGGCTAATCGGCCTGAAGAATACGATTGTTAGCAAAATAAGGATACCCAATAACTAGATAAGCACATGAGGAGTGAAACTGTACGCAAGTTTGAAATTTTGCTAAATTCTATCATCTCGAAAATAGTCAGATTTATTCGTAAAGCACAAATTATTTTAAAAACTAAACTTTCATATACAAATTCAACCAACTGTTCATCTATTTTGTATCGTATATGCACGATTAGCCTAGTCATCACTTAGTGTAAATCTATCTATCTATCTATCCATCTATCTATCTATCTATCTATCTATCTATCTATCTATCTATCTATCTATCTATCTATCTATCTATCTATCTATCTATCTATCTATCTATCTATCTATCTATCTATCTATCTATCTATCTATCTATCTATCTATCTATCTATCTATCTATCTATCTATCTATCTATCTATCTATCTATCTATCTATCTATCTATCTATCTATCTATCTATCTATCTATCTATCTATCTATCTATCTATCTATCTATCTATCTATCTATCTATCTATCTATCTATCTATCTATCTATCTATCTATCTATCTATCTATCTATCTATCTATCTATCTATCTATCTATCTATCTTTCTGTCTATCTATCAATCTATCAATCAGTCTTCCTATCTATCTGTCTGTCTATCTATCCATCTAACTAACTATATATATACCTAGCTGTCTACGTATCTATCTCTCTCTCTGTCTGTCATACTAACCAACTGACTATCCACCTTACTCTCTACCTAACTATCCATGCATCTATCCTTTCGCATATCTGTCAATATATTTATCCATCAATCTGATAGGGGATTAATATCAGCTTGAGAACCATTGAAACCTAGAGAGTATTGGACAGCTGTTTCATCCTAGTTTGAAACATTGAATCTATCACGGTAATTTGTTTTACTTGTAAACTGTTATTACTACGATTTGATTTGATTCCATCTCCAATTATCTTGTCTCAATTAAAACTATTTGCTCTCAGTATCATTATAGAAAAAAATGTACAAAATGATCAGAAGTAGAGATGCTTTTGTGTTTACATACATGACTGTTTTGCATAGATGCACTTGAGTCATGACATTATGCCTGTATAAACGAATTGCCTAAAAAAATGTTTATTATATGTATGTATATATATACAGACGGTTTCTAATCTCTCATCTATGCATCGATAATCGCCAACAAAAAATGGTATCATGACTTTGCGCAGTTAGATATTGAAATCCGAATAGTTCTTTTTGTTGTTGTTGTTGGAGTTACAGATAATCTCTCATATGACATGTTTTATCGTCCATTAGATGATTTTAGCTTTCAAAGTACTCAGCAATTCACAAAAAATAAACGCGGAGCTTATATTATCTGTTCCAATGAGAACATTTAAAAGGGGATTGTATATTAATAAAGGCAGTTTTTCTTTAGATAAGAACCTACTCGCCTTAAAACTGATTTATTGCCTCAAGAGATTAAACTTAGTAATTCTTTTTTGCTGATAGAATTCTATTTATCCTTCTCGCCTGCACCGTTATTACTAGTTGAAAAGTTTTTCTGTTTTGAGGAAGTTTCATGCGGTAATTCTGTTTTTCAAAGTGTCCGTTTGCAGGGATATGAGTGAACTACGCAGCTATTTCGTCTTTGTTTGGAGCTAGTTGAAAGTTGGCACAGACTACGCCCAGGCGCTTCAGGTTACAAGGTGAACTTTTTTGACTATTACGTCACCGGAACAGAATCTAATGGCCAGTGAATCCTAACTTCTGACACTTTGTGATACATCGAGTAACCACAAGCCATTGTGTTGCTTTTCTTTATTGGTATCTATAACCAGGATATATTTCCAGTCACGGGATAAATGATTTCTTCTGAAAGACATAAGCACCCACCAACAGGCGCTTTTGTTGGATACGTTATTAGCACCAAATAAGGAAGAATTCTTTGTTAGCTTAGGCTTTCTACCGAATGCTTTCAATCACTTAAAGTGAGACTCGATGATATTTTCTTTTATCGTCAAGAAGCCTCTGCACCATCCAGTTAAGTTATATTATTAGGGTTGAATATATATTAAAATTCAATGTTCCAATCCGTCTATAGGAAGCCTACCCGGACGGGACAGTATTGGGACTATCATAGTTTCTGTGTTTGTTCAGACGTATTCAACGTATGTGTACAGAAGATACAATTAAAGAAGGGATTCAGAATCTCGCGAAAATATTATGAGATTGTAACTATCATCTGAAATTCCTTAAGAGTCTTGATTCCACACCGTATTTTCAGTACAAGTATGGAATCTTCAGCATGGATATCGGCAGCCCAAATTTTGCAGGCCAACATAGATATCGGGTGTGCGCCGGCAGGGATCGAACCCGGACCATGTTCATGGTCGGCGAGAGTCCTAAGCACTGTGCCAGTAACAGAATTGTCAAACAAAGAGCTCCACCAATCCAATCAGCTCCCCGAAAGGTTCTTTATACATCTTTAATGTTCAAGAGTGATCGCAAGTGTCTGATCACTAAATGGAGACTCAAAGTGACACTCAAAATAACCTACTCTATAGTCAAAATCATTTTCACATAGAAAACGGAATTTGTATTTTCCTGTAAACCTTGAGCATATTATCAAATCCCACTGTTTTTACTAATTTACATGCATGTCTGGTCACATGTACATAGGGAGAACCCATGGATTTCCACAGGTTAAGGCTACAGAACACATTCTCAAGTGGTTGAATAAACAAACAAATCGCCTGACTCAGTTAATCCTGGGAAGAGTTGGCCAATAGAGCTCATCATACACCACATCATGGAGACAGGTCATAAAGTTGACTTCAGTTGTGCCTTAAAACCCACATATGAAACAACTTTGAGTCATATTGCTTAGCTGATTAAAAATGTTCATTAAAATTTTCAAAAGAATGTTTACTGAACAAAGAATATTCTTTTTGATAACTCCTTCTTCATCAGGTTCGACAGTTATATATACATAATAGTGAATGAATTAATGTTATTAATAACATTAATGTTGTTTAAATAACATCGAATCAATAATATCAATAGATTACAGTTCAGTAGCATCAACATAACAATACACTGAATGTCAGAAAAAATAGGAAAGATAATGATACAAATTGGGAGCCAACCAACCAGGAACCAACTGTGCAACAAATATGCAGGAAGAAATGGAGGTGGATTGGTCATATTCTGAGAAAACAAACCATCAAGTGAGTGACATCACACGCCAGGCCATCTCTCGAGTGGAACCCGAATGGGAAGTGGCGAGTTGGTCGTCAGTGAGAGGGTGACGTGGAGGAGGTCATGTGAAGAGGAGATGAAAGCATGTGGGCAGACATGGGGCCAGGTGAAAACGTCAGGAGAGAACCAAACTCAATGGAGACGTGTGACTAAAGCCCTATGTTCCTCTAGGAACTAAGGGAAACAATAATAATAATACAAATTCATGAATTTATAGTCTCTATTGAAGGCCGGCCAGGGCAGTAGTAGTGGGTGGACTTGCTTTATCTGCACACAGAGCACGGGTTGTTTAAAGTGAGTCGTGATAACCTTTGCTGTTTGAAGCATGCAGTACCTGAATGTTTCTTTGGCAATTTGTTTGGTACCGGTAGATAACAGAGAAGGATTCTTCAATGCTGGCTTTGTGGCCGGTTTGGGCCAGGTGGTCTAATATCGAAGTATTGATGCTTCCCACTACACCTTTAATTAATCACACTGGTTGATGTTCCCGAGCACGGAAAATCAAGTTCCTAGAGCAACGGCCAATAGAGCAACTCGTTCCACAAGCTAGTCCAGCCACTACTGCTGCCCTGGCTGGGCTTCAGTGGAGACTATAAATTCATGAATTTGTATTATTATCTTTCCTAATTTTTCTGATATTTAGTGTATTGTTATGTTGATGCTACTGAGCTGTAATCTATTGATATTATTGATTCGATGTTATTTAAACAATATTAATGTTGTTCATAACATTAATTCATTCACTATTATGTATATATAACTGTAGAACGTGATGAAGAAGGAGTTATCAAAAAGAATATTCTTTGTATAGTAATCATATGCTTAGATTGGTTGAAGCCTTGGCCATAAAAAGGAGTATATCTATTTTATCTGTCCAAAAATTATTTATTATAACTTTGAACATGTCTATGTAATCCAACTCAAAAACAATATTTATTTAACTTGATGACATTTTACTCCCTGTTTTACCAACTCATTTTCCCACCTCATCAGTGGTCGTAACACTTAAATACTGTGACCTATTTAGATTAATTGACAAAATATAATCCCATATTACATAAGTTTAGCCATATATAATATGCAGTGATACATTATTAATAACTGAATGACCTTTTGAGCACAATTCTTTGCTCATAATCATATCAGTTTATTCACACGGCTTCATAATTTGCTTTATGTGTACTTTCTCTTCCCCCTCCCTTGTTGTTTATTGCAATTTTCAATATTTCCACTTTATGCGTTGCATCATTCCGATTGAACGTGTTTGATATCGATTCAATGAACAAAGATTCGGCGATTAACCTCCCTCTCCACCAAACTATATTACTTATGAATACTTTTACCCTATCCCATCCTATTGTGTGTTTATATGCATATGAATGCATACTGTTAAACAAGCTTAGCTTTACACAAACTGAGCCTTAGGCTATCAACTGGCTACACTCTTACTTCTCTAATAGGATGCAGTATACGGTATATAATGGTGTATCTTCCTCTCCTTTGCTTACTGAAGCTGAAGTTCCTCAGCGTGCTGTTCTCTCTCCGTTTCTCTTTTCCTTCTTCTTACATGATTTACCTCTTTCAGACGAAATCAACTTCGTCAAATATGCAGATGACCTGACTGTATCGTTTCCCATTAAGTCTCAGTCAGACTGTTTCAAACTAAATAGCTTCCTGTTAAACATTAGTCAGTGGTCTAAACTAAGTGGTCTCATGCTGAATCCCTCAAAATGCCAGACTATTGACATCTTCCTTTGGGCATAAACGAGATCTACAAACGCTAGTAAGTTCTCATGAAGGCTGTTGCATTGAGGGGACTAAAATTGAAACTAAGTCTAATGCAAAATACCTCGGTCTAGTTCCATCTTCCGACCTTACTTGGGCATCTCATATCCTAACGATTTCTAAGGAAGTGTTCTGTCTAACCTACTACATTAAGAAACTTAGACAATCTGGAATCACCCAACCTCTACTTTCACAATTTGTCAACTCTTGTACCTTACCTATTCTACTTTACTGCTCCCCGTAAGTCTTTCCTGGGCTACTGAAAAAGGACCATACCATCCTGTGAAGGACGTTGAAGGTAGTTTGTAGGACTAGTGGTGTAAAACTCAGTCAGCTCGCCACTACATTAGTTGAAAGGCATCTATATACATGCGAAAAATGGTCTAAAACCATACTCTCAGACCCCCAACACCCCCTCTTTTCCCAACTCTCGCCTTGTATCTCATCAAGTAAAACAAGAAATCAGTATAAAATAATCTATGCTCGTACAACCAAGTACAGGAACTCAACGATACCATACTTGGCCCGTGTTATAAGCGACAGAGACAATGTTAAGCGCGAAACCTATGACTTGCTTTGTTGTTAATAACATTATTTCAGGGCTCTTTTATTTCACTCTTATTTTGTTTTCTACAGTGAACACCTTCTTAAACATACTTAGCTACCTAAATTATTAACATTGGCTTCCTTTTTTTTACTTTACTGTATTCCTTCTTTTGTGTATCTATTGGTTCCGACTATATTAGCACTATGAGTAGTACAAAATTGTCCTGTCATTAACCATCATGTAATTATTAGTTTTTGTGGTTGTTTTTTTATTTTTTATTTTTCCGGCAATAATAACTGTCAAACATTCGTTGTGAACGCCATTACCATCAATTCAAAATTTTGCAGGATTACTCACATTACAACTACAAACACTGCATTAGACCTGACAATAAAAAACAAAACAACAACCCTGAAATGTTATTTTATGATTGTTTAGTGTTGCTTCAACCTAAATTAACTGATCATCTTGACGATATACATTCTTAAATATCATTTCATAACTTCCTGTATGACTATAGCTTTACTGTCACCATGCTTAATCATATCATAGCTTCCACTACCCAATACTGAGGTATTATTTTATGCTGTTCATTTTTCCTTTCTACTTCTTGGTATATTTTTCGCATTTTTTAAAAATTATTTTTGTGTTTGTTTTTTTGTTGTTAATGTCTTTATATTTATTTTTTGAAATACTCCTTTTAAATGTTGGATAAAATTAGATGCATATATTGTAGATATGTGCTGAAAATTCCACACTGTACCACTAGTACTGTTTCTGGAATAAAGCAAATTATTATTATTGGAATGGTTAAGTCTTTTTTCAGTTTATTTAACTTTTTAGCGTCAGTCATTCTACCACTAGCTAAATTTTTTGTATTCCGATAACCTAAATGACTTCGATGTACTAATCTGACCTATGTAACTGACCTCACAGTCATCATATGGTATTTGGTAGATTACATTATTTTTCTCACTTGAATCCACTAGGTATCCTTAAGCCGACAAAGTTTGCCTCTGAGTGAATTGGTTGATGTAAATGCCACCATAATTCTAGCTTTACTGAGAATCCTATGCAAAGCTTCTGATGTGCCTTCTTTATATGGCGGTACAACAGAGGCTTTAAATTCCAAATTATTTTTGTTGTTCTCATCATTTTCATTATTATTATTGTTCCCTTGGGTTCCTAGTGGAACATAGGGCTTCAAGTGCACATCTCCACTTGCTTCTCTCTTCTCCTGTACTTTTCACATGCATCCATGTTAGTCCATACTGTTTCAACTCTTCTCCACACGATCTCCTCCATGTCACCCTTGCACCGACGAACCACTCGCTGCTTCCCTTTCGGGTTCCACTCGAGCAACGGCCTGACACCCAATGTCACCCAACGGCCTCCTCAACGAGTGTCCAATCCATCTCCACTTTCTCCTCCATATTCGTTGGGCGATTGGCTCTTGTTTTGTTTGTTCCCATAGTTTCTTGTTGGTGATTCTTTCCGGCCATCTGATCTTGAGTATAGAACGAAGACAGCTGTTGATAAAGGTCTGCAACAGGCTTTCGGAAATACTCTTTGTGACCCGCTAGCCAAGTTTCTGATCCATCCGTATAGAAGAGCTGACTGACTTGACGTTTGTATTGAAAATCCGAATTTTGTTGTTGATGCAGGCTGAGTGACGAAGATTTCCAGATTGGTTTCAGGTTGATGAATGTGTTTCTCGCCTTCACGATCCTCGGTTTGACATCCTCGTCCGTTCCTCCTGTAGTTGACACAATACTCCCTAGATGAGTGAATGAAGTAACCTCTTTCAAATCCCTTCCGTTGATGGTGATTGGCGTTGGATGTTGCTGCTGCTGCTGTTGTTGTTGTTGGTTGGTTATTTTCATAACCTCCGTCCTGTCTATGTTCACCTGGAGTCCTGTCTTCTCTGGCTGCTTCTTCGACCAGTTTGTCGGTTTTCGCTTGTAAGTCTTCGATTTTGTGTGACATCTATTTTTCCTGTTGGCCGTCATATATTTTGGAAAAGAATCTTGTGGGTAGTTTTATTCACTAATAATGTTTTCCGTATTCGTTTGCTTTCATTACTTCAATCTTATGACTTATCTTTTTAGGCTTCTGACTCAGTTATATAAACATTCTATCAAACTAACTGTTACGTCTAATATTCCACCTTTAAACATTAAAGTTGCACTTTAGCATTTTGTGTTAATTAGACAGTTTGTGCTTCACTGGGCTGTTGTACATTTCTTGTTTGATTTGACATTTTGTTAATTGCGAACTAATTTTGGGTTCAACTATTGTACTCTTTGTGTTTGGACTCTGGATAACCTCATATTTGAAGGTTTGTACCTTGTTTATCTGATACATTTCATTGAATAGAATAATAAACTTGCAGCTCTTCAACATTCTATTAGCACTATAATTCTCTTTGGAGCCATATGGTTTTTGTTTTGGATTTGGTCATTTGCGATTGGGACTGTTTGATTTGTTTTGGATTTGATTGAGTTTCTTTGGAACAATTTGGTTTCATTTTGGTCTGAGTGAAGACTTCAAGTCTGTATCCTCAAGGGTTATTTGCGTGGAGCCTTTAACACTGGCCTTTATCACTACTGGTTTGGATGAATCGAAATCTAAGTATTCATTAGAATCTGTCAGTTTCTATAGATGCTACTAGTATCTAGCCCACCATCATGTTTTCGTTTTATTTTACTCATCTTGTTCATTTTCTAAATGAGAAGTGGAATGGATTCCCCCTATTACAGAGTTTATATGTGCGAGGAAGTGAGTGATATGTTCATATTTAAACGGAAGAAACAACAAGGACTGAGAAAAAAAATATATAAAACAAATTATGAAGTCGTGTGAATAAACTGATATGATTGTAAGCAATAAACAGTGTGATATATATATATATATATTGCTTTACGTTCCCAGTGGAACATAGGGCTTCAAGCAAGAGGCTTGAAGTTTCTGTAGCAGCGGTGATTATTTTTACAGGATGGAGTTGTTAGCCTTATGCCCGACCTTCCTGACCACCTGCGTGGTCGGTGAGCATTCTACCGCTGTGCCACCGACGCACGCTATACCACTAAATATATCACTGTGTGTTATAAAAAAACGTATCTCATTTTTTTAGTAGTGATAGTTTTATTCTGAACAGTGTTCATATAGTGTACCAAATTTTTAGCGGAGTTGATTGCATGATATTTTCTCTTCGTCCAGGATCTTCAAATAAAAGATTAACTGATAGTAGGTTGTGTGACAAAGTTCTATCTAGTGTGAAACAAAAACCTATTCATTATGATTTGCTTTCTCTTTATCCCTCAAGAAATAAACGTGACCAGCAGTGTAGAGCATTAATTCCTTGAAGATGTTGCGAAGTGTTCTCGCGATGTCATGAATTGGAAGAAGTTAAAATTCGTAGGCTGGCCATTGGATCAGGTCCCAGTGGCTGATGAATGGTCTACGAGCTAGCTCGCTAGTTTTGTAACCAGAAGGTCGTGGGTTCGAACCCCGTGGTGTGGGTGCGTACTGATGAAGGGTCCCAAACTAGGACGGAGGAGACAGCTACCCAGTACTCCCAGGTGGTTTTCCAATGGTTCTTTAACCGATGTCAGCTCATGATGAAATCCTCCAATCAATGAAACAAAATTCCTACAAAACCAATACTTGAAAAGTAAACGACATTTTGTTGAATACCAATTATAAAAAGTTCAGGGGTACATTTTGTAAACCAAGGAAACCAGTCAGGAACGACCACCTCATGTTTTGGAATAAACTGCAATCGAAGATAATACTTCTCATGTTTAGTAGAAACATGAGAACCAGGAGGTTGTAAATGTTTTAAATACTCTCCAGAGTAAACAATATCATTAGAGGTCATAATTTAATAGATTTAAACAAAATGAATAAGAGAAATTACATGCAACATATTGATGGAGGTTTTTGGCAGCCCGATTTTTAAGCAGGCCCCCAGTTCTGTCAAATAAATTTACCTCATATGGAATTATATGAAGTCGTAAAATAGTCACCATTTAGTTTATAATTTTATTCCACGTTGTGCACAGCATTTGTTCAATATCACTGGCATAAGTACTGGAAACAAATGATACTTTCGCGCTGATGGCAAGTAAGGAAACACAATCTAAATATTTTGTTGATGCGTTGATCCCCTCTTCCTCTAACTAGGCAATTTAGGAAAGAACAACTACCGTTTATCACATATCGCGAAAATCTGAATTCTCTAAGATTCATTGTTCAATGAATGCCAAACAGAATGGTATATTTGTAGCTTTAATATCATGAAAGCATCATCAGCGTACCTCAGATATATTTTTCGTTCATGTATTTGTCTGCGTGTGTGTGTGTGTGATTAAAGAGATACTGTTTTCACGTCTAGACATGTCTGCAAACTTCGTATACAGAAGAATTATAGTCAAGTTAACATTTATAAACTCACATTTTGTAAATTCAAGGTTATTGTTACTACGATATCACTGAAAGTAGTAACTAGTGAAAGGTCATTAAGAAACCACATCGTTTTCTTTTGCCATACATTCGCAAATCAATATCATGTACCTAATGCTTTCAAACCACTTAATCTGAACTTGGTTTAGGTATTTAAAAGTGTTGTTAAAAAGATAATTGCAGCGAAGAAAATTTTCTTTTCGACGAAGTCATCATCTAGGCTGTACATTCGTGTATTTATATCAAATGGATGGGAAAGTTCCAGAATAATTTCCGGTTGAGGGTCAAATTAATGAAAAATTACAATTAGGAATTAGAATGCCATAATAAACAGGGGGACGGATAAAACTCGAACAAAGTAGCATTATAATAACAAAGAAGATTGACATTGTGCAATTGGGGGTTAGAAATGTAGAAATAACAAAATATACAGGATGTTTGGATAAAAAACCAATATGATGAATAATTGTTTATGCAATCAGGGATTAAATACGTAGAAATAGTAAAATGACAAAATAAACAGGGAGAGTGGGTATGAAAATATGGTAGTGTTATTATAATGCTACTTTGTTCGAGTTTTATCCGTCCCCCTGTTTATTATAACATTCTAATTCCTAATTGTAAGTTTTTATTAATTTGACCCTTAACCGGAAATTATTCTGGAACTTTCCCATCCATTTGATATAAATACACGAATGTACAGCCTAGATGATGACTTCGTCGAAAAGAAAATTTTCTTCGCTGCAATTGTCTTTTTATTAACTCCTATGACCCAATGTGTATATTCCGTGATTTAAATGTGTGTCAAACAATGCAGTTTGTTTAATTTGGTTCTGAGATGTTAAGTCCCTGCTGATATATCAGCTGCTGGTATGAACGCTTTCATAGTGTCTAAGAATTAAAGTGATATTATTTGGTGGATTGTGGCTAGCAACTAAAATCCAGAATTCGTATTTCGTCCTATTTTGGACTCGTTATCTAGATGTACTTGTAATCGTCAGTAATTTAAGGTATTTCCACTAAGAGCTGAACCCAGAACACCATTGTCTCAAACACCAAAGTGTTATCCATTCTCTTGTAACTCTCATGGCCCAAGTGATCTATCGGATAAAACACTTCGGTTTGTTTTCTATCTAATCACAATGTTTCGTGAAGTTATGACAGATTTCTCAAGTTTTTTTTTTTTGCTAAAGAAACACGAAAATTTTCTTTTTCAGTTGAAGAGATTTTTTTCATGTTATCCTAAGAGTTCTCCAAAATCTCGAAATAATAATATGTTAACAAGATACAAGTAGCCAGATTCAGTAGCACTTGAAGGGAAAGTTAGCAACTGGTAGTTTGAAAATCATTTTTATTTATAGGCAAATCAAAGCAATCGTTTTTGTTGTTGTGCGTTTTCTTTTTCAAGTAGTATTTTGAAGAATTTCCTTTTGTGGTTTTTTCTTCACAAACCTAAATACTGCAATATCTAAATGTATATGTTTATATATAGAGATATATAAAAACAGTTGAAGGGAACTCAAATTCTCCTTAATTGCTTACAAAACAAGGAAGAGTGATAAAATTAAAATGCCAAAGACAAAAAAAAATTATAAAAGTATTTTTTTCTCTTTCTTTCTTTCTACTGCTCAAATTTTGACAGGAAACAATCGATTGAAGGTAAACAGAAAAAAATAAATAAATAAATAAAATAAAGGAGAAATAAATAAATAAATATATACATAACAGATGCAAAATAACCGAAACCAGTTGAAGTGTAGATAGAGGAAATTGTGTGGATACGTGTTGTAGATTAATCATAAAGGAGGGGGGAGGGTAGAACAGAGATACACTAGATGTTTTAATATTTTGGAATAGGCCTAAATATTCGATGAAAAAACAAACAAACAAAGAAATAAAAGATTTACAGTATGAATGACACAAGATTAATGTGTTTACAAATTTCCACAAGCTTAACAAACGAATGAAAGAAAAAAATATATATAAAGATAGCAACACTAAAAATTTCTGAATGAGTTATATTCATACAATATATATATATTATATACATTCATAATTCTGAAAGAAAGGCGATAACTTCAGTTACGTGTATCAACTTTAGATGTATTGTTGAGGAAACAATGTTTTCATCACTTGCGTCTTTCATTGCTTTGTTGTTTAGTTTTAATTGGCTGAAGGAGAGAAAAATAAATTCAATCAGTTTATCAGTGGGAACATCATCACTCACTGAGAAATGCAGGTACATCCAGTTAGCTGACGAGTCCCAAATAGGACGAAATGCACGGTATCCTGGATTCCAATGCTAGTCACCATCCACCAATTAAAAAGTTAATCAGTGAGTTAGAAAAAAAGAAAAGTAAAACTTATAACATCCAAAGGAATAAGGAAATTTTCAAGAAGATAATTATGTGAAAGTATCTTATTTATAGATAGTTAAGATAATTTTATTTTTATCTTTAAAGTTAGCGCTGAAAATGCTGTCTAGGCAGGCACTGAGTGCTGCCCAGTTAAACTATGAAGCTCAGAGAATACAACAGTACGGTAGGCATTCACTTGAGCGAGGAAAAAAATTCCAACTATTAGTACTGCTATTGAATGGTCAAAATAATAATAGGTTGAATTTTGAAGCCGTATTCGAGCGGCCAGTCTCTTACTGTAGCTACCGAAACCGATGTGTTGTAGTCTGAATGCTGAAAATCAAGCATTGCGCTCTATCGTATAGCTGACTAAAAATTCCTTGAGTTACTCATCACAGTTGTAAAATGCCCCAATGACAGCAAATCTGCGGTACTATTCAGTAATCGTAATAATAGTAGGCGGCCTGCTTGAATCAGTGGACTACATAAATTGTTTTCCACTAAAAATGCTTAATTCCATCTCAATTTGTCATTGTTTTAATCTTCCAATTGTATCAAATGACCTATGCGTGACCTTGCACGCTGATTTAACTTGCCTCCAAGTAAAAGGCTTTACAATTAATTCTTCAACGAAATGAAGAGATACTTCAGATTATTACTTCGCAAGTAAATCCTGTATGGAGAAAAAAGTATTTTGGAAATAAATACTCTGGAAATTTTTGTACCATATGTTCACATATTGTCGGAAATAAAGCTTTATTATTATATATATCAAAACGCAAAATGAGCTCGACAATGCCGTTAGGCAGCTACACAGACCAAATTAGATCTCCGATATAAAACGTGTACTATACAACGGAATTATTTAACCGATATCAACTATACGAAGTACCTGGAAGTCAAGAAAAATGTTTCCAACAAGGCGTAATCAAAATTCTGTCTGCAAAAATCATGTGTCAGTAATTCTCAAAGACAGCCCGGGATCGGAATGACATTCATTCATTCAAAAAAAAATCGCAGACACAGAACCACCCCATTCGGTTAATGCACCTGGGCAAAGTGGCCAAAACCTGGGAAAATTGGGTAATTTTGATCGACAAACAGATGGGCAAAAGATAGTGTAAATGCAACCGATTTTACTCACTTTGCCCATGTTGCCCACTTTTTTCCCGTTTTCCCACGTGACCCACGTTTTCATCCACTTAACCCATGTGCAGAAATTCAAAATATACCCACTTTTTCCCCGTTTGCCCACTCTTTCGACGAACACTTTAGAAAATAGTCCACCTTTTCCCACTTTGCCCAAATTTGAACGGAAAACTGCCCACGTTTTTACCCACATATCCCAGGTCCAAAAAAGAGTAACCGACTGGGACACGTTATCAATGTCATCAAACAACCATAAAGACAAGCATTAAAGTCAGAGATTAAACAGAAACAAAGACGACTTCTAAGGATTAAGTCAACAGATGATATGAAAACGTCAGCACTTCCCATTGATTTATTATGCTGAACCCAAAAGCTCATTTTCCATTGACATCTCCGCCCCTAGTACGGACGTTTAAAACCATGGATGTAAGGTTTGAGTCCCAGCAGTGAAACACCACCATTCACTAGGAATGTAGCTACACCCAGTTGACAAGTCCCAAACAGGACTAAATGTGCATCCTCGATTCCACTGCTAATCACAACTAACTAAAACGATAGAGTTTTATTTAATTTTCTGATTTGATTTTCAAAAATTTTTCGCTTAATTGTCTGTCTGAATTAGCAAACTCAGTCAGTCATTATATATGTCAAAAATACTTTAATGCGTATCATTTTAATTTCTTAAATATTGACGGGTGAAGATTAAGTGGTCAGTATGATTTCTCAAAGTATGAATATCCCCGAATATTTTTCTGATTATCTGTAAAACTGTCGGGGGCGGCTTAGTGAAATATGTTGAAAGCATAACTGTAGGGGAGGGTGGTTGCAAAAGGAATTTGTTATTACTCTTGATCTACCTTGGTAATCATTATCTGATCATATTACTGAAAGTAGTGTTAACAATTAACCTTCATATTCTTAAATGCGTCGGTGGCACAGCGGTAGAGTGCTCGCCTAATGTGCCCGCCTGGCCGACGCACTTCTTTACCTCGTTAAGCCAGTGGTAATAAGACTGGTAAATAGGGAAGGTTGAACATGAGGCTAGCAACCCCATCCCGTAAAATTAAACATCACTGCTACAGAAACTTCAAGCCTGTAGCTTGAAGCTCTCTGTTCCACTGAGAACGTAAAGGAATAAAAAAATAATTCTTAAAGTCTTTATTACTTTGTTTATTGAAACTGGCCCCCCTTTTTCATATAATTCGATTCGAAAAATAAATGTGTCATCAAATTGTCCAAAAGGTACTGCTCAAACAGATCAGATTTTCCAGATTAACTCCGTTCAGTGATAACTCCATCCGAATTTATTAGACAGACAAACAGTTATTGCCTGATAGGAATGAGACAAAAATAGAGCCGACATTCTAAGCCAACGGCTACAGTGACAGCAGAATTTGTTCCATTATCGGATGTATGTGTTGTTATGTGGGGATGATTATTGTATTGGATAACCTTTGACCTCATACCAAATCTTTAGTCCTGGAGGACTAATCAAGCTACTTTAATCAACGACTGATCGTGCGTGATTTTGTCTTTAAAGTACATATATATACATATATGTATATATAAATGTAATAGCTTTATTCTGAAAAATGAGACACAATACAGAATTTTCACTGTATTAGATGGTTGGAGGCAATCGACAGGAAGCCTTTGATCTAGGTTTCGTGCTATTTGGCATTCACCAGTCAGTAAGGCATATCTACAACCTCGAAGGAACTCATACCCCTTCTGAGATTGGAACCCGTGTCATCCAGTGAGGCTGCAATCAGCAACGTTACCACGCAACTATTCAGGCTCGCGATTGACCTCCTGTAGGACTGTATTGGATGCTTTGATTGTGCACTAGTCAGTAACTAGTGTCCATATTTAGAGTGCGTCAATGGTTCAAGGGTGGATTGCTCACCACGTTGCATAACCAGAAGTACACCCGGTGTGGTTTACTGTGAAGCTGATAGCTCCATCCCTTATGTAAACACCACTGCTGCTAAAACTTCGAATCTCAAGTTTAAAGCCGTATGTTCCATTCAGAACGCAAATGAACAAAAGAATTTTAAAAATAGCATTTTTGAGATAACCCCTTTCTTATACATAAATTGCAAATCTTTACTACGGTGGAACAGTGGTTAGGACTCTCGCCGACCATGCATATGGTCCGAGGTTCGGTCCCCTGCCAACGCACACCTGGTATCAATGGTCGGCCTGCAGAATTTTGGCCACCGATATCACAAGCTGAAAATTCCATACTTGTACCCAGAAAAATACGGTGTGGAATCAAGCTATAATCAATAATATTAAAAAATTCATTTTCTTAAATCAGTAAAAATAAAAGAAGATGGTGATAATTAGTTTTCTTTCCACCGGAATATCACTTCACGCTATAACACTTGAACTATGGAGAAAAAATTATTAAGAGATTAAATTAGTCACATATATATATATATATAGACACAGATTTGGGCAGTTAGTATACTTTTGAAGGCATTTCGTGGTGAAAAGATACAAAAGAAATTGGAGTACAATATTTCTAATAATGAATGGGTGAGTGATTGCATTAACACGGGTAGACTTATGATATATTTGATAATAAGGCTAATAATACTAGTAATAAATGTTAAAGTGTGTGTGTGTGTGATAATACGGACAAATCAGGTGAACAGTAAAAGAAATAGAGAAAAAAGGGAAATAAGGTTGTAAAATTTAGTCGACCGAATATATCATTGTATTGTGTATTCAAATTTCATTCATTTTTGTTGACCATTATGTATATATATATTATCTTCTTGTGAAATTAAGCATGATCAAGTTTCCAGTGTTCAAATTAATATATCTATTGATATAAGAATTCATTTCCACTAATTTTAGATGCATATTCGTCCATTGTAGCAGAAGTATAGATATATATATGTGTATATCATTAGATAATAGCATTTATAGTGAATATATTTATATTTATTGTTGCTTGTCTTGTAAGTGTAAGTTTTCTCATTCTGCTTTATTACCCTAATGTTTTTAATCGGATTATTATATTATTATTATTATTGTTTCCTTTAATTCCTAGAGAAACTTAGGGCTTCAGCCACGCGTCTCCATTGCGTTCGGTTCTCTGCTAGAGTCTTCACCTGGCTCCACGTCTGCCCACACGTTTTCATCTCCTCTTCATATGACCTCCTCCAAGTCACCCTTGCACTGATGACCAACTCGCCGCTTCCCTTACGAGGTCCACTCGATCAATGGCTTGTCTAGTGATGTCACTCCCTTGATGGTTTCCTTAAGAGTATGGCCAGCCAATCCATCTCCATTTCTTCCTGACTATTTGTTTCACAATCGGTTCCTGCTGTGTTGGTTCGCTCCCAGAGATCTCTGTTGCTGATCTTTTCTGGCCATCTGATCTTGAGTATTGAGCGAAGACAACTGTTAATGCAGGTCTGTAGTTTGTTTGAGATGCTCTTTATGACGCGCAGTGCAAGTCTCTGATCCGCAAAGTAAGTAGCACTGACTGACTTCACATTGGAGTTGAAAATCCGGATCTTATTTTTGATGCTGAGTAATGCTGTTGACCTCCACACAGACTTGAGAGTAGTGAAAGCTTGTCTTGCTTTTCCGATTCTTGCTTTGATATCCTCGGATTAGAAAGTATGTTTATTATTTTATGATTCCCTTGGGTTTTTTTACTGGAATGCAGGACTTCAATGTCACATCTCTACATCTTCATTATGCTGTCTACAATCCTCTTTAGTTATCTCCATCACTGACAATAAACTCTCATATCCTCTTTGCATGATCTCCTCCATGTCAGTCAGCCTTGGAAGCCTAGCTCCATGTTTTCTTTCATTCGGGTTTCACTAAAGGTTATGCTTTCTGCGGTATGTTACCCAACGGTCTTCTCAGTATGTCCCCAGTCCATCTTCACCACTTTTGATATATTTGCTGAGCAATAGATTCCTGGTTTCTTAGCTCCCAGAGTCCCCTGTTGCTTATCCTTTCTGGCTATTCGATCTTCAATATTGAGCCAAGGTAGCTGTTGATGAAAGTCTCCAACTTGTATGAAATGCTCTTCCTAAGGCTTTGGTTATGTATCTGAACCATATAGAATCATTGATTTGACATTGGTGTTGAAAATCCGAATCTTGTTATTTATGTTGATTGCAACAGATATCCACACCGATTGAACAAAAGTTCATGCTTATGTAATATTATTAGGAAATATACTAAAACGAGATCATTGAGACCGCAAATTAGGCTACTCAACAAAATCAATAAGGTTAGACCGAGGATTGATATAAGTTGGGCAATCATTCAGAAGCAGGAAGGAGTACTGGATAGTTTGGGAATCATCGGCAGTACGCACCCACACCATCGGGTTCGAACCGAGGACCTTCCATTTACAAGGCGAGCTAACTCTTAGACTATGCAGCCACTGAAACCCGATTCGATGGCCAACTCATGAATTCGAACTTCAACCAATTCGTGATGCATTTAACGCAACCAACAACCAATGTCATTGGCGGGACATCCATCCTCACACTTGACTGAATTGACCTCGCTGATCACGACTTCTCACTTGAACTTCAGGAAACTCCGTCCTGTAGCAACTCACTGCCAAGCTGAATGATATACGAGTTTATCTTGTTACCAGAAGGTTTTGGGTTCAAAACTCAGCGATCGCCTACTGCCGATGATTCCCGAACTAAGATAAACAGCTGACCAGTACTCCAGTGCTGGTTTTCAATGGTTCTCTAACTGATACCGATCCGTGGTCTAACCTGAATTAAATAGAATCCTTACAAACTTATTCTTGAAAATTAATCGTTTTTAGGCAGTTTTCTTCCTAGAAAAGTCGGTCATTTTGTTTTGTGAATGATGCAATTGACTGAATTCCTTTCGCCTTACACTTTGAATCTATCCTATGACATTAGAAATCTGTATATATGGATGTTGTAATATGTCTACATGACTTCCTTACATACCATCATCCCTCTTGAAGAAACAGGTGGGAATACTTTCAAAGAATCTGAATTGCTTCCCTTACCAAGTGAAGACATGGAGAAAGTGATAATCTCATGTACAACACATGTACGATTTTGTTCAAGGAACAAGGAACTTTGTGGACAGACTGATGGAGTAGCCATGTGAAGTCCACAGGAACCGAGTTCTGCTGGGAAATCTAACAGTAAACAAAATGTAATCCTCAACGATACGTTTATGATTTGCAAGGAAATGGAACATACTTGTAAATTATTCGAAAGCTTCAAGATTTTGATTCGAAACTTTAGTTTTACAATGGATAAGTTTAACTTTCCTATGTGTAGAAGAGAAGAGTTAATAATCGGACAATCTTGGATGAAATATACCTATTTATTCGTACTTGAATTACATTAGTTTCTGTCCAATAAAATACGAACCAGGATTAATCAGATTTTCTGAGAGAGAGCTCAGAAGTCTTGCTCTGAAGATAAATTGCATGAAGAGTTGGATTTTCTAGAAAAGCACTTTTCTATACATGAGTATCCAAAGAAATTCATAAGACGACACGGAAAAAATTACTTTGTTACAGTCGAGAAGAACGCTTCTTCTTATCTCTTTCAATGAAGATAATGTATCACGTCGAATAAACAAGCGACTAAGAATCGCCTTTGCTAAAATTTATTCGGCAGCTAAATTTGATCCTATTAACAGCACTACTTATGTTCTTTGTCAATTAAGTGGACTGGTAGCCATCAGAAGTTACCTTTACTGTATTTGCAAAAACTTACATGTACGTATCACTGAAGGTACACTGGAGGGGAAGATTTACTGCATCTACTAGTATCAAGCGACTTAAACTCTGTCTGTGGATACAGACATTACGTAATCATCCAGTCTGCCTTTTGTTTTTCGCCATTGTTGTTATTATTATCACAGTTTTGACTCACAGATTTTAATCCACTTAACTGATTTCAAACCACTTTTGGTTGCTTTCCTTTTTATTTTTGAGTAAACGTTTTTTTCTAGTTAGTTGATAGTCAATTGGCGTTTTTGTTGTTAAATTGGCTGGAAACTTTTGTTGAATCTTCATCTAAACGTATGAAAAACAACTTCCTTTGCGTGTTATTTACAACTGATTACATCATCACATTCACCTATTGTTGTTTTACTTAAACTACGATCCTAAGACTGCCTACTATCGCCAATGATTTTCCTGATTGCAGTAGATTGGATAATGTAACAGACAGCGGGCAATGAGGAAACAGGCATAAAATGGACTCACACAGAAAACTTGGAGCATCTGGGCTTCGCCGATGATATATATGTATATCTGATTTCCCACAAACTCGAAGATATGCAAGTGGAAAGCCACAAGTTGGCAGAAGAAGCATCCAGAGAAGTTAGGATTTCAGGTGAACATAGAGAAAACAGAGGTGATGAAGATTCCTGGACAAGAACAACAACAACAGACAAAGATCAGCATAAATGAGAGGAACCTGAAAGAAACAACCTCTTTTACCTACCTAGGAAGCATCGTTTCAACTACAGGTGGACGAAACTGACGAGGATATCAAAGCAAGAATCGGAAAAGCAAGACAAGCTTTCACTACTCTCAAGTCTGTGTGGAGGTCAACAGCACTCAGCGTGAACATGGAAAATAAGATCCGGATTTTCAACTCTAATGTGAAGTCAGTGCTACTCGCTATATGGATCAGAGACTTGGCGCGTCATGAAGAGCACCTCAAACAAACTACAGACCTTCAGTAACAGTTGTCTTCGCTCAATACTCAAGATCAGATGGCCAGAAAAGATCAGCAACAGAGATCTCTGGGAGCGAACCAACACAGCAGGAACCGATTGTGAAACAAATAGTCAGGAAGAAATGGAGATGGATTGGCTGGCCATACTCTTAAGGAAACCATCAAGGGAGTGACATCACTAGACAAGCCATTGATCGAGTGGACCTCGTAAGGGAAGCGGTGAGTTGGTCATCAGTGCGTGGGTGACGTGGGGGAGGTCATGTGAAGAGGAGATGAAAACGTGTGGGCAGACATGGAGCCAGGTGAAGACTCTAGCAGAGAACCGAACGCAATGGAGACGCATGGCTGAAGCCCTATGTTCCTCTAGGAATTAAAGGATATAATAATAATAATACGATCCTAAGGACAAAGTTTTACTGAATAGAATAAAAAAATGTTGTGTGTTCTCATTTTGTCAACATTATGTCTATTTTGGGTTGTCTATGAATGGAGAGAAACCTCGAAAAATGATGAAATGGGTGCACTTTTGTACTGCAAATGTTGTTCATTTTATTTTAAGATGACTCAAAGGAATACTTTATGAGTTCTTTCATTGCACTTTGATTATACTCTGAGATTATGTGTCTGTGTGCGGATTCTGTAACCTCGCCTAGTTAACTAGCAAGCTAGTTTTTTAGCCTGTCTCAAGCTCGGGTAAAGAGGGAGGGTTGGGTGTTGGGCTAGCGACCCTACATCACAGAAGCTGACAAACTGCTAGGGAAACTTCAATGCCTTAGAAAATATTCAAGTGTTGGTTTGTAGGGATTTGATTGGTTACAGGATTTCATCATGAGTTGACATCAGTTTGAGAACCACTGGAAAACCTGGGAGTACTGGACAGCTGCTGTTTCATCCTAGTTTGGGACTCTTCATCAGTACGCACCCACCGGGATTCGAACCCAGGACCTTCTGGTTACAAGGCGAGCTCGTATGCCATTGAGCCACTGGGTCCTGATCCAATGGCCCGTGAATTCTAACTTCTGCCAATTCATGACAAAGCGCGACCCCTAGCCAATGTCTTCGGCGAGTATTTGTCCTCATACCCGACCTGCTGCATCCTACTGGTCACGACTCAGAAAATATATTAAAAATACTAAAGAATCAAATAACAATCTTATCCTTCGCTGAAATTGGAAAGGCGAAAGGACACAGTGGGTTACTAAGATTTGGAGAAGCCACCACCATCAAAAGACCTCGATCCAACCTATGCATACAGAAAGATAGTGTGACTAATCTCTCATCACCCTACCTGGTAACCATAATTGTTTTGTTCGTGTGCTTTTGCGTTTTGTTCTGTTGCATAATATTCCACTCAATCTTGATTTTGATTTTCACTCACTGGATTGTACTCACTATTAAGGTTCCAAATCTACTAAATTAAATTATTTTATCTATTTTATAATTTTACTTCACTATTCTCCCCCATCCTCTTGAAGTCTCCAACATAATTTGTATAAATTAACTATGTTGTTTTATCTGATATTTTATCTCTAGTTCATCATTATTTCCAAAGTATATCTGAATTTTCTAGAGTTTGGTTTGTAAGAGTTAGTTATGTTTTTACGAGTTGATCACGAATTGGTATCAGTTAGAGAACCATTGAAAACCAGCAAGGAGTACTGAACAACTGCTGTTTCATTATACTTTGGGAATCGTCGGCAGTACGCACCCACTGGAATTCGAACCCAGGACCTTCCGGTTACAAGGCAAGCTCGTATTCCATTCAGCCACTGGGACCCTAGCTCATGAATTCGAACTTCTACCAATTCGTGATTTAGCGCGACCCCAACCATTGTCGTTGGTGGGACATCCATCCACACACGTGACATCTAGTTGGACCTCACTTGTAAAAACATAACTAACCCTTACAAACGAAAAGTACAGAAAATTATTCTGATGCTCACTAGTGATTTGCTACAGGATGGAGTTTCCTGGAGTTCTAGTGAGAAGTCGTGACCAGTGAAGTCCAATTAGATGTCACTTGTGTGGATGGATGTCCCACCAACAACAATGGTTGGGGTCTCGCTAAATCACTAACTGTTAGAAGTTAGAATTCATGAGCTGACCATTGAATCGGGTGGCTGAATGGTATACGAGCTTGCCTTGTAACCGGAAGGTCCTGGGTTCGAATCCCAGTAGGTGCGCACTGCCGATGATTCCCAAAGTATGATGAAACAACAGCTGTTCAGTACTCCTTGCTGGTTTTCAATGGTTCTCTAACTGATATCAATCCGTGATCAACTCGTGAAAAGAAATCTGAATTCTTCCTTTCGTCAAATTACTATATTAAACAGTCACTCCTTTAACATTCAATAATTGTCTACTTACATAATCATTGAAATTATGCTGCTTATCCTTTCTATCTATAACGACATCATTGTAAAAGATATGTTCGGAAATTTTGTAACATATAACTGATTTATTTAGGATGTGTGCAGTTGAAGAGAATACAAGAAATAGAAATGAACTCCTAACATCCTGCAGATATGTTCATTCTTTTCTTATTCAAATTTTCTGAAATATTATTAGTTTCAGCTAAGTGATGAATTTGTCATGATCGCAGAAGATAAAATTATTTGTGTACGTTTTGTGAAGAAATGGATGGTATCTTCATTCTGCATTGTCTCAGTTGGCAGTAATCTTTGCATAAAAAATGGAAAATCACCAGGATGTTGGAGGAGGAATTGCTCAGAAAAGGTGAATCATGAATGGTGTTATTACAGATATTATTATCATTATTATTTTCGTGTTATTTTAACATGATTCTGAGCTATTGCCATTGTAATTTTCAGAGTAGATTACTGGCATCTCATACCATTAATTCGCATACACTTTTAGACTGGACCAGTTTGCATAACGTTACTGTTGTGAGATATCCTTTTGTAAATCATGGAAAATTCCCATTGTAACATATAGAAAATCAAAACAAATGATTCAGCGAAGAGACTCTTTTCAACGAATTTATCATCAAGCTGTACAATCGTATATATATATATATGTAGCCCTGATACTGTGGAAGATGAGTTATACATCTTGAGGAAAATCCTAATAGAAAATGGATTTCCACCACGTTTTATAGATAAGAATATACATTCAAATCCTAAAAAACGTGACTCATCAACCGTACCCAAGAAAATACTTTACATGAGCTTGGAATTCAAAGGGGACTTAGCTTCCGATATCATGAAACGAAGGATATCACAGTCCCTGAAAAGAACATTCCCTGCTGTATCTCTGAGAATAGCCTTTACTAGTCGACCATTACTGTTCAATAACCTGAAGGACAAGATCCCGCTGTTGACCAACTCTATGTGTGTTTATCAATTCACCTGCTAGTGTGGAGCTAGGTATATCGGTCGTTCGACTCGAGTTTTGTCCAAGAGGGTGCAAGAACACTATCCTGCATTGTTACGAAGAGGTGGAAGTGGAGCATTAAGAAGCGCGATCATTGAACATTTGGTCGATAATGATCACCCTATCTCTATAGCCTCCGCCTTCAAAGTCATCTACAAGGCAAAGAGTAATTTACCCAAATCCCTACGTACCCGACTCATCTGTATTTCTGAAGCTTTGGCTATCGAAACAGAAAAGGCAGACCTCTGTGTACAGAAAACGTTCGTTCAACTCCTCCAATTTTCACGGTCTTAATCTCTCTATGCTAAAGTATGTTAATCCTCAATCATATTTTAGCTCTATCATTTTTGTCTATTCAATTTGTATACTCTTCCTTATTACGTTAATTGTTACTATTACTACTCTCACTTTGAACTGTCCCCTGTATTATTTCACTTGTTCCACTTGTCATTCTAAATCAATTCCTTTATGCAACATTAAATTCAATGCTATTAAATTTCACACAATATTGCGTAAAGTCTTTATTTTATTCGATTTGTTTACGAATCTTATAATTGCACACCCTTTTTCAAGTTCTATCCATCCTATGAATTATTCTATATATGGCATTAATTTGCTTTGCCACTTGACATTTAACTACGATTATAATCACAAACATTTTAGTTTTATTTTCACTTCATATTATTATTATTTTATGCATTCACACCTATGATTCAATTGCCTCATCAGATATGACTTCCTAAAAAACCATATATATACGATTGTACAGCTTGATGATAAATTCGTTGAAAAATTATTATCTCCGGTCACTCAGCACTAGTAGACACTTTATTTAGAGTCATGTTCGAAGTAAGATTAAGCCGCTCAAAAGGATTTTGCAAACATCTCCTTCAGACAGCTTAAGGTCTAACAGTCCACAGGGAAAGACGTGAACTTCATATTCAGGAATGATTAATCCAGCATCTTTCACTATCAAGGTATTAGTGTCAATTTTATTTTCGTGATTTGTTGCATAATAGACTCTGTAATTTTTTTTCTATGTTCCATTATTTCTTATCATTTACTCTTAAATAAACATTCATCATCACTATTCTTCACATCGTTACCTCTCATACAATTATATTTATTTTGTTATTAATTGACGATAGCCTTTAACCTTGGTTGGCTATTATTATTGTACAACTTGAACCCCTAAATAGCCCTCCATCTTTTTTATTATAGTTTGATTCCACACCGTATTTTAGGTACAAGTATGCAATTTTCAGCATATGATATCGGTAGCCCAAATTCTGCAGGGCGACCATTGAAATCAGGTGTGCGTCGGCAGCGGATCAAAACCCGGACTGTGTGCATGGTTGGCGAGAGTCCTAACCGCTGTGCCACCAATCCATTTTTTCATACTTTGTCGAGATTTTTTAGCTTTATTTGTTTCATCCAAACTTAGCCTTTTCCAACTTCATTTATCTTTGCTTAGGTATGAGTTAATTCAAAGTTATATTTGTTATCCTGTAAAATAGATGGAATAGATGATGATTTGATATAGTCTCTTTGTAAACATGATAACTTGAGGTGAAATAAGCAGTTTACATTAGAACAGAGAAAGAAGTTATATATAAAACTTTCTTACAACATTCCCAACTGGAGGACCAAAACTTATTGATGAACAAAAGGGTGTTGAAATGGCATTGTTTTACTAAATGTTACAGGCTGTATGCAGATGAAGAGCATCGGTGAAATACAAAGTGTCCATTTTATTCAGCCGTGGTTTTCATTCTTCCTCTATTCAAATGTATAAAGAAAACTTTATAAGTAGTTTTGATTAGATGCTTACGTTTTTTAATTTTTCAGAAATGAATCTTGACTTTCATCTAAAAATTTAACATCTCCCAGAGTATAAAGCTTCCTAAAGATATGTATACCTACGTTATTTCTATGTTTCATCCAAACCATAGCACAGGAAAACTGATGAAGTGAGGCAAACTCAAAATCTACATAAAATAACCCAAAAGTTTCATTTGAAATGGAGGTGACCATAGCGTGAGCTATGATGACTTATTTTAAATGTATCCAGTTTCAGTTTTTCAATGATTTATGAGTTCGTATAAAGAAATGACGACTGGAACTTAATATTGTTAGTTGGTGGTTGAATGGTAGGACATTCGCCAAAAATACATAAGGGATCTGGATATGACTTCCGGCTGACGCACTACTAAACTCAGCCTAGCTGGTAGTAAGACCAGTAAAGATGGAAAATTCGGTATGAGGGTAACAACCCCATCCCATGACAATTCACCAAAGGTACTGGAAATTCATAGCTCAAGTTTGAAGCGCTATATTCTGAATGAAATGCAAAGGAGTAAAAAAAATTAATTATTACACACTACAAATCTAATGGAATCAGTCAGTGTCAATATGGATTTTCCGTCTATCAATAAAATCTGCATTAATTAACTAAATATTCGATACATATTCTGGATTCAAACAGCCTTACACTGAACTTTGGGAAGTTGTTGAGTACCTTCATCTAAGTGGCAGGCTCAAGAGAATTATGAGATTTAAGAATGGGAAACACTCTAACATAGTAATTTAGAAGTCAATCTTCCCGAAAAATGTTCTTTTCAATAAATTCTCTTCAGGTTCTCATAGTTACAAAATAGAATGTATGTTGTCATTACTATAATAAGACAGGGCTGTCTATTATCACCGATGATATTCCTAATTGTGGTGGACTGCATTATGCGTCAGATTGTGGGAAGTGAGAAGACAGGAATACGCTGGACTGGTAAAAAGACTCTAGAAGATCTGGATTTCGCAGATGATTTATGCTTAGTGTCACTTAAACTCGAAGACTTACAGGCGAAAAGTAAAGAACTGGCTGAAGAGGCCGGCAGCAAAAACAGGACTTCAGGTGGGAATAGAGAAGACGGAGGTGATGAAGATAACCAGCCAACAGCAACAACAACAACAACAAGCACTAATCACTATCAGCGGAAGAAACCTTAAAGCGGTTTCTTCCTTCACTTATCCGTTTAGGAACCATCGTTTCAACTACAGGCGGAACGGATGAAGATGTAAAAGCCAGTCAGAATTGGATAGGCAAGATACTCCTTCATCAAATTGAAACCAGTTTAGAAATTTTCAACACTCCACCTCAGCATAAAGAACAAGATTTGGATTTCCAACACAAATATGAAGTCGGTCAGTTCTTCTGTATGGGTCAGAAACTTGGTAGGCGTGTCATGAAAAGGATTTCCAACGGGTCGCAGACTTTCATCAACAGCTGCCTTCTCTGATTCCATACTGAAGATTGAATGGCCAATGGAACAGAAGGAATTAGCTACAAGAAACTCTGGCAACACAGATCTAACCAAGAGCCGATTGCTCAACAAATATATAGGAGAAAATAGAGATGGATCAGGCATACATTGAAGAATCCATAGAATGACATCACGTGCCAGGCCATCACGCGAGTGGAATCCAAATGGGAAGCGACAAGTGGGTTGTCCTAAGGTGACATGAAGGAGATCGTTTAGGGAGGAGGAAATGAGAGACTATAGGCAACCATGGACCCAGCTGAAGAGAATGGCAGAGAAGAGAAGAAAGTGGATATGTGTTGTTGAAGCCCTATGTTCCACTGGGAACTCAAGGGCACAATAATAATAATATGACTATAATAGCCAGTTATATGGCAGATGCACTTTTACACAGAATAGGTTAACACAATGCGTAGTGGGAAATTTGACATATCAGTTCAATTTTGTCGATTTTCTTTCCTCAAATTGTAGGAATCTGTTATATCTAAACATCATCACCATCATTGTCTCGCATTTCACAGTCCAACGTGTTTGTTGCACAAATGATATGTATTTTACAACCATATAGTTTACAGTTTACAATTTATTTAGGATAGTAGGCTATATGCCTGTGTTAATCCTTTCGATTTGTTGCACACAGGAGATCCAATCTCCCCTTGAATGAATCAACGGATGGCGCTGATACGACGTGTTCCGGTAGGGAGTTCCAATGGTTCACAATCCGATGCGAAAAACGGATCTCCAGACGCAGACGATTCGACCGTGGTTTTTGAACCTTGAGGTGATGTCCTCGCAATTGGTTGGTGCTAGAAGGAAGAAATAAATTAGATAAATTAGCTCCAAAATCATTTCTTAGGATACGGTATGCCAGTATTAGGTCATCCCTAAGTCGTCTGTATGACAGTGGAAATAAACCCAGCCAACTTAACCTCTCCTCATATGAGAGGGTTGAGAAACCCTTTATTAGCTTAGTTCCTACTCTTTACACCCTTTCTAATAAGTCTATTTTGTATTTGAAACACGGGCTTGGTGCCTGGATTCCATATTCCAAATGAGGTCTGATATAAGTCGGATATAATATACGAAATATTTCCTGCGTCAAAGTTCGCGAAAGCCTTGCGTATAGCCCATAATATTCGAAAACCCTTAGTGGCTGCAGCTCTACAGTTTGTTGCTGTTTTCAAGTCATGCTGCACAACCACTCCCAAGTCCTTGTACTCAGTGACCACTGGGAGAGTAATGCCATTCATTGAGTAATTGTGCACGTGACTATGAGATACATGCATAACTACACTCTTGCTTAAGTTAATCCCCAAGGCCCAGTGCTTACACCAATCACTTAACAAGTTTATATCTTCCTGCAAAGCAAGTTGATGACTGTCATCGTGTAAGGCCCTCCATATCTTGATGTCATCAGCAAACAGTAAGCAGGATGACTTAACTTCCGATAGAATCTCATTAAGATAAATCGGGAGAAGAAGTGGGCCTAGAATTGTACCCTGAGGAATGCCACTCTTAACCGATTCCCATGTTGATAAAACACCGTTAACTTGTACTCTTTGTCTTCTGTCTTTTAGAAAGTTTTGAATCCAGTCGGCAACCACTTTATTGATTCCCAGACTACCTAACTTTACTAGAAGACCTGAATGAGAAACCCTGTCAAACGCCTTGCTAAGGTCGATGAATATGGCATCCACCGATATATTAGCATCAGCTGAGCTTGCCCAACTTTCTTTGGCCAAAAGAAGGTTGGTCAAGCAAGAATGACCTTTTCTAAAATCATGCTGTTCCACAGCGAAAAGTTTGTTCCCTTCAATGAACTGAATGATAAATTGTTGTTCTTTCTTAAAATGTATCCATCGCATAACTGGCTATTATAACAATTATCAAATTAGAACTCTAGGAAAACGGAGAGAATTTATTGAAAAGAATACTGCTCTTTCAAAACGACTTTTAACTCAGGATATACGAAGATTTCGCATTCTTAAATCTTGTAATTACTCCTTTTGCGTTGAAGTCATTCATTAGTTACTTAAAATTCAATGAAAATCTCTCTGATTCAAGAATATGTATCGAATTTATAACGGATTGTATCCTATATATATATATATATTATTGTGCCCTTGAGTTCCGAGTGGAACATAGGGCTTCAACAACACATCTCCACTCTCTTCTCTTCTCTGCCATTCTCTTCAGCTGGGTCCATGGTTGCCCATAGTCTCTCATTTCCTCCTCCCCAAACGATCTCCTTCATGTCACCTTAGGACAACCCACTCATCGCTTCCCATTTGGATTCCACTCGCTTGATGGCCTGGCACGCGATGTCATTCTATGGATTCTTCAATGTATGCCTTTCAGTTGCCTTAATCACGTCAATGGTTGAGAAGAATTATTCAGAAACACTGAAATTTTATTAAAACTATCTTTTGTATGCCTTGATTTATTTATGTTTAGTATACTCTCATTTGAATGATTGCTTAAAGAAGTTTTTACTGTGGTTTGTTCATTCATGTATAATGACAATCAACTAAGATTATATGATCATCTATCTATCTATCTATCTATCCATGTATTATTCTATTCTTTCAAATATGTTGATAAATAAACAACTGCTGTCATAAACATTAGAAAGTGTACTCAAGTAAACATATCTTCATTTAAGGAGAAAAAGAAAACAAATTGAAAGAAAGAATTTTAATACATTACTTCACGTAATAAAGCTTTATATGGCATTTGATTCTTTGAGAAATTAGTTAGTTTTCTGATTTTACCAAATCTTAGCTTCACAGTAAGACAATGTTTTCTTTACTGCATAGGAAAACATTATTGGTCCTACATACGGGAGATGATAAGATGGTTGACCTGCAAAAAAGACAAGCGCAACAAGGGACTCTGACAGGTGGCGAATCAACTCAGAATCTGTTAGTCAACAAATGTTGGTAGGAAATGGAGATGGATAGAACATATGTTGAGGATACCATTAACACCTTGAGCAGCAATCTTCGTATGTTTGGCATGTGATTCGCTCCTGTAAAATGTAAGATGTTGCTACAGGACTGGACTACGTCGACTCCTAGCTTAGCGATAGGGAGTGAAGTGATAGAACATGTTGACCACTTCACCTATTTGAGAAGCTGTATCAGCACCACAAAATGATTGGCGACGAAATCTCAGCACGGATCCAAAAACCTCGTGGTGCCTTCGCTAACTTACACCATCTCTGGCGTAGGCGTGACATCCGGCTATCAACCATGGAACGTGTGTACTGCTCAGCAGTTCGCTCCGTCCTTCTCTATGGCTCTGAAACATGGCCAATACGAGTTGAAGACATGAAAAGGTTGACTGTTTTTGATCATAGATGTCTATGATCTCTTTCTCACGTTAGGTGGTATAATAAGGTAAGTAATGTTGACGTCAGGCGTAGAGTGTTGGGCAAAGAGGGAAAATCAATCGAAGAGGCTATAAAGTTACATAGATTGAGATGGCTAGGTCACGTGCTGCGCATGCCTAACCATCGCCTCCCCCGACGGGCATTACTAGCTGATATAGGTGCAGGTTGGAAAAGAGTAAGTGGTGGTGAAACAAAAACATGGCCTCATCAATCCATGAAATCCTTGACAGTTAAACTGAGTCAGGTAGGGAGATGCAGGCTTCCGGTCTAGGGGCCCTCGGAACTCTAAGAATCAATGGCTGGAGACAATAGGTGACATGGCTCAAAATCGTTGTCAATGGTGCAGATGTATTCAGTCTCTGTAATCTTTCATATTCCTTTCTACCATTACTCATTCTATTTTACTCTTATACCTGTCAAAACTCTATTGATTCTCTTCACTCATCTTCTTGTCTACCTTTGTGTGCTATTTGGAACGTGACAACTCGAACTGCTGCACTTCGGTGCCAAGTTCTATGTTGAATCCAGACAGACAGACAGAGGATACCATTGAGTTATATCACACGTCAAGGAGGTAATAGAGGAGAAACCAAATAGTAAACGACCTTTTTGAACGTCAGAGGGTGATCACGTGAAGTTGAAGTGAAAGAAAAGACATAAAGAGGGTCACAGAGAAGAGAGGGAAATGGAGATGCGCTTCTGAATTTACACATTCTACTAGAAGTCCAGTCGACGAATATTATATGTAATTATTTGTTATTTCTAGTTCAGATATCAACTTTTTATCACATTATACAAATTAAAATAGTATATAAACTTGTGAAATCTTGTTACGTAATGATATAAACGTTTTAGAGAGTTAACTAGTTTCAAAGTAATTTCAATCGTGAATCGAAGATCAGTTAGGAAAATCTTCAGAGTGAAAGAAGGTTGCCTTCTTTTAGTTTAGGATTCTTCTGAAATGTTTACGTACTATCACAAATACATTCAAGATTAATACTTGTAGGTTTAAAGGCGAATATACAACCATTTAGTGGCTGTTCACAACTTTTATCTTGTGTTAATCTGTACTGTGAGGCAACCATCAGTCACTGTTTTTTTTTTCAATGAAACAGATTTATTGGAGTTCTTCATGATTAGAAGGTTCGATATATGTGTTTTTTAATTAACTTTGTAGCCAAGAATGGGAACATACGAGTATTACGCAGTATCACAGAAAGTATACATTTATAAATTTGAGGGATGAACCCCAAACTAGGACAAAACGTATTCCTTTCATTAATTATTATGTGAGTGGTGTAAATGCGTGACAAGTCTGCCTTATCTATTTCTCATTGTTGCAAACGTTCTGTATTGTTTCTTACGTGACTCAGGGATATAATACATTAGAATCTAGCTTTTTTCGGTCTGGTTTACTTTCCTACTGTTTTATATCAGCAGTCTTATTGTGTCCATATAAGGGTTGATACGGCAGAAGGTGCAAAAGACTTTGCTCTTCCTCTTAAAATGTTTTCATCTAGCCATGCGTTGATAGCCTCTGCCAGGTGAATCCCATTCACTGGTTTCATGCATGATGAGGATGTTCCTGGCAGTAGTGAATGGGTGAATACGACCATCTGGCACATACAACCAAACTGGTTGAAAGGCTTGTCTACCCAGCAGAGCTGAAAAACCTTGATTCCAAACCTACGATATACATGCCCTGCAGAAACTAAGCGGATCGAATGGTTAATGAATCCGTTTCGGTTCCCAGAAACTATACGAAAGTAGTCCCTGACACTGTTCCGCTGTCTTGTAGATCAGATTTCAAGTCAAATTATCGGTGGAGAAGATGACCCCTTAAGACAACCAGCTGCTCCGGTCTAGGAGTCTGGACAGTAACCTAACTCTTGAGCAAATTAAGTTGGCGTTTTAACAAATAATAATTATAATAAGCTGTTTTACTAACACACTCCCTTCTTTGGCTATCAATAAAACAGCAAACGTTTATTTTTCTCTAAATGGCACTACATGCCTTATGTTCACCAAAACAAAATATATTGAATTTCAGAAGGAAGCCATAGTTCATCGTAATATTCACTCTTGGTTAGATCTGTGTTACCAGAGGTTCTTGTAGCTAATTCCTTCTGTTAGATTAGCCATTTGATTTTTAGTATGGAATCAGAGAAGTCAGCTGTTGATGGAAGCCTGCAACCCATTGGAAATCCTTTTCATGACACGCCCACCAAGTTTCTGCCTCATACAGAATAACTGATCGACTTCATATTTGTGTTGAAAATCCAAATCTTGTTCTTTATGCTGAGGTGGAGTGTTGAAAATTTCCAAACTGGTTTCAAGTGGATGACTGGCTGTTTTATTTTTTTTATATTTTTGATTGCAGCTTGATTCCACACAGTACTTTTCGGTATAAGTATGGAATTTTCAGCATGTGATATCGGTAGCCCAAATTTTTCAGGCCGACCATTGATATCAGGTGTGCGTCGGCAGCGGATCGAACCCCGGACCATGTGCATGGTCGGCGAGAGTCCTAAACATTGTGCTACCGACGCACGTCTTCATCCGTTCCGCCCGTAGTTAAAACGATGGTTCCTAAACGGATAAGTGAAGGAAGTAACCGCTTTAAGGTTTCTCCCACTGATAGTGATTATTGCTGGTTGTTGTTGCTGTTGCTGTTGGCTGATTGTCTTCATCACCTCCGTCTTCTCTATGCCCACCTGGAGTTCTGTCTTCGTTTCCAGCCTCTTCAACCAGCTCTTTACTTTTCTTCTGTACGTCTTCGAGTTTAAGTGACACTAAGCATAAATCATCTGCAAAATCGAGATCTTCTAGAGTCTTTTTACCAGTCCAGCGTATTTCTGTCTCCTCACTTTCCACAATCTGATGCATAATGCAGTCCACCACAATTAAGAATATCATCGGTGATAATAGACAGCCCTGTCTTATTATAGTAATGACAACATACATTCAATTTTTTAACTATGAGAACCTGAAGAAAAATTATTGAGGGACAATATGTACTTATATGTAGCCAGTTAAAAATAGTATAAAAATTCGGTTAACATGCAATTAAAGTGATAATCTAGTTAGCAGTGATGTGTACTACATGCAATGGATTTAAATGTGATTAAATTAATTTTGGATAGTAAAATGTTTCTCTAGCCGATGTCAGCTCATGATGAAATTCTGTACACGATCAATCAAATCCCTATAAACCAATGATTGAAAATCAGTAAAATGCTCACTAGCAACTGGCCCAGTTCAGTTAGGTAGTTACCTGGGAAGCCGTGATCAGTAGGCTGGAACAGGTTGAGTGTGAGGGCAAATACTCACCAAAGACATTGGTTAGTGGTCGCGCTATTTCGTGAATTGGCAGAAGTTGAAATTCATGTGCTGGCCACTAAATCGGGTCCCAGTGGCTTAATAGTCTACGAGCTAGCTCGCCTTGTAACCAGAATGTCCTGGGTTCAAACACCATGGTGTGGGTGCGTACTGTGGAACAGTCTCGAACTAGTGAAATGAAACAGTTGGCTGTCCAGTACTCCTAGGTGGTTTTCCAATGGTTCTCTAACCGATGTCAGTTCATGATGAAATCCTGTAACCAATCAATCAAATCCCTACAAACCGATACTTGAAAATATCTTCCCATGTTCTTTTTTCTTGTGGCTGTTGGACATCACAGATGTGTACACGTACACACATACGCAGTGGAAGGTAACTTTTTTTTAGTAGATTACCTTGGTGTCAATTGTTTGTTTGTTGTTATTTTGTGCCTCTAAGGGTCGATTGGAAAGAGAAAAAATATTTTCAAAAATTTCAACTGGTCGAAGACAGTCGATATGTAAGCACACATATATGCATAGATTTTATGAATTAAATATATCCTTTTTCCGCTTACTTTTTCATCATAAATAATTATTTATTGCCTTAGGTAATAAAAATATTTTTTGATGAAATTATAATTTTAAAAACCCAAAGTCACTGACAAAATCTGTAATGCTGGTGGGCGGTGGGAGCGAGGGAGAGAGGGAGGTGGGCATACTACTACAATTATGAGGCACATTTCATTGAAATATATTGTTTACTTCAGATAAATTGACCTTTATATAATTGCATAGATTTAGATCGGATCATAATTAGTTTTTTCATTTTTAATAATAGAGCAGTGTGGCTTTCGAACTACCGGCTTGGAAATGAAAAAAGGAGAAACAAAACAACTAGTTCAGCAAATAGGCTGTTTATATGGTGAATTCATTTTTGCGAGTTGATCACGGATTGATATCAGTTGGAGAACCATTGAAAACCAGCAGGGAATACTGGACAGCCAACTGTCTCGTCAGCCTAGTTTGGGAATTATTGGCAGTACGCACACACTGCCACGGTTCGAACCCAGGACCTTCCGGTTAAGAGGATAGCAAGCTCGTATACCATTTAGTCAATGGGACCCAATTCATTGTCCTGACCATGAATTCTAACTTCTAACGATTCGTAATTTAGCGTGACCACCGATCAGTGTCATCGGTGACCAACTCTTAAAAATAAATGTAATACTTACAAACCAACTATAGAAAATAAATCTGATGATCGCTAGTGATTTGCTAAACGAAGGAGTTTCCTGAAGTTCTAGTGGGAAGTCGTGACCAGTGAGGTCCAACCAGTCAAGTGTGAGGATGGATGTCCCACCGACGACATTAGTTGGTGGTCGTGCTAAGTGCATCAAGAATTAGTCGAAGTTATAATTCATGGTTGGCCATTGAGTCGGGTTCCAGTGGCTGAACGACATACGAGCTTACCTTGTGATCTAGTGGATGTGTACTGCCGTAGAGTCTCAAACTATACTGACTAAACAGCTGCCCAGTACCCCCTGTTGGCTTTCAATGGTTCTCTAACTGATATCAATCTGTGATCTAATCTGCAATAAAGAAGAATACCTTATAGTTTTTATTAAGCAGCCTAATTTCTGATCTTAATGATCTTGTTTTGGTATATTTCCTAATAATCGTATATAAGCATAAACGTTTGGTCCGCTGGCCTTGGTACGGTAAGGTCCTGGATTCGAACCATGATGGTGGAAGAAGAAATAGTTGTCTCGCAGTACTCCAGTGCTGGTTTTCAATGGTTCTATGAGTGATATCAATTCGCGATCAACGCGTAAAAACAAATGTAATCTTTACAAATGAACTATAGAGAATTTATTTCCCTCTTTAGCTATACAGTCATGCATATATACAGTTTTTTAACAAAAGGAGCACAGTAAGAGAAGTGGTGAGTTAGTATTGATCCTCGTCACTTAAGTGGAGTTGAATTAGTGTGTTAGAGTTATGCAATGCAATGGATAGTTTAACGAATTAGTTGTCGAGAAGATGCATACAGAAATCAGGGAAAATGCAATATTACATAAGAGTTCAAAACAGGTATAAGGGTTATAAAGGATTTAAAACAATCTCTGAGTCAAGCTGAAAGAAAACAACTTCAGTGTAATCTACAAAGTGAAAAGAAATCCCTCCTCTGTATTGCTCACGCTCCAGACATTCAGACAGACAAACCGGTATGCATGCAGAAGAGAATTACTCAACCACTTCCAGTACCATGTTAACGACCCTGATTTTTTTGTACCAACTGGGCTCTATGTTTGTTTTTAGCTTCTTGAAACTCTTCTATTTCTCAAATATTGGTTTATAGGGATTTGACTGATCAGTTACAGGATTTCATCATGAACTGACATCAGTCAGAGAACCATTGGAAAACCATCCAGGAGTACTGGACAGCCAACTGTTTCATCTCACTAGTTCGAGACTGTTCCACAGTACGCACACACCATGAACCCACGACGTTTTGGTTACAAGGCGAGCTAGCTCGTAGACTATTAAGCCACTGGGACGCGATCCAGTGGCCAGCGCATGAATTTCAACTTCTGCCAATTCACGAAATAGCGCGACCACTAACCAATGTTTTTGGCGAGTATTTGTCCTCACACCCAACCTGCTGCTCTCAAACTTTTTACGTAATATTACATTTTCCTTGTTTTCTATGCGCATTCTGATTACAACCAATTTATTAAATCATTCATCTCAATACGTAACTCTGTCTGTCTCACTCAACTCCTCTTATGTAATGGCTTATAATAACAAACGATGATAATGAGAAGTCATCAATTTTGTAACTATTCTCTTTTGCGGGAAAAACTATGGCGGAAATGGGACTTTATAGCCATAGGGGAAAATTAATTCATTGAAGACAGTGTGCTTGCTGAACTAATTGGCTTTTTTTTTACATCACAATATGATAGGATAGGGATTATTCATGAATTACTGATTTACTGTCGCGTCTTTTATCTTTCCTCATTCTTCTTATAGAATCTATATGAGCTAATAAATTTATCGGTACATTTATTGATGCTAATTTACATATAATGAATTTTTCATAGACTAAAGCAAAATATCACTTGGTTAATGAGTTAAGCATTGGAGTGCATCTCATTAGTATTGCTCTTATATACCTGAAGATACAATAGGATTGTATCTACAGTTTATATGACAGGTGTTTTACTATTTATGAATAAGGCCAAGAAATGGTACTTTTATAGTTAGAGAAAAAACAATCTAATTATAATTTTTTGCTAGTATAAGACTGAGAATTGTTGGAAGGCTTTAGATTAAGATTGGTTGTTCCATTTTATAGCTCACAATGGCGCTGTTCTGTTGTCTCCAGTGGATGACAACAAGTTCTCTGCGTCCATCAAAGAGAGACATAAAAACTGGAGTACTTGAAATGAAACTCATAGAAATACCGAGAAGATCAAAGAATAATCAGTTAATCATTAAGGATATCTACGTTAGCATTCAGCCAACCGGTTCAACAATACCATGACTTTATGTGTTACCAATCACGCATAAAAAATGGATATGTTTCTCTCTCCCTGTCAGTCAGTTGCGAAATGGTTCACCAATGATATTCTTATTTGTGGTGGACTGGATTATGCGTGAGACAGTGGGAAACGAGAAGACAGGGATATCCTGGACCGACGTGAAAAACCTAGAAGACCTGGATTTCGCGCGTGGATGATTTATGTTTGATGTCAAACAAAATCGAAGACTTACAAGCAAAAACCGACAAACTGGTCGAAGAAGCAGCCAGAGAAGACAGGACTCCAGGTGAACATAGACAAGACGGAGGTTATGAAAATAACCAACCAACAACAACAACAGCAGCAGCAACATCCAACGCCAATCACCATCAACGGGAGGGATTTGATGAAAGAGGTTACTTCATTCACTTATCTAAGGAGCATTGTCTCAACTACAGGAGGAACGGATGAGGATGTCAAATCGAGAATCGGAAAGGCGAGAAACACATTCATCAACCTGAAAACAATCTGGAAATCTTCGTCACTCAGCATCAACAACAAAATTCGGATTTTCAATACAAACGTCAAGTCAGTCAGTTCTTCTATACGGATGGATCAGAAACTTGGCGGAGTCACAAAGAATATTTCCAACAGCCTGTTGCAGGTAGACCTTTATCAACAACTGTCTTCGCTCAGTACTCAAGATCAGATGGCTGGAAAGAATCACCAACAAGAAGCTATGAGAACAAACAAAACAAGAACCAATCGCCCAACAAATATGCAGGAGAAAGTGGAGATGGATGGATTGGACACTCGCTGAGGAGGTCGTTGGGTGACATCGTGCGTCAGGCCATTGCTCGAGTGGAACCCGAAAGGGAAGCGGTGAGTGGTTCGTCCGTGCAAGGGTGACATGGAGGAGATCGTGTGAAGAGGAGTTGGAACAGTATGGACTAACATGGATGCAAGTGAAAAGTACAACAGAAGAGAGAAGCAAGTGGAGACGTGCATTTGAAGCCCTATGTTCCACTAGGAACCCAAGGGAACAATAATATTAATAAGTAATATCCTAAAAGTTTTTAATAGTGACCACTAAGTAACAAAATTTACCACCGAAATAGAAGCCATAAAATCAATACTCTATCTGGGTGTGCAACTGACAAGGAAACCTGATAAGACAGTAAAGAGATCAGTATACAGAAAACCTTTATGGAACAGACAAATGACAAACTGTTGCAGTTGGATGACAATAAATCGCAAAAGAAAACCAGATAACATCTTTTGCAACCTGAATCCGAAGAATCTGTAGCCCAGGGTCGTTAGATGAAAAAATTTGTCCTTTTGAAGAAGACGCACTGAAAAATAGGTATCCCCCAGGCTTTTGTAGAGACACATCTAAAACACAAATCCAACATTTAGGTATGGCAATTGTTAACATCATTTTCTTAACTAACGTTTCATCCACTCTGTATACCTGTTACATAATATTTTTTTTGCTAGTCTGTATTTCTTTTCCATTTCTTTCGATTTTTTTACAACGTTTTCTCAAGCTTTGGTCTAGAGTTACTCATCTTCACTGCCTTAGTTACAATTTGATTATTTTTTTACTATTCTAAAATATTTTGATGGTGTTAACAAAATTATAATCTAATTTACTTTTGTTATTTTTTTGTTATGCTTGACCAAATAGATTTACACATATATACATGCAAAAAGTAATTATATATATTATTGCTCTTGTGTAGTGGGTGAGATCGCTGGAAACAGTCCTTTCGCAAATCTGTTTGTTCTTATTTGCACTTAACTGCTCAAAGAAACTATCAGACTCAGAGAAGGCTACGTCAACACAGATATTCTCCATCTTCTTTCATTTCAGTAACTTACGTTTCTTTTACTTAATTTTTAAAATGTTAGACCGACTGTCATTACTCAACGGTTAGAACAAATATTTATAGAAGAAAATCAATGCACATTTAAAAAGTAGAAATGGATAGAATAAAATAATTTTACAAGGATAACACGTAAAGATGAAGTGGTCAAAATAAATAAAAATAAAATAATTTGGACAATTATAATTTTTATAGTTTTTAAAGGTTTAGGGGGAGGGGGGAGACGTAGTCCTGTTAATGCATTCTTATAACGATGGCCACGGTAAGCAAAGTGGCTGTACAAATTTCTTCTGAACACATAGGCTTGGCTTCTTAAGGTGGATTCTTATTGCTTCAGCTGTATATAGAAGACGAACTCGTAGAGCAAAACTAAGATTAGTCGGAATGCGATAAATAATTTTGAATGCAGTATTAACATCAACCTTATGCTCAGTATCAACAAGGTGTGCTAAAATAGAACTACGAATAGATCTTGTTTGTCCCTTGCTTAACCATGCTGGATGATGTTCGGAAATACGATGATGAACCTGCTTAATTGTACGCCCGATGTAGCTGGCTCCACAGCTGCAGTCAAACTGGTAGATACACATAGAAGAGGCAAATTTAGGAAGTTTATCCTTATTTCTCGAACAAAGAATAGGGGTGGTTGTGAAGAGACAACGTACCTCTGCTGCATAATAAGCTCTTTTAACTGCATTCTTCAGACGCTGTATTATTATTTCGCTGATGTTGTTACCGAGGAACTGCAATTTTATGAACATTGGTTTCTTCGGAACTGTAGCAATACTGACTATCCTTGGTGCTGAATTCATATTCTTCTCAATGAATTTATCTGGATAACCATTTTTTTCTAAGTAATTCTCTAATAATCTTAAGCTCCTCATTAAGGCAGTCATCTGAACGGATTAACTTAGCTCTATGAGCCAGACACTTTACCAGGTTACGCTTATATTTCAAAGGCACGAAACTCAAAAAATGAGTGTACTGACCTGTTGTTGTAGGTTTCCTATACACACTCCTTCTTAGTGTGCCATCTTCTTTCCTTGCCATGAAGACGTCTAGGAATGAGATACTGTCATTATTTTCTTTCTCTACGGTAAAGTTTATGGCTGAATGTGCATCATTAAACTTGTCAAGGATGTTCAATGAAATATTTATAGTATGAGTTACAGAGTGGTGATATTTTTATTTCTGACTTAGAATTATTATTATTTGTTCCTTATATTGCGAGTGGAAGATGCGGCTTCGGTGTCGCACCTCCATTACTTTCACTTTACTGCCATCACAACTTGGCTCGACGATTGCTTATATGGGCAACTTCTGCATACTTGTTGAGCAATAGGTTTTGGGGTGATTCACTGCTGGAGATCTTCATGGCTTATTGTTTCCGACCAGTAGTCTGATCCTTAGTATCGAGACAAAGCAGCTGTTGGTAAAAGTCTGCAGGTTGCTGGAAGTTATCTTAAAGACATACATGCAGTGTCTCCGAACCATAAAGAAGTACTGACATGGTATTTGTGTCGAAGATCTGGATCTTTTTCCTTGCACTCACTGCCACAAACAACCACGCCGAATACAAACTAATAACGATTTGCATGGCTTCTCTGATCCTGCCTATGATATCCTTATTCGTGTCTACAGCAGTTTAAACGATACTCCTTAGGTCAGGTAAGTGAAGTATATGGCTCTCCTTTGTTTTCTTCTGTTGATGGTAATTAGTGCTCATTGATGCTGACTAGGTATCTTCATCACTTCTGTCTTCTCTGTGTTCACTTGAAGTCAGATCTTCGCTGCCACTTCTATGAACTTGCTGATATTCGACTGCAGATCTTTGAGTTTGTTCGACACTAGACATAAACCGTCTGGGGAATCCATATCTCCTAGTGTTTTTGTTGGCTCAACGTATACTCATCTTCTTTCCATATGATCTTTTGCATGATCCAATCCACTACAGTGAGAAGTATCATTAGGGTTAGTATGCAGCCGTGTCTCACTACTGTCTTCACTTCAAAGGCTCCGATGAGATTTCCGTTGTGATTTACTTGGTATGAGGTATCAGCTCATGGCTTTTGAATGAGGTTTATGAATTCTTGCAGCAACGGACTCCAAAGTTTTGAAGCAGTTTTCAAATTACTTCTCGGTTGGAGCTACCAAAAGTCTTTTCAAAGTCGATGAAGTTGGGGTGATGAGTTTCCTAGGCTCTTTTCGGTGATGACGCATGGTCCGAGGACTTAGTTTCCTGAGGCAGGCTTAAAGTTTCTGTCTAGAGTGTATTCCAGTTTCTCAAAGATGATGCGCCTTAGTATTTGACTCGGAGTGGACGAGAGTATGACTGCACGCCAGTTCTTGCACAAGCTTAAGTCACCTTCCTGTGGATCTTGAAAAAACATTTTTCCAATCGGTGGGTAACTTTGTTTACTTCCGAGGCAGTATCTTGATCATGTTCTCAACGATCTCTGGGTCATTTCCCTTGCTTCTGGAAGTAATTCATCTGTTCCAACTGCATTTCTGGTTTTTACTATCACTATAGCTTTCAGGACCTCTGCCTTTGCCAGGGGTTTCGTGTTCAGTGGTAGCTCTCTGCCTGCTGGTGATGATGGTATTTCTGGACAATTTATAGGTGATAGTCGGTTAAACAGCCCTTTGGTGTGATCGACCCTATGTCCCCTTTGTTTAATTTCTTCGGTAACTGGGCTTTTTACACCATCTTCCAGTGGTATCAGCTGTGTTGATCTCTTTGCGAATGGCGACCTGGCTATTTGAAAAAGTGGCGTCAGGTCTCTCCTACCTTGGGCCTGTTCTCCTTCAGTTGCCATTGTGTCATAAAAGCATCTTTTTCCATTCTTAACATTCTTCTTCACTCCTTTGTACTCATCTTTTTCTTTCTGTGTTCATCTTTACGCCGGTTCGTCTTCTGTTTAACCACCTCCTCTCCTCTATTGGCTTCCACGTCTCTGTAGTGAGTCATTCCTCATCTCGACGCTTCTCCCTTCCGAAGACGGCTGTACATCATATTCAGGGAGTTCCGGTGTCGCTCCATGGACGCTTCCTCTGTGATGCAGATTAATTTCTCCTACTTTTCTCTAATGGCTGCGATAAACGTGTCCCTAATAGTTTTGTCCTTCGGTTTCTGAGTGATGAACATGGATTGTGGTCTACCTCTAGCTCCTCTGAGGGCTTTCAGCTTGACCTTGAGGGTTTCTTGAACTAGATAATGGTCTGAGCCCACATCTGCTCTCCTTCTTGACCTTGTGCCCAGTAGACTGCGTCTCCACCATCTTAAGATTGAGTTGAAGTCATCTGATCTTTGGTGTGTCCGTCAAGTGAAACCCATCTCGTCTCGTTTATGTCCTTCTGCTTTCACACACTACCTCCAATCACTGAATCCCTGAATGCACAGAAGTCCACGGAGAGTTTTCAATTACCATTCATTTCATCAAGAGACTGTCAACCCACAGCGAGGTTTTTGGATTGTCTTCTCTCAGTTTAATATTCATATCGTCCATTAGAATCTAGATGCCACTATTTAGGAAGTTATATTACCAATTGGAGTTGTCTATAAAAATCTTTATTCTTCTCTTGTTCTGAGTTGTTTGTAGGTACTTAGCATTGAATAATTTCAACTTTCTTCCAATTTTAGTTGAATCTTACTGTCATAACCCTGTGAGCGATTGGTTATCACTGCATAAGAGTTTTGGCTGCTGTTGGTGACATCATGATAGCCACTGCCTCAATGTGCTTCTGGTTGTTGTTTGGGTAACCAGAGTAGACTATTGACTTTTAAGTCAACAATTTGGAGAGTCCACATTCATTCCACCTGCTGTCACAGATTTTTAGCATTTCTATGCCATGTCTTCTCATTTCTTTGGTAACCTGAGCAGCCTTTAAATCTTCGGACATTGTGCGAATATTCGACGTCCCCATGTTTATTTTTGCTTTTATCAAAAGAAGATACATCAACTAGCTGACCGACTTTCCAAAGGCTTTCATCACCCCACGTCATTCCATCTCTCCATTTCCAACGAGCAATAAGTTTATTTTTCATATTTCCGCTGTGTTTTGACGTTTTTGTAGTGATTAGATCGATTTTCTGGGGGTAATATCTCTATCCCTAATCCTAACTTTCCCTCTTTTCATGGGTTTAGGAAAGGTTATAAAACTAGTGAGCTAATAAACTGGGCCAGGTTGCATTATTTCATAATGATATCTTTCTTTCATTCAGGTTGAATGTCATAGTAATGATCTTGGGGAGATAGGTTCCTATTATCTGACAGTCTTCGATTCTGTTGTTAACATCATGTTAACTACACCATTTGTGTGCTCGTGGTTGTCGTCTGGGTGACCGGAGTATATCACTGACTTCCCCATTGACAATCGGCATTTCCCACTGTCATCTAATTTCCTGAAACTTATGAATCCTTTTTTTTATTTTGCAGTCTAAGCAGCGTTGCCAGTCCTAAACATGGCGTAAATTGTCTAATTTATTGCGCCATATCTAGGTACATACTTTACAGATATAATTCGGTGAAAGAAAAATAAATTCTTAGAGCCCAAAGCCATAACAGCTTCTGGTGGCCTGTTGAAACCACTAGCTGAGTTTCTTCGGTTAAGTCTTGTTTCAGATAGAATGATGTTGCTGAGTTGCGCTTTCGAAGGAGACATGGAGGACATCGTACGAGATATAAATGAAAGCTTATGGACAACCATATAGCCAGCTAAAAAAGGCTACAAAGAGCAAACTGAAATGGCTATGTGCTTTGGAAGCCCTATGTTACACCCAGAGCCCAAGGGAATAATAGTAAATAATAAATTAAATATCAGAAATATGAAGTATGGAACCTGTTAAATGATGATGTAACTAAGAATGAGTGAACATAAATCAACATATACATTTAATTAAAGACGTAAACAATCAAGTTCATCGATTGTTCAGCAGTATAATACTCGCCAACCGCACATATGGTCTGGAGTTCAGTCCTCAGCCCGCACATGACTGAACAAATAAGCAGGAAGAAATGGAGGTGGATTGGTCATACTCTGAGGAAACCATCAAGTGACATCACACGCCAGGCCATCACTCAAGTGGAACCCGAAAGGGAAGCGGCGAGTTGGTCGTCAGTGCAAGGGTGAGGTGACTTGGAGGAGGTCATGTGAAGAGGGGATAAAATCATGTGGGCAGACTTGGAGCCAGGTGGAAACGTTAGCAGAGAACCGAACTCAATGGAGACGTGTGTTTGAAGCCCTATGTTCCCTAGGAATTAAAGGAAATAATAATAATCTAGTTTAGGATTTATCAGCCATGCGCGTCAGTGGCCCAGCGGTAGAATGCTCTCCAACCACGCAGGTGGTTCGGGGTTCGATCCACGGGCGACGCACTCCTTTACCTCGCTAAGCCAACAATAGAACTGGTAAAGAGGGAAGGCTGGGCATGAGGCTGGCAACCCCATCCCGTAAAAATAAACACCACTGCTACCGAAACTCCAGCCCTCTAGCTTGAAGCTCTATGTTTCACTGGGAACTTGAAGGAATTAAAAAAAGGTACGCGCATCTGCAACCAAAGAGATATAAACTCAAGAACTGTCAACCGATAAATTGAAATCTAATGATACATAGAGTCGTCATCTATCTATTCACACTGCATTTATTCAGACCTACTAACTATTACTTATTACTAGAAATACAGAGAATTCATTTCGTGTTTACCCACCTACCAATAAATATATCTGCCGCTATCGGAGATGTTTCATTTCTTTATATTTTTTATCTTATTTTTATCATAGCTTGATTCTACACTGTATTTTTGGTACAACTATGGAATTTTCAGCATGTGATAGCTGTAGTCCAAATTTTACAGGCCGACCACTGATATTGGGTGTGCACTGCCATATACATGGTTGGTGAGCGTCCTAACCGCTGTGCCACTGGCTTCATGCTTATACACTAAATTTCTCTGTTTCTTTTTCCTTGGAATCTAAATACTGTAGAAGCTAGACATAGCTTCAGTCCTAGCATAATGTCATTCAGTAATACTTTGGCTCATAGTCTTAATTCCTGGTCAGAAATGAGTTGGTTCATGAGGATGTCATCCTGAAATTAAAAACATCTCATGTTTAGTCACCAATGAGCAATATATTTACGATAAGTCCCTTAAACTTGATTTATTTGTGAATAATGATTCAAACACTGGATGAGTATTTTATTGATTCACATCACCAGTGGTGTATCACAAAGGATTCAGTTTCTAGTCATCTGGATTTATTTACAGAGTCCAGCTAGGTGTTAGAGAAATACTCAGTTTTGAGTGAAACATTTGTCATCGTGATATAAAATTTGCTTGACATAATACACAGACTCAAGCTTGCGTGAATAATGAGCTGTATATTTTGCGTTAGTAACTGTTATAGCTGGCTGAAAATCACTCATATTTTTTATACTGCCTCTGTTGCCATTGTGAATACAATAACTGTGGTTGGTTCCGGTCTAGAATCAATTCTTAGGGTTTAAATTTTACTTTAAAAGCAATTATTTTGATTAGTTCAATTTTAGATTTTCCTGTCGATTGATTGCACCGAAGTACTCGGTCTCAGGTTGACATGTCGGCTTCTTGTGCTGATGCTTCAACGATGTCTTGGCATGTAATTAGAAGTTAATCAGTGGATGGTGACCAGCAGTGGAATCCAGGATACGCATTTCGTCCTATTTTGGACTCGTCAGCTTACTGGATGTACCTGCATTCCGCAGTGAGTGATGATGTTCCCACCGAGGCTCAAACTTAATGCCCATAGTTTCGGTCCAGTCAATCGACGGGAAATTCTAAAATTGAATTATACAATTAATATGACTCGTTGCACAAGAGTTGGCTGTCGTAGCCCAAGTGGTCTAGTGGATTACGCTTTGTCGTTTGAAACTGTGGGCACTGGGTTCGAGCCTCAGTGGTAACATCATCATCCCTGGAATGCAGGTACATCCAGTTAGCTGACGAGTCCCAAATAGGACGAAATGCGTATCTTGGATTCCACTGCTAGTCACCAACCACCAATTAACTTGCAGTTATTTTGAGTTTTGAAGTTAATCTAGATGTAAATGCGAAGGGAACGTGTTACATAAATAGAAGAGGAATATGTTTAACTGAATAAGGCAGTCGTCACAGAAATATAAATAATCAGTCAAGGAAACATGGCTGAAGTAGAATATTTCCGAAGTGTTTTTATAGAATTAGTTGTGTTCTCTGAGCTGGTTAGTTTAATTGAGAAGCTTTTGTCATCCCCACTTCTAGACAACATCTTCAGCGCAAGTTTTAGCATAAAATGAACTGATTTAAATTCTCCATGAATGGTAGAATTTCATCTCCTGGCAACCATCTTCGTGACTGGTGGCTGATTTACATCTCTATTAGTCGTTTTTATTGACTTGGATTTTGAACTTTCTCGTCACATGATTTACTTTTTACTAGTTGGTAGATTTGGTCTATTTTAGCATGTTTGTTAATCGCATATTCGCTTAAGTACCACCAGGCTTCTAGGAATTCTCTGACACTTTTCGTGTTTTCTCTATCTAAAATTTCGACATTATCCCAATCAAATTGATGTCCAGAATTATCCGCATTTATTGATATAAAGGAATGTATTATTATTGTTTCCTTTAATTCCTAGAGGAACATAGGGCTTCAGCCGTGCGTCTCCATTGCGTTCGGTTCTCTGCTAGAGTCTTCACCTGGCTCCAGGTCTGCCCACACGCTTTCATCTCCTCTTCACATGACCTCCTCCAAGTCACCCTTGCACTGACGACCAACTCGCCGCTTCCCTTTCGGGTTCCACTCGAGTGATGGCCTGGCGTGTGATGTCACTTGAGTATGGCCAATCCATCTCCATTTCTTCCTGCCTATTTGTTTCACAATCGGTTCCTGGTTGGTTCGCTCCCAGAGATCTTTGTTGCTGATCTCTTCTGGCCATCTGATCTTGAGTATTGAGCGAAGACAACTGTTAATGAAGGTCTGTAGTTTGTTTGAGATGCTCTTTATGACGCAGTGCAAGTCTCTGATCCATATAATGAGTAGCACTGACTTCACATTGGAGTTGAAAATCCGGATCTTATTTTTGATGCTGAGTGCTGTTGACCTCCACACAGACTTGAGAGTAGTGAAATCTTGTCTTGCTTTTCCGATTCTTGCTTTGATATCCTCATCAGTTCCGTCCACCTGTAGTTGAAACGATGCTTTCCAGGTAGGTAAATCGACTGTTTCTTTCAGACTCCTCCCATTTATGTTGATTGTTGTCTATTGTTGTTGTTGCTGCCGTTGCTGTTGGCCAGGAATCTTCATCACCTCTGTTTTCTCTATGTTCACCTGAAGTCCTATCTTCTCTGGATGCTTCTTCTGCCAACTTGTTGCTTTTCACTTGCATATCTTCCAGTTTGTGGGAAATCATATATATATATATATATATATATCTTAATTTTATCTTCTTTTTCTGTTAGATCTTTCCGTTTGCACAATATCGAATGAAGTGACTGTGCTGGCTGGCTGGCCTGTGTGCTATATCTATTTCAAACCGTTTTAATATTCTAGCTGTTATTTCAGATATTTTTTTTAATATATGATAGAATGAATTTTCTTGTACAAAGTTCATTATTTTGTTCAGAATAATTAATTTCAGTGTCACTTGAATAAAGCAAGCATACAAACATGACAGAGATGGTTTATATATTTTAAAGGTATAATACATTCTTATATATCGTTTCCAGCTAATACATTTTACACCAGGTATCTTTATACTCCTAAATTGCTAACCGTTTTTATTACCAATAAATTGTTTGACATCAAATGGTACCATTAAAAAGAACTGACCTTTTTGAACAGACAACACTTAAAACTAATAGTTATTACCGTCAAAGTGGATTTTTCTAAAATACCTTTAATACTACGTTACAATATATGGATTATTAACTAAAATATTTTAAGTGCGCATAGATGCATAGATTGTGTTACTTTAGAAAAATGAAAAAAGGATTTTATGCACCTTTCTTTTTTCTTCACATTTTTGTCCTAGTGAACTGTTTGAAAAAAAAGAAACCCAACACAGTTCGGTTAATGGTTTTCAATAGTTAAAGGTCTATTTTTAAGTTACTTGTATTCGATATATATTTGTCTCTGTTACATAAATAGGTACTTTGTTTAGAAGAATTTTAACATTAACTTGTTCAGCAAATGGAGAAATAGTTTTCAGAAAGCAGAATGACAACTAGGAAACTGTTTTTATTAAATGCATTGTAAGTTGGTCATAGACGATCATTGAATCCATTTAAGAAATCATATAAGTACACTTAAGATTTTTGATGCTGTTGTGTTCTCTGAGCTGGATAGTTTATTTACGAAGCTTTCATTGCCCCACCACTAGGCAACATACTTCAATTTGAAGAGAGCTTTTAGATTTCTCCACGAGTTTATTAGTCATCTCTCTTGGTGACTTTTAATATGAGTGGTTGTTTTTGTGTGTTTTCACATCCTCTAGGCTACTTGTATTGGAACTGATTGCTTCCTTGACCTGAAGCTTGACCCTTCGTGTATAAGGTTCCCTTCTTATAGGTTGGTAAATTTAGTCTATCTCGATTTTTCTATTGATTGATGATTCACTGGAATAGCAGGCTTCTAAAAATTATCTAGCATTCTTGGTGTTTCTTTTGGGAAAACGTTCAAATATTAGACACATCAAGATAGACATAATTTACCAACCTATAAAAAGGAAATCTTATACACGAAGGGTCAAGCTTCAGGTCAAGGAAACAATCAGTACCAATACAAGTAGCCTAGAGGATGTGAAAACACACAAAAACAACCACTCATGTTCAAGGTCACCCACCAGGAGAGATGACTAATAAACTCGTGGAGAAATCTAAAAGCTCACTTCAAGAAATTGAAGTATGCGCTGAAGATGTTGCCTAGTGGTGGGGAAATGAAAGCTTCGCAAATAAACTATCCAGCTCAGAGAACACAACCACATCAAAATCATCCACCTGAGTTGCAAATCTTCTCGATTATACCTAAATGAGATAAGTGTAGGCTGTTCATACTACAGTATGAAATTGTAAATGGATATATATTTTCAACTGCGTCTATCATTCATTGTTAGAATGCATGCCAGCCATTCTGAAGATCATAGTTTGATTCCAAGCCGAATCACTCCTACTCCTACTCCTAAATGTTGTCTTGTTTACTAGCCATTGATAAGCGTGAAAATGAAGGGAGGTTGAGAGTGAGGCTGGCAACTTAACCTTGTAAAAACAACACTATCATTAATTACTGTAACATCAAAGCCTAAAGTTCTACGTTCCACTCGTAATGCAAAAGAAATGAAAAAAAGTGTTCTCGACAAATGACTTTTTATGAACTTGATCAAGAAATGTTTATCTTAACAAAAGAAAAAAAGTAGAGAAATTTTTACAGGTACAATGTTATGAGTAGATGGAATCGCTGCTACTCTCAGTGATTTGCTATAAACATTCAAACCAACCTGGAAAGTATAAAATATCTAACATCCATAAAGAGTTAAGGTTAAAAGTAATTTACACAATCGGCTGTCAATAATTTAAACAGTTAAGTCTTACAAACGTATGAAGCTTAAAACAGCATAGACAGTAAGGAAATATAATTAGTCATCTCACTACAAGTTAGTCATAATGACTAAAGCTTTAACTAAAAAAAGACTTTCAAATCTAGGACCAACTTTATTGATCAGAAACAAGGAAGTTACAGGATTTCATCATGAGTTGGCATCAATTAGAGGACCATTGGAAAACCTGCAGAGAGTACTTAAAAGCTGCTTCCTCCGTCCTAGTTTGAGACTCTTCAGCAGTATGCACCCACAGGGGTTCGACTGGTCCTATTCAGATAGGTAGTTACCTGGGGTTCTCGTGGGAAGTCATGACCAGTAGGGTGCAGCAAGTCATGTGGGAGTAGAAATACTCGCCGAAGACATTAGCTAGCGGTCTCGATATGTCGGGGATTGGCAGAAGTTGGAATTCATAGGCTGGTCATTGGATCGGGTCCCAGTGGCTTAATGGCCTACGAGCTCGCTAGCCTTGTAACCAGAAGGTCGTGTGTTCGAACTCTGTTGGCGGGTGCTTACTGATGAACAGTCAAGGGACGAAACAGTTGTCCAGTACTCCCTGCTGGTTTTTCAATGGTTCACCAACCGATATCAGCTGATGATGAAGCCCTGTAACCAAAAAATCGAATTCCTATAAACCAATACTTGAAAAACAAGGAAGTTCTTAGAGGTATAACATTCAAGCGAAAGAATAATTAACAAATAACTGATTTAGTTATTGTTTGTGAACATGTCATGCTCAAACTAACAAAATCAATGTTCCTGCTCAAACAGTTCATCACGCGAAAAAAGAAAACAACAAAATCTTATAAAAAGGTATTCAAGGTGAATTAAGTAAGCACAAACCTTAAAAAAAATAGTCAAATAACTAAGAAATTATGCAGGCAAAAATGCGAAATAATCTAATTCATACCTAAAGGCTAAAGTGAAAATTTGATTCAGAAGAAAATCAACTCCATGATGAAAAACTAATAAACAAATTTAATTCACCTTCAGTAAGAAAATTATTACAGAGAACCAATGACAAAACTAAGCTTTCACACTTCACAATACGAGAAATTAGTCAATTCGTGTGTGGAAAAAAACAAATAAATAATAAATAAATAAGCATTTGATAATAATGGGAATAGCTTTCTTTCTTTAGGTAGGTTAGTTTTGAAAAGAACGAGTTAATAATTGAAAAAAAGACACCGATTTCTGAGGTATTCATTGTAATGACATGGAACTATATTATATTATTATTGTTTCCTTTAATTCCTAGAGGAACATAGGGCTTCAGCCGCACGTCTCCATTGCGTTCGGTTCTCTGCTAGAGTCTTCACCTGGCTCCAAGTCTGCCCACACGCTTTCATCTCCTCTTCACATGACCTCCTCCAAGTCACCCTTGCACTGACGACCAACTCGCCGCTTCCCTTTCGGGTTCCACTCGAGTGATGGCCTGGCGTGTGATATCACTTGATGGTTTTCTCAGAGTATGGCCAATCCATCTCCATTTCTTCCTGCATATTTGTTTCACAATTGGTTCCTGGTTGGTTCGCTCCCAGAGATCCCTGTTACTGATCTTTTCTGGCCATCTTCTGATCTTGAGTATTGAGCGAAGACAACTGTTAATGAAGGTCTGTAGTTTGTTTGAGATGCTCTTTATGACGCCCCAAGTCTCCGCTCCATCCGTAAAGTAGCACTGATTTCACATTGGAGTTGAAAATCCGGATCTTATTTTTGATGCTGAGTGCTGTTGACCTCCACACAGACTTGAGAGTAGTGAAAGCTTGTCTTGGAACTGGCATATGAATATTAAACATTGTGACTGGTCATTGAATAGTATTATGTCTAGTTATTTGTCTTGTTTTGGGGCTGAATTCCATCAGTCATTTTTGCAACACAGGCGACTTTGCACCATCCGTGCACTTCGAATTCGTGTAAATGATTAATGAAGACGATATGCAGAAAGCCCTGAACCTAATGTTTTTTGCTTTTTGGCGCTTGCTGACAGTGCATATTTACTTCAGGCAGATACGCTACCACTGATGAATGAGTTCGAATCTCTTAGTGGACATCGGCTCCATGAAAGTTGAGGATACTCCTTACTGACACGTGACAACTAGCATTCATTTTTTTCCCGATCTTCCCAACAAATGTCTTCAGTAATTATAATAGAACAATTCAAATGAACTTTCGTCAAGATTTGACAGAATAGTTCTTAAATATTTGGGCGACGAGTGAGAAATCCGTAGCTGTCGAGTCACCTGACAACTCCAGTAGGTCGAATAAAGCAGCTCAATCTTCAGAAAGAAGACAAATCAATAAGTCCGACAGGGTGCTTCCACTAAACTCTAATCCTAAACACCATAATTTTGAAAATACGTCTAATCATAAAATTCTAGATACTAACAGTTTGAACAGACATGAAGGCATGATGTTAGCTGATGCATAGGAAATCCTTATTAATAAATAAAAATAATGGATATGTATCACTAATTATTAATACTTGGTCAAAATTCTCGACTGTCCATATCTTCTTATGGAGACGTTAAGAAATGTTTTACAACTGTTTACCCACACACACATACACACTCTGTTTAAAGTGTTTAACGAAGGTAGACCACTATTTGTAAGTCCGAGGTCAAATTTTGATCACAGCTCATAAAATTTTGTTTATTATACTTGTTGATACTTGTTGAATGACTCATGATTGGACAAAGTTTTTAAAAACAAGTGATGTTCCTTTTATATATAAACCTCTGTTATGTTAATTTCGATTAATTTCCCTGAAGAAGTTCGGACCAGATTGCCGAACACAGGAAACGTTGGAATTACTCATTTCAATCTCGCTGAGATTTTACAAATATAATTTTTTACAAATTATAATAAAGCTTTATTTCAGACAATGTGTGAACATATGGTACAAAAATTTTCACTGTATTCAGTTCCAAAATACTATTTTCTTCATACAGGATTTACATGTTAAGTAATAATCTGGAGGATATCTTAATTTCGTTGAAGAACTGCACAGCGTTTACTTGGAAGCAAGTTAAATCAGCGTGCAATTTCATGTAAAGGTCATTTCACATAACTGGACGATTAAAACATTGATGAATTCAGATGAAATTAAGCATTTTTGTGGAAAGCAATTCCGGTAACCCAATGATTTAAACAGGCCACTACCCTAGCAAATACCAGCCGTCTACATGATACACAAGCTGAACAGATGTTGGTAACGAACCTAATCCGAGACCTCTTCATCACCTGCTTGATATCCTAATTCAACTAATTAGTCAAAATGCTGTTTAAAACTTCTTTCAGATTCTTTCCTATTATTTATCCGATTTGGTTGAAATAAAACGTGACTAGTGTTTTGCCTTCATCACCTATTTGATAATAATAATAATAATCGAAATTTCAACCAATTCAAATATTCAGCCATACAATCTGGTATTCTGAATAGTAATAATAATAATAATAACAAAAGTAATGAGTATGAATTAACTCACTTTTTCAAAATAATCATTGAATATCATATTGCATGCTATTCATTAAACATTAGCTAAACAAATAAAGAAAACATCTAGAACAATATTTACTCCGTGTAAATAATATAGATAATACAATATATATATATATATATTTGTTAATTGATCTTTATAGAGGTTTATTTATCTAGGTAAGGAAGGATAAACTAGAATATTGTCTTCAATCGAAATGGATATATTACAAGGTGATTTATTTAAAAACTGACGTAGATTCACTAAATTTCCCTTCCTTCTTCCTAATTTTGTATCATTTCTTCAAGTTTTAACCACGGATTGATATGAAGTAGAGAATGGTTGAAAACCAATAGGGAGTACTGCCAAACAGCTGTTTCGTCAGGGTAGTTTGGGAGTCATCGATAGTACGCACCCACCGAGTTTCAAATTCGGGACCTTCCGGTTAAAAGGTAGGCTCATTGACAGTTGAGCCACTAGGACCCGACTCGATGGACCTGTCGTATTTAAAGTGGCTTTTATGCTGCTGCTACCACTACTATAATGTGGTAATTTACTTAAAAAATAATTTCAGTATTTTTATGCTGAATTAAAGAATATCATCAAGTCAGTCCATGACATTTATTTCCACATTAAAGATTACTAAAAAACCAAACAATAGAAGACATTCAAGAATACGTTTCACACTAGACTAAATACCTGTGTGTGCGTGTGTGTGTTGATTAATTATAAATATTATAACACAAAAGTCTTGATGAACCATTAAGGCATAAGTCTAATTTGCACTCAATCAACCATGCACTTCACTCTCATTTTTAGCCCCATCAAGAAATACCCGTGTTTTTTCAAGTATTGGTTTTTGTAGGGACATTTTTGTTTGATTGATTGGTTGGAGGATTTCATCATGAGCTGAAATCAGTTAGAGAGTCATTGGAAAACCACCTGGGAGTACTGGACAGCTGTCTCCTCCATCCTAGTTTGGGACTCATCGACAGTACACACACACCCACCGGGACTCGAACCCACGACCTTCAATATTATCAAATCTAGACGTTGATAACTGTAATTATTCTGCCATAATAACCAGTTTACTTGTTAATATATATGCTCTGATGAATATTATTCACTTAATATATAATCACTCGCAAATTGTAGATCGTATATATTTTTTTCAAATTGACACTTATTAGTGGTAACAATGTTCATGAGTTTGTGTGTATTTAACCTTAAAGCAAAACTGTATAGATAACAATGTTTGTAGAGTGTTCAGCTGACCAGTTAGTTCTCCAGAAATTTATGAATTCACTAATTACTGACTTTTCACAGTTATTGCTTGTTTCAAAATTTACTGCAGAAAATGAATGCTTTCAATTTTCTGATATTGTGTCGAGTGTAAATCTTGAGCATGAGTAACTCGCAGAAGCTTAGGGAATTATTCAGATGAACACATCTATTGATTTCTTGCGTTCAGATCAAAACACCTGACTCCTATTCATTGCATAGCTAGTTGGGTAATTTTACGTTCAATCTCTGAAAAGCCACCTATCTGGTTTGGAGAATTTGTCATTGGCATTTTCTGCGTGTGAGTTTACACATCACTAACTCTGTCTTTATGAATTCAATTATATTACACCCAGAAGGTCGTTGGTTCGAGTCCCGGCGGATGTGTGCGTACTGTCTATGAGTCCGAAACTAGGACGGAGGAGACAGCTGTCCAGTACTCCCAGGTGGTTTTCCAATGACTCTCTAACCGATGTCAGCTCATGATGAAATCCTCCAACCAATCAATCAAACAAAAATGTCCCTACAAAAACCAATACTTGAAAAAACGCTGGTATTTCTTGATGGGGCTAAAATGAGAGTGAAGTGCATGGTTGATTGAGTGCAAATTAGACTTATGCCTTAATGGTTCATCAAGACTTTTGTGTTATAATAATTATAATTAATCAACACACACACGCACACATAGGTATTTAGTCTAGTGTGAAACGTATTCTTGAATGTCTTCTATTGTTTGGTTTTTTAGTAATCTTTAATGTGGAAATAAATGTCATGGACTGACTTGATGATATTCTTTAATTCAGCATAAAAATACTGGCAGAATTGGGTAGAATATTCATGTGATTAGTTTTACTGAAATTTAAGAATTCATTAATTACTGAATTCTTCACAATTCTTGCTTAATTGAAATATGAAAAACCACAGTTTGATGTGTTAGAATCTCTGGTGCCAGTGTTTAGTAATAAGTCGTACTAAAAATACAAAATTCTTCAAGAATGCTGTCCAGTAGCTATACTGTCCAAAAAGTATCTAGGTTACAAGAAACGTACTAAATTAATTTACCAAATAGTTGTTATTTAGAAAAACACAAAAGATTGAGCGAAGAAATATTTACTTTTCAATTAGATCCTCTTCTCTGGCTCTACTCTAATATATATAGCATTTTTACAATACACAACAATTTACCAAACAAGTGGTGATATGTTTGTTAACAATAATTAAACAGTGTCAAAATGTCAATGGGTAGACAATTAACGCAGAAAATCAATACACATTTAAAAGGTAGAAATGGATAGAATAAATTAATTTTACAAGGATAACACGTAATTAAAGATGAAGTGGTCAAAATAAAAATAAAATAAAATAATTTGGACAATTATAATTTAATAGGGGGAGGGGGGCGACGTAGTCCTGTCTTGTAACGATGGCCACGGTAAGCAAAGTGGCTGTACAAATTTCTTCTGTACACATAGGCTTGGTTTCTTCTGGTGGATTCCAATTGCTTATGCTGTCTGTAGAAGACGAACTCGTAGAGCAAAGTTGAGATTAGTCGGAATGCAATAAATAATTTTAAATGCAGTATTAACATCAACCTTATGCTCAGTATCAACAAGGTGTGCTAAAATAGAACTACGAATAGATCTTGTTTGTCCCTTGCTTAACCATGTTGGATGATGTTCAGAAATACGACGATGAACCTGCCTAATTGTACGCCCGATGTAGCTGGCTCCGCAGCTGCAGTCAAACTGGTATTTTTGTTATTTACCTGAAAATCAATAACAGTATTCCCAACAATTTGGAATCAGAACTCTGTCTGAAAGTAGCCGACAAAATGAAACATGTTTCCCACTGACAATGAAAGGTTAGGGAAACAGTCACTTCACGGCATAACTTTGAATTTTTTCAAACGAAATCGCAGTCATAAAATAACAGACAACAGCAAAGTGAAGCATTCAAAATAGGAATCCACCATAATCAAAGAAAAATAATAAGGATTAAAATCAACAAGAGATATGCAAATAACGGAACGATGATACACAGGTCAGGGGGTAGAGGGTAAAAATTAAAAAAAATTAGTTGAGACATCCAAATAAGTATCAATGTTGTAAATAGACTGTTTGTGGAGGAATGTTTTACATCAGTTCATTTTGCTACAAGTAAAACATTGAGGGATACCTCTACCTTATTGTGTGACGATTTATAAGCTCAAGAACTATTCTGTTCTTTAGGATGCTATCCTATTTTTACAGTATTCATACACATAAATGCTTAAACTTCCAAAATATTGAGTTGAGTCATATATTGTTTATTATTATGATTATTGTTCCCTTTAGTTCCTAGAGGAACATAGGGCTTCAACCGCGCGTCTCCATTGCATTCGGTCTTCTGCCAACGTTTCCACATCTGCCCACATACTTCCATACCCTCTTCACACAACCTCCTGCATGTCACCCTCGCACTGACGACCAACACGCTGTTTCCCGTTCGGCTTTCACTCGAGCGGTGGCCTGGCGTGCGATGTCACTCACTTGATGGTTTGTTTACTCAGAGTATAGCCAATCCACCTCCATTTCTTCCTGCATATTTGCTGCACAGTAGGTTCCTGCTGGGTTAGTTCGCTCATTGGCAGAGATCCCTGTTGCTCATCTCTTCTGGCCGGTCATCTGATCTTGAGTGAAGTACTGAAGGAAGACAGTTGTTGATGAAGGTGTGTAGTTTGTTTGAAGTGGCCCTCGTGACGCTGTGCCAAGTCTGTGATCCGTATAATGACTAGCACTGACTGGAGTTGAAAAAGCAGATCTTATTTACATTTTCATGCTGAGTGTTGCTGTTGACCTCCACACAGATTTAAGAGAAATGAAAGCTTATCTTGCTTTCCCGATCCTCGCTTTGATATCCTCATCAGTTCCGAACTCCTGTAGTTGAAACGATGTTTTCCATGTAGGTAGGTAGGTAAAAGCGGTTGCGTCTTTCATATTTCTCTAATTTATATTGGCTGAATGTTGTCTGTTGTTGTTGCTGCTGCTGGTTTTGGCCAGGAATCTTCATCACCTCTGTTTTATCTCTATGCTTCTTCTGCCAACTTGTGGCTTTCCACTTGCATATCTTCCAGTTTGATGGAAATCAGATATATTTCATCGGCGAAGTCTAGATCCTTCATGTTCTATTTTTGTGTGGGTCCATATTATGCTTGTTTCCTCGTTGTCCCCTGTCTGTCGAAGTATACAGTCTACCGTAATCAGGAAAATCTTCAGAGATAGTGGGCAGCCAACCAATTTTTCTTACTCTCGTCTTCACTTCGAAGACTTCCGTGAAATTCCGTTTCTGAATTGCATGTCATGCAATACTGTCAGTGGCACCCCGTAGTAGGGAAGTGGTTTCCAAATCACCTCTCTATCAATGCTGTCGAAAGCCTTTTCAAAGTCAATGAAGTTGAGATAGAGAGGTGACTGCCATTCCAAGCTGTGTACAATGATGATCCCTAGTGTTTCGATATGATCAATTCATGGCTTGTTTCTCCTGAGTCCAGCCTGTTCCGGTCGAAATTTTTCATTCAGGGCCTGTTTGATTCTCTCCAGCCATATAAAATATCAGTGAATTAGTTTAATTCAAATTCTGATATGACGTGGAATAAAGGTTACAGAATCATATTTATTATTTGAAAATTACAAAAATCTTGATGAAACTTTGCTACAGTATTCTTTAGAAATTGAAATTATTTAGAGATATATGTAATTTTCTTGGTACCATGGAATGAATGGTAATGAAGAAATAAAATGCAATGGCATGAGCAACGCCATTTCTCAAGACCTAGAAAATATTATTACCAATAAAACCAAGGCAATGAGAAATGATACATCAACAAAAAGAAAGTCTACAAGTTGTATGATTACTTTGATATGAATATAAACAATAAATTGTGCTCGAGACATCAACAGTAAATTTATAGTACCATATTGCTACATGTTATATCAAATAAGATAATTCGATTGTAGAGTTATTTAGGCAAACTTAAGATGATATTGATGGTGACTAGGGGTGGATTCCAAGATGTGCGTTTCATCCTGCGTGGGACTCTTCAGTTAGATGTACCTGAGCTCTAGTAAGTGTTGGTGTTCTCACTGAGACCTGAACCAAGCATTCATCGTTTCAAATGGCATGGCGTTATCCAGTTAGGCCCTTGGCCATGAGAACCACCTTTTCAGCAACGGCTATCAGTTTTTACTTGATGGAATTAATATTTTGAATTTCCGTTGATTTAATTCTGTTCAGGTGTAGTGCTTCTTCACTACTGATATATTAGCTCCTATTATGGACAAAGACAAACTATTCAATCGTTTCCAGCTTTCCAAATAATCTTTTTTCTGCTGTTATAAACACTATATGTAAATGAAATCAAATGGTATTATGCGTGACTCAATGAAATAATTTAGAGGTTTAGGAATCTATGCACATGAATAATAGAAAGGCGAGAAAAACACACAAATACATAAATAAATAGAAGAAATTTTAAGAATACAAAAGAGGAAAGAATGTTTTTCGTTTGCTTAAATTACAGAATCATCTTTTGACTAGGTGAATTAAAAGCTGAGTGTTTCATTTCAAGATCTGTTTTATGAGAAGTAGTAATTGCAACAAATAGTGAAATTTCTATTTATTTTTGTCACCTTTCTTATTCAAGTGTATGATTTTAGTAGACTCTTAGAGATATTTTATCAGGAAATTCGATTAGTTCAAAGTTTGTTTTCATCATGGTATTACAACATGATTATTATTTGTCCCTTGGATCCCAAGTGGAACATAGAGTTCCAGAAACATACCTTTGTCTCATTCCTTTCTCTGATTTTTTTTTTTAACTGCCTCTGCGATTGCTCACAAGCTTCTATTTTATTTAGACGTGATCTGCTCCACGTCACACTTGCACTCACAACCAAATTGTCTCTTCTCATTCAGATTTCACTCAAGAGCCTGCTTGGCGTATGAGATCGCTCAATGGTCTCCCCACCATAAGTCTAATATATTTCCTTTCCTTCTGCATATTTATTAGGTGAAAGGTCCTTCGCTGGCTCATTGTCAGAATTCCTTGTTGCCGACGGTTAATGGTCACCTGATATTCAGTACCGGGTGTAGACAGCCATATTATACTATTGGAAATGCTTTCGGTGACACTCTAGTCAAGTCTTTGAAGCATACAGAAAACACACTTGACACTGGTGCTTAAAATTCTCAAAGAGTTCCTAATGCTAATTGCTGAGGATCTGCACACTGATTTTAGAGTAATGAGCACTTATCTTGCATTCCTGTAACCCTACCAGGGACCAAATTGGGGGAGAATAAGTCGCTTAGTTTCCAGTGGCTTTTTAATTAATATGAATCCCTGATCAAATACATGCAAACAAACACTTGAAAACTAATCTGGTGGTCACTAGTGTCTGACTACAGAATGAAAATACCAGGAATTCTGGAGGGGGTTCATGACTAACAGAGTCCACCAAGTTGGTTGTGAGCACAGACACTCGCCGATGACAATGGCTGACTTTCGCGCTACACATCATGATATGGCAGAAGTCAGAATTGATACGCCATTAGATTCCGCTCGATTAGTTGAATGGCATACGAGTTTGCCTTGCAACCTGATTCTCTTTGGTTTGATCTCCGTTTGAGGACGTAGGTGCGTAGTGGTGGAGAGTCCCAAACTGGGATGAAAGAGCACCACCTCCTGGCTTTCAGTGGTTCTTCACCTAATATGGATCTGTGACCAAAATACAAAATAACTCTCAAGATATTTAATTCTTAAATTCTTCAGGGCGAATAATGAAACAATTCATAATTCAGGTAAACATGGTTGGAGGAATATGAACTTTTTTATGATTGATGATAAATTCTGTCTTTAAAAGTGACCGATGGCTTCCGGCTTGGCATGGTGAACAAGCTTGAATATATATCAGTGGCCTCATGAGCTGCACTGACCGGAAGGAATGTTCCAGTGGGTCATACCAAATGACAGAATTCACTTTGATAGACGTTAAACTGAAGGCAGTTACTATTATGCGGTATTTTGCTTACTTTATGGTTGGATTCTGCTGGACAGATTTTACTGTTGGATGGTAAGGTTGTAATAGCAGTATAATGTTTACCTAGATTATGCTGCTTTCTTACCTTGAAGGGAGGGTTTGGAAAAGGCTGTTGAACAAGTTTTGTATTTTGGTTAACCCCATAGCCATCTTTAGCTGGTTATACAGTCTTATTATGAAAGAAACGTCAGAAACTTTACTTCTGAACAGGGCTAATTTGTAGAATCTCATAAAGTTATCTCTTGTGGTTTTACGTCACACAATACTAGTAGTTTTTTCTCTTTAAATTATTGGGTACGCAGCCGGAAAGTGGCAACCATGCGTCGGTGGTACAGCGGTTAGGACGCTTGCTGACCATGCACATGGTCCGAGGTTTGACCCCCGGCTGACGCACACCTGATATCAATGGTTGGCCTGCTAAATTTAGACTGCTGGCTGGCTGGATTCAACATAGAACTTGGCACCGAAGTGCAGCAGTAATGGTAGAAAGGAATATGAAAGATTATAGAGACTGAATACATCTGCGCCATTGACAACGATTTTCAGCCATGTCACCTATTATCTCTAGCCATTGATTCTTAGAGTCCCGAGGGCCCCAACCCGGAAGTGTGCATCTCCCTACCTGACTCAGTCTAACTGTCAGAGATTTCATGGATTGATGCCATGTTTTTGTTTGGTCACCACTTACTCTTTTCCAACCTGCACCTATATCAGCTAGTAATACCCATCGGGGGAGGCGATGGTTAGGCATGCGCAGCACGTCACCTAGCCATCTCAATCTATGTAACTTTATAGCTTCGTCGATTGATTTTCCCTCTTTACCCAACACTCTACGCCTAACGTCAACATTATTTACCTTATTATGCCACCTAACGTGAGAAAGAGATCGTAGACATCTATGATCAAAAACAGTCAACCTTTTCATGTCTTCAACTCGTATTGGCCATGTTTCAGAGCCATAGAGAAGAACGGAGCGAACTGCTGAGCTGTACACACGTCCCTTGGTTGATAGCCGGATTTCATGCCTCCGTCAGAGATGGCGTAAGTTGGCGAAAGCAGCTTGAGCTTTTCGGATCCGTGCTGAGATTTCGTCGCCAATCAGTCCGTTGGTGCTGATACAGCTTCTCAAATAGGTGAAGTGGTCAACATGTTCTATCACTTCACTCCCTATCGCTAAGCTAGGAGTTGACGTAGTCCAGTCCTATAGCAGCATCTTACATTTTACAGGGGCGAATCGCACGCCAAACATACGAAGATTGCTGCTCAAGGTGTTCAGAAGACTCTGCATTTTGCCAGCATCCTCCCCTAACAGGACTATGTCATCTGCATATTCTAAGTCCATAAGACTATTCCCTGGTAACAAGTCGATTCCTAAATCGTTAAGTTAGACTACCGATATCATATGCTGAAAATTCCATAGTTTTACCAAAATACAGTGTGGAATCAAGCCATAATAAGAAAAAAATATTATTCCCATCTCTTTGTTCTTATCCACTAGTACTTTTCTGCATTTGGATCTCTTAGTTAAGACTTTGAAACAGCTATATCATAACATGCTATCTCACACTACAATAGAATGAGGTAAACTGACACTCCTTAAACCTGATGTAACAGAGAAGGGATATGAAGAGTGAGAGAGGAAGAGAATGGAAACTCTCTTTATAGAGCTAACCAAGAATATTTAAACCAGATATGATTCAATACTCGTCCTAGAGATCTGGAAAAAACGAGAGAGAAAAGTGCTGGATGTACAAAAATCTAGTTTCAAATGGTGAACTCTCAGTGTGTTACATCGGTGATATTGATTAAACACTGCCAGTTTCTTAGATCGATACTAGTACTAACCATCCGTCCTTTCTGACCAAAGGAGTCCACGAAAATGAAGACAGAAGACACACTGATCCATGACACAGAGAACTCTTCGATTCTCTTGTACGAAAGTACATTATACGTACAAACATTACATACCTTTGAAAGTTAAGCTAAGAAATAACCAATCATATTTGTTGTAAAATGTTGAGCTTTTGAACTGTCCAATCGCATTGGACCCAATAGTTTCATTTGTCCAAACTGGTTTAAATTTTTTTATCTGGTATGGGTCTGTTTAACCTGGTTTTAGCCCCTCTCTATCGTTGTGTTCTACTATTGAGTGCTCAGAATACCTTTTTATGCCATGCAAATACCATGTTAAGGAAACGTTTTCATCGAACATTTATCCAGCTATTACAGCTTACGTTTTTTCTTTTAGTTAGTCAGTTAGCACGGAGATATGTTGAACAAATCTCCAACACAATCTAGAAAAGTAGCATTTAGTTTAATTTTAATTTCATGAGCAAATTATACATGAAATGATAATCGCTCTATTTTTCTCTCTGTCTCTTATAAGTTGTCTTAAAGTAAGACGTTAAAGTGATAAAGAATTCTAAAATGTTTTTCATGTTTTTGTCGTTAATTGAAGAATGACCTAAAATATATCTGAAGAAATATAAATTTCTTTAAATGTTAACCTTGTCATAGATGCATATATATATATATATATATATATGAATGTAACATTGACATGTTCCCTTGTAATAATCACAATAACTTACATTTTGAGTGAAGACACTAATAATGATTAATGTCCTTTGCTTTTCTTTTAAATGTAATAATTTAAAATTATAAATTATTATTTAAAAATTTTTAATTTTTAATTGTGGTATTGTGTGTTTTAACGTGTCTGTGAGTTATACGCATACAGAGAATTTCAACCTTCTTCTAATTTATGCTTAGAATTTAAGGAAACAATTGCCTCACTTCAGGAGTGATATTGTTCCAATGGAGTAAATTTCCAGACTGAGTTGTTAGGGATTTAGTTTAAAGACGACCTATCTGTCCGTTGGGTGTGTCGGTGGCACTACGGTAGAATGCTCACCAACCACGTAGGTAGTCTGGGGTTTGCTTTCAGGACGATGCACTCCTTTACCTGATTAAGCCAGTAATAAGACTCGTAAAGAGGGAAGGTTGGGCATAAGGCTAGCAACCCCATCCCGTAAAAATAAAAACACCACGGCTACCGAAACTTCAAGCTAGAGGTTTGAAGCCCTATGTTACACTGGGGACGTAAAGGAATAAGAAGATCAGTCCGTTACGTGGAGGACATTGACCACTATTCAGACACGCTTCAGGTTTTATAAGTATAGTTCATTCTTATATCTATGCTGAACCTAATGTTAAAGAGAACTGTTACATCATAGAATTAGTTCCCCTAACAGAATGGGAATAATGTAATGCGAACAAATCTATTTCACAGCCTTTTAAACAGCCCCAGAAAACATGAATAATAAATTGTATGTTGCTATTGAATGTGAAGTAATCCAAACATACACTAACTGTGAATAGCTAGTTCATTTACTAAGAGTGGAATTAAACGCCAAAAATGCAGACAAGATACAAACTGTAGATTGGAGAGAAGTCTATATGATTCAAATGAATTCATCTTATACTGCCAACAATTTTCTTATTGTCAAATGTTACTTTATATAGATTTCATTGGTTATAAGTTTGATCGCGAGCTGAAACCATTCAGGAAGCCACTGAAAAAAACAGGCAGTAGGGGACTTAACAAGTCTCCAATCCTCCAATCTGATGAATCACTATCCAACTGATGTCTGTTCTTCATGAAACTTCATACAAAGCCAGATAGGTACATCCACAGATGATGAGTCCCAAATAGAACGAAATATGCATCCTGGATTCCACCAGTTAACTTTAAAATACAGGCCCAAACATCGTCAAAGTATCAGTATAAGAAGCCAGCATGTCAACCTGAAACCTAGCACTTCGGTCCAATCAATCGACAGGAGAATCTAAAATTCAACTAAATAATCAGTATGACCCGTTGCATAGGAGGTGGCTCTGGTGACTTAAGTGGTCAAGTGGATAACGCTTTGGCGTCTGAAACTATGGGCCGTTGGTTCGAACCTCGGTGGGAACATCATCATCACTCACTGGGGAATGCAGCTATATCCAATCAGATGACGAGTCCCAAATAGGACGAAATCGCATCTTGGATTTCACTGCTATTCACCATCCACCAATTAGATTTTGAAACACATTTCGATAGAAAATAATGGATTAATCTAGTAATTAAGGTATTTGAGAGTCAATCACATTACAAACACGAAAATACTCATTGTGTAAGAATTTTAAATAAAAAAGGCAGTCCTAGATAGCTCCTTCATCTTAGTCCAGGACCCTACAGCCATAAGCACTCACCAGTGTTAAAACCCTAGGCCCTTTTGAGTACAAGACGAGCTTGTAAAATGTTCAGCCACTGCAACGCGACCGTGTTTGGACCACGGTTTATGAGGTGATGGGAAGATAAATTAGTCATTTCAGAAGTTAGTGATAAAACAAAAAAGGCCATGCTTCGTCTTAAAATGCAAATGATTATTTGCAAATTACATATTCAGTTTTGAAATTGCTTATTATTTAGATGCTTTACTGCTACATCAAATATATACTACTGATTGACTGCTACAAGTATTTCTATAACCAGTAGTGCCAGGTAGCCAGAGAGAATTGATTTAAACATCGGACGACTGTTTTTTCCTCGTTTGGTGCCCTTACCTCATCAGTGTTGTATCCGATTTGACTCTTTTCACTGGGCCGAATCATTTCAAGTTATCCGAATTCTGGCTATATACTTGAGTGGACTGAGAATACATCGGATGAAATCCTTACACGCAAATTAATTCACGAATTTCAGTTTACACAGTTGGAAAAGTAACTGATTCATGTGAGTGGCATCCAAGTACTCATATCAATCAATCAATCGTATGTAACCATTTTCAGTTATGTTTGTTTTCTTAATAAAGAAGATGATATATCGGGATGCGAATAATTTCAGTTTCCAAAGGTGGAATTTCACCTAGAAATCGGAAGATTTCAAACTGTAAATCAATTTGCGAATTGTGAGTTTAAATCGAATACAGTTGGAATGATCTAGCCATACGTATTACAGAAAGCTGTTATAGTGTGAACGAGCAGTATTCAGCTGAATTTACCTGTATTGATTTTTGGGGGTTTGTTGTGATTGGATTTACTTTGTTTGAAGTTTCATGGAGAACCAACTTCAGTTGGATAAGTGATTCATCGGATTGGAAAGATTTCTTTGTAATGATATGAATTTGCGGTATGCTGATTCTATAAGCATAACGTTTGGAGGTCAGTCCTGTGCTATTCAATCACCGGGAGGTTTGAATCGAATTTTCATTTGGTATCACTTTGAAAACGATGATATTCTTAATTGTGGGGGACTGGACTATGCGTCAGACCGTTGGGAACGAGGAGTCAGCAATACGCTGGACGACCTATAAGAAGACTTTAGAGGATCTGGATTTCGTGCGTGGATAATATGTGTCTAATGTCACACAAACTCGAAGACTTGCTAGCGAAAACCAACAAACTGGCTGAAAAGGCAGGCAGTGAAGACAGGACTGCAAGTGAACACAGAAAAGAAGGAGGTGATGAAGATAACCAACAACTACCAATGGCAACAACAACCAGCACCAATCACCATCAACGGGAGAGATTTAACAAAGGTTGCCCCCTTAACTTATCTGGGCAGTAAGCATCGTTTCAACTACAGGCAGCTGGAAAGGACGAAGGTGTCAAAGCCAGTCAGAATAGAAATGGCAAGATGCGCACGCCTTCATCAAACTGAAACCAGTTTGAAAATTTTCAACACTCTGCCTCAGCATAAAGAACAAGATGTCGATTTTCAAAACCAATGTGAAGTTGGTTGTTCTGTATTGGTCAGAAACTTGGCAAGTGTGTCATGAAAAGGATTTCCAACAGGTTGCAGACTTTCATCAACAGCTGCCTTCGCTGGCTGCATACTGAAGATCAAATGGTCAGAAAGAATTAGTAACAAGAAACTCTGGCTGGTAACAAACCAACAGGCAAGAGCCGATCGCTCAACAAATATGTAGGAGAAAATGGAGATGGGTTGGGCATACACTGAGAAGGCTGCCGAATGACATTGCACACCATGCCCTCTAGTGGAATCCCAATTGGAAGTGACGTGTAGGTCGTCAGTGCGATGGTGACATGGAGGAGATCGTGTGAGGAAGAGATGAGTGAGTTTAGTCAATCTTGGACCCAGCTGAAGAGGACGGTAGAAGATAGGACAAAGTGGAGACGTGTTGTTGAAGCCTTATGTTCCACTCGGAACGCAAAGGAATGATAATGATGAAATAATAATCATTTTGAAACGTTATGAACCCAAGGATCGTTTTAATACGTCAAAGTATTCTAACTGACTGGCTGAAATATATTTTGCTTCTTCAGGTGAATCCTGCTTTTCTTTTTGATCTTGACTTGTGGTAAACGAAACACACAACGAACAGATATCACTTTTTGTGTGCTACAAGTTAATCAATTTGTGTTCTATTCAGTAATCGAAATCAACATAATAGATTTACTTAATGCTCTAATGATTTAGCCTATGTCAAGCATAATAATTCTTATATTTTTATCAAATTTCGCACAAAACCTTCCTCCAGGGAAATTATCAAAATGAAATAGTTAGAAATAAATAAATGTTTATGGAATTATGTCATTTATCAATCATGAAATTTGTTTTAAAATGATTATCAACTAGTTAGAGTAAAAACAAAGGTGCTTAGTCATGTACGTATACATCATTTTGCTACCTTATGTTGTTTCTCCTTTTCACTGGATAATATGCAATAGAAGTGTAGTACTGATGCAAAAGTCCTAACGATTTCTAAGAAAGTGTTCTGTCTAACCTACTACATTAAGAAACTTAGACAATCTGGAATCACCCAACCTCTACTTTCACAATTTGTCAACTCTTGTATCTTACCTATTCTACTTTACTGCTCCCCGTTGGTCTTTCCTGGGCTACTGAAAGAAGACTATACCATCCTGAGAAGGATGTTGAAGGTAGTTAGTAGGACTAGTGGTGTAAAACTCAGTCAGTTCGTCACTACATTGGTTGAAAGGCATCTGAATACATGAGAAAAATGGTCTAAAACCATACTCTCCGACCCCCAACACCGGCTCTATTCCCAACTCTCGCCTTGTATCTCATCAAGTAGAACCAGAAATCAGTATAAAATAATCTACGCTCGTACAACCCAGTACAGGAACTCAACGATACCATACTTGGCCCATGTTCTAAGCGACAGAGACAATGTTAAGCGCGAAACCCAGGACTTGCTATATAGTTAATAACATAATTTTAGGCTTATTTATTTCTCTCTTATTTTGTATTCTATAGTGAAGTCCTTCTTAAATATACTTAGCTACCTAAATTATTAACATTGGCTTACTTTTTGTACTTAATTCCTTATTTTGTTTATCTACTGGTTCCGACTATATTAGTACTGTGAGCATTACAAAATTGTCCTGTCACTAACCATCACGTAATTATTAGTTTTGTGGTTGTTTTTTCTTACTTTTTCATTTTTCTTTTCGGCAATATGAACTGACAATCATTGGTTGTGAACGCCAATATCATCACCTTAAAATTTTGTATTATGCAGGATTACTCACACTACCACTACAAACACTGCATTAGACCTGACAATAAAAAACAAAACAACAATCCTGAAATGTTATTTTATGATTGTTTAGTGTTGTTCAATCAAATTAACTGATTATCTTGGCGATAAACATTCTTAAATATCCTTTCGTAACTTCTTGTATGACTATAGCTTTACTGTCACCTTGCATAATCACATCACAGCTTCCACTACCCAATAGTGAGATATTATTATGTGCTGCTTATTTTTCCTTCTACTTCTTGGTATTTTTCGTATTTAAAAAGAATTATTTTTTGGTTTTTTTCGTTTGTTTTGCTGTCGTTGTCTTTATATTTATTTTTTTTGAAATACTCCTTTTAAATGTTTGATAAAATTAGATGTAAGTATTGTAGATATATATAGAAAATTCCACACTGTACCACTACTACTGTTTCTGGAATAAAGCGAATTATTATTATTAATAAATAAATATTTGTATTGCTTTTTACGTAATCATATCCACTGATTGCGATAAGTTGATATTGTTGTTGCAATATTGATGAAAGAATACGTGGATAATTCAATCGGTATGATACGGAATAAGACTTTCTGCAAAAACTATGACTAATTGTCCTACTCCAATCTACTGAACGTTGCATGAAACAAGATATGTCCAAAATAAACCATTTTTTATTACTTGAGTTCCGACGGAAAGGTAGAACTTCAATCTTTGAAATTTCATTAGCCGTCTTATCACGTCCAAACTTCCCTCTTTAGTGAGCTCTTTGTCATCGAGTAAACTAGGAGAGGTTCAGGTGAACGTAGGCCGGGAATAGAAACTGTTCGAGATGCGAGTTTGATCAGTATTCTACCGTTCAATCAGCAATGAATGCACCATCGAAATCAACTTAATGTTCTATTTCTGTCATACAATAAGCATTCATAAACTTACGTGTAGAGATTTTGTTTTATGTGCCCTACTCTAATCATATAAAATTCACATCACATATTCGATGTTTAATATGGCTAACCTTAAGAAACTTATTTATATATTTTTTCCACTTAAAGTCGCTGTTGGACTGTTTAAATTCTTGAAAAGGTGTGTTCGGTCTCATTTCATCCATATTTTGATAGTTTTTACTTTCTTGAATCCGTGTTTCTGTTTAGAAGGATTAAAATTTACATTAACTTGTAGTTCAGATTTGCAGACAAATGCATACCATGATTATCAGGATATTTGACTTTATACATGTGGTCAGAAGGATGACCTTGATTTTATGTACGTCAGTTTACAACCTTTCACTACTGTGTTTCCAATGAAGTATGATCAAGATTGACAGAAGCAGATCTAGCCGGTCAGGTAGTTTAGTGGTTAACAGACAGTAATATATCATACGTTAACATGAGAGCTGGGTGTTGTTACCTGTAATGATTGTGGAGAAATATTGACCAAGTAAGCAGTTGGTGTAATAAACAAAACCAAGATATTTTCATCTTTATTTTTTTAATTTTTTTAATTTTTTAATTTTTATTTACAGCTTGATTCCACACTGCATTTTCAGTACAAGTATGGAATTTTCAGCATGGATATCGGTAGCCCAAATTCAGGCCGACCATAGATATCGGGTGTGCGCCGGCAGGGGATCGAACCCCGGACCATGTGCATGGTCGGCGAGAGTCCTAACCACTGTGGCACTGACGCACATTCTTCTGTGTAGCTTCCTACTTCTGTGAATTACTCAGAATCAGTATTTATATTCCGATGAAATAAAAACATGTTTGTAAGTGACACAATGCGTGGTACCAGTCAACAATAACAACTCATATCAAAAGGAGAAAACTATCTTAACAATGGCGTTGGTAGATCAGCAGTAGAACGCTGGCCAGTAACACACGCGGTCCGAGGTATTATCCTCGGCCGACGCGCTCCTAAACCCCACTAAGCCAGTAGTAAATATGGTAAACAGGGGAGGTTATGCATCAGACTAGCAACCTCAGTCCTCAAAAAATCAAACCATTGCTACCGGAACTTCAAAGCTCTGACCTGAAGCCCTGGATTTCACTGCCATCCGGCAGCTACAGAGTCCTAAACATTCTCAGATACACACTACCTATTCTATGACGAAAACGATTGACTAGATACAGTCTTAAATCATCCGAGAATAAACTAAGTGTTTCCAACAATAGTGGATTAAAACCCTGTCTTCTAGAGTCAAACAGAACAAAACACGTCCCCCAATGACAGTCTGAGGCCGAAAACCTGTCATTCATTAGCTTTATCTTGAATTCAGTCAAACAGAATGGTAACCGTAAATCAGTAAGATACTATTAGCAGTTCACCATCATACAATAGAAAAATGAAGCATTAGAAATAGAAATCAAACAAATTCAAGGACAAATAATAAGAGTCAAATGAAAAGATTTGCAAATGACGGAACGATGATAAGCAGATCAGGGAACCAAGGGCAATAACTGCAAAATTATTCAAGAGTATTCTAATAAATGTAAATCCTATGAATAGATTGTTCATGAAGGGATTTTTTTATTCTGTGACGACTGGGTCTTCCACTTCAACTGGTTTAACATCAGACCAGTAGAAAAGAGTTCGCTGGTTCGAATCCTATCGCTAGTAACACTTTCATTACATCTTCAATCATCACAGCTCGACATTTATTATTATTGTTTCCTTTAGTTCCTAGAGTAACATATGGCCTCAGCCACATGTCTCCATTGCATTTGGTTCTCTGCCAACGTTTTCACTTGGCTCTACGTCTACTCACATGCTTCCAAATCCTCTTCACATGACCTCCTCCATGTCACACTCGCACTGACGGCCAACGCCGCTTCCCAGTCGGGTTCCACTCGAGTGATGGCCTGGCGTGTGATGTCACTTGATGGTTTGTTTTCTCAGAGTGTGGCCAATCCACCTCCATATCTTCCTGCATATTTGTTGCACAATTGGTTCTCGCTAGGTTGGTTCGTTCATTGTCAGAGATCCCTGTTGCTGCTGATCTTTTCTGGCCAGCCATCTGATCTTGAGCGAAGTATTGAGCGAAGACAGTTGTTAGGTCGAGCTGGTGTTAGTTCAGCTTCGTCGTCTTCCACAAGTTGTTGATGAAGGTGTGTAGTTTGTTTGAAGTAGCCTTCGTGACGCGCCAAGTCTGTGATCCGTATAATGAGTAGCACTGACTTCACATTGGAGTCGAAAATCCGGATCTTAATTTTCATGCTGAGTGCTGTTGACCGCCACAAAGACTTGAGAGTAATGAAAGCTTATCTTGCTTTCCCGATCCTCACTTTGATATCCTCATCAGTTCCGTCCGCCTGTAGTTGAAACGATGCTTCCCAGGTAGGTAGAGGAGGTTGCTTCTTTCAGATTTCTCTTATTTATACTGATTGTTGTCTGTTGTTGTTGCTGCTGTTGCTGTTGGCCAGGAATCTTCATCATCACCTCTGTTTTCTCTATGTTCACCTGAAGTCCTATCCTCTCTGGATGCTTCTTCTGCCAACATGTTGCTTTTCACTTGCATATCTTCCAGTTTGTGGGAAATCAGAAATACATATATATCATCGGTGAAGTCCAGATCCTCCATGTTCTATTTTTGTGTGGGTCCATATTATGCTTGTTTCCTCGCTGTCCCCAGTCTGTCGCAGTATACAGTATACCGTCATCAGGAAAATCATTGGAGATAGTGGGCAGCCAGCCAGCCAGCTTGTATTACTCCCGTCTTCACTTCGAAGGATTCCGTGAGTTTCCTTTTGTGAATTGCTTGTCATGCAGCATTGTCGTACAACTGTTGGGTGAGGTGAATAACTGTCAGTGGCACCCCGTAGTAGGGAAGTAGTTTCCAAATCACCTCTCTATCAATGCTGTTGAAGGCCTTTTCAAAGTCAATGAAGTTGAGATAGAGGTAGAGAGGTGACTCCCATTCCAAACTGTGTTCAATGATGATCCGTAGAGTTGCGATTTGATTGATGCATGACTTGTTTCTCCTGAATCCAACCTGTTCTGGTCGAAATTTTTCATCCAGGGCCTGTTTGACTTTCTCCAGGACGATGTGACTTAGTATTTTGCTTGGAAAAACGGGAGCATAATACCGCACCAGTTCTTGCATTGACTTTAGTCTCCTTTCTTTGGCAGTTTGAATAAGTAGCCTTTCTTCCAATCCGTCTGGTCCTGCTGCTTTTTCAGTTTTAGCTTATTTATTGCCTTCAGGATTTCTATTTTCCTCGGAGGGTTGATGTCCACTGGTAGTTCTGCTTCCGCTGTTGCAGAACGACGTTGATACAGACGTGATTTTTTGACCAAAAACGTTACCTTCACTTTCACTAAATTATTACTTTTTGCCTTTATTTAAACAGACTGTTTTTAAATGTGTTCATGATAAACTGTGAAAGTTGTTTCATCGTTTGAAAATAAACTACCATTAAAGCTTTTTATTACTTCATTATTATTACTTTCACTTTTTTGTACATGTGATTACCCGAATTTTATGGAATAATCAATTATAATAAACAAAAAATAAATTGAAAAAAGGGAAATATAAATTGCATAACATTGTGGGTTAGACTGGCGTTAATGGCTTTAGATTTTGTAGATTCTATCCAATAAAAAAGTTAGTACATCATATGTTGTACAATATTGGATTGTCAGTATGTATATGATTTAGAAAATTTAAGTAATTCTGATGAAAAACCTTCCTGCATTTACGTAACTGTTTTTACAGTATAGACTGTCGTTCGGTCATTGGTAGAATACTCATCAATCAGCAAATTTATCTGAGTTGGATTTCCCTCGAACATACTCCTAATCCTCCTCTAGTTTACTGGCCACTATGAGGTCTTGGAAAGTAGAAAAGCTTGGTGTGAGGCTAGCAACCATATCCCATAAAACAATACCATAACAATACCATAGCTACTGAAACTTCAAAGGCAGATGCTCTCTATGTCACTCATAACTGAAAGGAATGGAAAAGCTTTTCAGCAAGTGATTCACACTTAGTCATACAGAGAATGTTCTGCTTTTGATTTTAAAACGCATGTGGTTTTCTGCTTTCTGCTTTATTCAGTATTTTGAACTCCAGATTACATATAACTGTTTGACAGTTTCTTCTTGATTTAATGTAAGTAGCTGTCTGATTGTTATCTTTCGGTCCTGAATATTGGTCATAATGTGTTGATCATTTTGAGTTAAAGTCAGTCGACTACGTTGCAGAACAAATTACTATACACTTCATTCTACTTGTACCACAATAAATTTTCCGCTATAAATGTAACTTGTTTTTTTCTGGATACTGTATGCTTAAAAACAATGGATTTATAAATGTAGAGCCTGAAAAGGCATTTATTAGAGAAAGCTGTTTTCTCTATTCTTGTCATTTTAATTCTCAGAAGCTAAAATTTACAAAACTGAACTTTAGATTTATTATCTATGATTCAATTATTTTGATAGGAACTCAAAAATTTCAATTAAGTCACAATGAACATTAGGAAAAAGATCCTACCACAACCCTTTACTGGAATACCTGACTGACTATGGACACTGAGTGAACCTACAAACCAATATTCAGGGTCATCTAAAAAGTATGTGGAAATATTGCGAAAGCAGTATGAATCAAACTTCTTCAAACTTCAGGTGCTATAGCAGTCTACATGTTAAATTTTAAACTATGCATGCAGAAGAAGGTTATTCAGTCACTGAACTTACAATGGACCAGTTTTGTCTTAAGACTTGACACGTAATTTTCGTTAATCCTAATTTTTTCAGTATTTTTAATTATATTATATTTTCCCCTCTGTTTCACTTAACTATTAGATTTCTACTCCTTGTGACACTGATCTTTACTTGGCTTTTAATCTTGATTGAGTTTTACTGAGTGTTTTCAGTTACATTACACCACTCGATTTAGTTTAACTTTAGTTTCTACCTGATTAACGCTTTCTATATATATATATATATATATATATTAATGTATAGCTTGAGAATGATATCGCTAAAGAGAGTAAATCATCGCTGGGCACCTCTTATCTTGTATTTCGATAACTCAATAAAATGAAAAGGTGCTTTTTCATATACTAGAAAGTGCATCGGTGGCACAGCGGTAAGATGCTCGCCAACCACACATGTGATCCGGGGTTCGATTCTCGGCCAATGCACTCCCAAACCTTGCTAAACCAGTATTTAGGCTGGTAAAGAGGGAGGGTTGGGCATGAGGCTAACAACCCCATCCCGTAAAAATAAATACCACTACTACCGAAAGTTCAAGCTACAGGTTTGAAGTCCTATGTTCCACTTTGAACGTAAAGGTATATAAAAAAGAAAGAACACATCAGCTGTAGTAATTTCGATTCCAACTCAATGCTGTTCATTTTTGCCGTATCAAACTCACACAACGTGTTTCATTCCTTTGTGTTCCCAATAGAGGATAGGGCTTCAGGCTTAACCTCTGAGACTCCAGTATCAGTGGTGTTATTTCTACAGGAAGAAGTGGCTAACCTCATGCCGAACCTTTCCTCCATACGAAGGTTTCTACTAGCTAGCAGAGGTTTAGAAGTATAGTGGTCGGGAATCAAACCCGACGCACATGCGTGATTGCCGATCACTTTTATTATTGGGCTATTGACGCACATTCTTACACTTTTAAGATGCGTCAATTGGTATTTCGACTGGTCTAGTGACAAATCTACCTTTTTTTGATGTATGTAAATATTTTTATGGTAATTTCTGTGAAATTATTAATAAATAAGGAAAAACGCCATTTTTGCCTCTGAATATTTCGATTTATTATCCTTATTATTATTTTTTTCCTTTTTTCGTCTACTTAGTTATTCTTTTTTGACGTAGATATGCATTTATAAATCATCACGGGAGAATAGAGTAAATTTATTCTGACACTGAATATTATTAGTTGTATTTGGTTTTTCAGGATCAATAAGTTCTTTCTTTAGTACTACTGATGGGTGTACACCCCTTTTTTATGCATAGTGAAACCATTAAGCCTTAGTGCATTATATCTTTTTAACTTATAACACTTCCATAACTATTGTTAATGACAGTCGAATTTTACTAATGAGATTGGAAGTTGAAATTAAAACCATGTGATGTCTATTGTATTAAAATGTTATTAGAATGTATGAAAAATGGCTTATGTACAGGCATAGTTGGTGTATTATTGGTGTACTATGCGTAGGTGATATTTAGCTAGAAATTCAATCATAACCCCGGTGGGTGCGTACTGATGAAGAGTGCCAAAATAGGAGGAAACACCTGTCCAGTACTCCCAGGTTTCCCAATGGTTCCTCTAACTGATGTCAGCTGATGATGAAATCCTCCAACCAATGAAACAAAATCCTTACAAAAATCAACACTTGAAGAACATTAATCGTTTACTTTGAAAAGGATTGATGTGACTGTCTACCTTGTGAAAACTATTTCTGTGCCACTTTGCTTTAGCACTCTTAAAAGATGTGAATATTGAAACAATAGAGAAGATTTGTAGCTCAGGTGAATGATTTGCAATTAATAGTGTTCTCTGAGCTGGTTGGTTTAGTTGCGGAGCTTTCATCGTCCCCCTGCTGGACAACATCTTCAGCGCAATATTTAGCATAAAGTGAAATGATTTAAATTTCTTCATGAGTGATATAATTGCGTCTCCGGGTAACCATCTTTACATATGTATTGACCATTTTCTATTGACTTGGATTTTAAACTTTCTGGTCACCTGATTTACTTTTTATTAGTTGGTATATTTCGTCTATATTAACGTGTTTGTTAATTGCATTTTCGTTTGATTACCAGGCTTCTAGGAATTCCCTGGCACTTTTGGTGTTTCCTCTGTCTAAGATCTCGACATTATCTCAATTAAATTGATGACCATAATTGTCTATATGCATTGATATTAAAGAATATATATCGTGTCTTTTCACGGCTGATTTGTGTTCTTGGATTCTGTTTCGAAGGGGACGCCCACTTTGGCCGATGTAATGTTTGTTGCAGTTCATACAATTTATTTTGTAAATGGTATTAATTTTATCCCCTTTTTCTGTTGGATCTTTCGGTTTGCATAATATCGAATTAAGCGATTTGACTGGCTTGTGTGGTATATCTATTTCAAACGGTTTCAGTATTCTAGCTGTAATTTCGGAGATATTTCTCATGTATGGTAGAATCAATTTTCTTGTGGTCTTTGATGATGGTTTCTTGTTGGTGTTTTGATTCGACTTTAAACACTTTTTGATGAAATTTTGTGGATAACCATTCTTTTTGAAGACCGTTTGTAGGTACTTTTCTTCCATTCTTTTTAACTCTGGACTGCTACAATGCGTTTGAACTTTTTTAAACAATGTCTGCACACTGTTACGTTTGTGAGTAACTGGATTATTGCTAGTATAGTTGAGTATTTGATCTGTGTGCGTTGATTTTCTATGTACTTGTGTTTCTAAATCTCCTGTGTTGGTTCTCCTGATTAGGAAATCTAAAAATGGGATTTTGTTATCTAATTCTTCTTCTCTTGTGAATTTGATGTCTTCAAATATGTTGTTTATTAATTTATGAGTATATTCTAAATCACTTCTCTTAATTATTACAAATGTATCATCAACGTAACGTATCCAGATTTTCGGTTTAATTATAGGTAGAGCTATTAATTCTAATCTTGGCATAACGGCTACAGCTACTAATCCTGATATGGGCGATCCCATTGGTGTTCCTTTTATTTGTTCATATATTTGAGTACTGAATTGGAAGTATGTTGTAAGGCATAATTTTTATGAGTTCTATCCAAGTTGAACATTGCGTTTTTATGTTTTCATCACTATAGAGTAATTGTTGCATAGTTTCTGTTGCTAGTTTTGGAATTATTGAAGTATATAATGCTGTGACATCAAAGGACACCATTATTTCATTGTCTTCTACTTGAATGGAGACGCAATTATATCACTCATGAAGAAATTTAAATCATTTCACTTTATGCTAAATACTGCGCTGAAGATGTTGTCCAGCAGGGGGACGACGAAAGCTCCGCAACTAAACCAACCAGCTCAGAGAACACTATTAATTGCAGATGTGAATATTTTTTGGTTTGACTATATATTTGTTTGAATAATATCATTTTTTAATCAAATAATTGAAGTAACGGATTTAAAGGGGAAGAATGCGAATCAGCCTTTCCAACTAGACTACAGAGATAAGAAAAAACCGTCAGTTCATTTCCCAGGCACATTGAATTTACAAAAACGGCTTCATGTTTTAAATTTATTGCCACTTTTTAAACTTTTATGTTGCTTATTAAACAAGGACCAGAAAAGAACTGCATTTCGAAGATGATTTATCTCACCCGTCACACAATTCCAAAGATATGCAAGTGAGAATCAACAATTTGGTAGAGAAGGCAGTCAGGATAGGACTTCAGAGGAACATAAAGAAGATGGGGGTGTCAATATGCTCAATCAACCACACCTATCATTATCAATGGTAGAAATCTTATGAAAGTCGTCTCTTTCACTTACCTTTTTAGCTTCGACTCAATGGATGAGGAAGGTATAGCAGTCCAGGATAGGATCAAGAAGACAATCCAGGTGTTCATAATTCTGAAATCAGTGTGGAGATCAGCACAAGGAAAAAGGACAAAATTTTTAACATTAATGTCAAGTCAGTGTTTCCATAAAGTTTAGGAACTTGTCATGAGGGTCTCCAAATTTATTTTATTTAGGCTACTGCAGACTTTTATCAACAGCTGCCCCCTTTTCTTGATATTGAGGATCAAATGGCTGGTTGGAAAGGATAAACAACAAGGCGCTGAGCCAGCAAACTGGCTACGAATGTTGTACCCAACAAATATCTGATGAGAAATAAATGCGGTTTGAATATTCTCTGAAAACACCATCGGTGAGGAACATACTTCAGATTGTCGAGTGCAAATGAAATGATCGGTGAGGAATTGGACTACTGAGGGTGACATAGCAGAGATCATGTCAATGGGAAATGGAAGCTCGTTGAAAGTAGTGGAGCCGTGTGAAAGTGATAACAGAGAACCAAGTTGAAGAAGAATTTGCGGCTGAAACTTCATGTTACAATCAGAACACAAGAAGCAATTAGTAATGATATCCACTCGACTGAGTTCTGGTATATATCTCAGTCACATCACTGCCAATTCTTCTTAAAGATTACGAAGACCACTCGAAACTGAGGCGTATTTGAAGGTGAGTTTGGTAGTGCAAAATTATGAGTAACATTAAAAGTTTAATGCGTTGTGCTTGATTATCAAGAAAAACCTAAAAATATAGCTGAGTTTTTTTCATCTCAAAAATTTATCTGGTCTTTAGTAGAATGACTGGTTGGAATGCAGGTACAAACTGTGAGAAAACACACCAGCCTTCTCCTCCTTCTGGAGATAATTGACGCTGAATGTATCAGATGAATTAAATGCCACATTAGTGTCACCCAATTTCTTATTGACATCTTTACTACTTAACAAAACATCACAAACGTTGCCGAAATTCTAGAAAGCACAGATGAAAGATAAAAATAAGAAAGAATATGATTAAATCCCAAGTAGATACTTATACAGAAGGGAAGATAACTGAGTGAAGATTTAGGTGTCAGAGAGTGAACAAAACCAGATTCCTGAGTTGCTGTTTCTCAGTATCTTGAGGAACCCAGTCACACAATTAAATCATTAGACCATCTGGTGCAAACTAGTCACAAAGCCGGCGTAGAAGAATCCTTCTCTATAATATACCGAGTGCCTAACAAATTACTAAAATCGTTGAAGCACCGCATGCTCCGAACAACAGAGGCTATTGCAATTCGCCTCAAACAACAAGTGCTCTGTGTCCAAAAGAAACAAGTCCAGCCCCTACTACTGTCCTGGCCCTCAGCAGAGACTATAAACTCATGAATTTGTATTATTACCTTTCCTAATTCTTCTGACATTCAGTTTATTTTATGTTGATGCTGTTCAGCTGTAATTTATCAATATTATTGATTTGATGTTATTTAAACATTAATGTCGTTCATAAAACTAATTCATTCATTCATTATAATGTAAATATAATTGTAGAACCTGATGATGAATTTATCGAAAAGAGTACTCTTTGTTCAGTGTCTATTCTTCTGAAAATTAAATTCTTACCATTTAACACGAAACCACTGTCAGTAAGTTCAATAACTTGTGTTATTTCTAGGTCTGACTGTAATTAAGTCTGCTGCAGCCTGTTCTTATCTCAGCTAGCTTCTGTATGGCGTGCATAACGAATGAGGCAGCCAAGTCAGTAAATGAATGTCCAAATACCAAACTTCCAGCACTGATTAACTATTTGTTTTATAGAAAATAAGTTTTCAGTTAGACGATTCAGATCTTACAAAAACTCACCATCAGAAATCTTAATGAAATTACTTTGTATTGGTTGCTTAATGTATATGCAGTGTGAAAACACAAACATATATATATATATTCACCTATTCGAAATATTTATATAGTTATTTGTCTAAAATCAATTGAAATCAAAAGGAACTGAACGAGTTTATACACTTGAAATTGAAACTGGCAGCAGCAGTTAATAATATTTAGATTGGTTTCAATGAAGATTTTGTCACACACCAGTATCATTTCGAGAACTGTTGAAAAGCAGGGAGCAAGAGATAGGTGTTTTGCTCTAGTTTGAGACTCTTCAGAAGTGCGCCCCCATGAATCCATCAGAGACAGAACTTGGGACCTTTGGGTTATGATGCCAGTTGGTTAGCCATTCAGTCACTTGACTGAAATTCACTGATCGATCAGTTCTAACTTTTGTCAACTGAAGATATATAGCGCCACCGCCAATCAGTGAGTCCCACTGCCCTTTGGTTTTCAACGATTCTCTAACTATGTGCGTCAGTAGCACAGTGATTAGGACTCTCGCCGACCATGAAAATGGTCCGGGGTTCAACTTCCTGCCGACGCACACCTGATATCTATGGTCGGCCTGTTAAATTTGGGCTACCGATATCACATGCTGAAAATTCCACACCTGTACCAAAAATACAGTGTGGAATCAAGCTATAATCGAAAAAAAAATAATATTGGTAAAAACAAAATCCACACTGAGATTGCAGTGTATCTCATTCCTAATGATATATAACTTTCTTAAGTGGATTAAAACTCATAATCTTTTAATTAGTAATTATCTTGAATTTGGCAAATTTGATTTGCCAATCATTTTCAGTTTAATTAATACCATTCCAAGCAACTTCTGCATACCTGTCAAATTGATAAATTTGTACCACTGATTCAAACAACAGAGAACTGGAGAGACTCAGTCAATTCCTCATTCAAATGACCATCCTACTAAACATGAAAGTAAGGTAGAAGCCTCATGGAATTGTTTCCAAAGATGGCACCTCGGCCGAGATTATGAAGAACCGTATATCCAGGTCGCTGAGAAAAGCCCTTCTCCAGCTGTACTACAAACCAATATTCACTGTCAGCAAATGATCGGCAAATGTATGGAGGATAAGGTACAGCTTTGGGCTACCCCAATGAGTGTTTTTAAACACATTTGTTCCTGTGCAGCCAATTGTATTTCCCACAAAAGGCACACAAACTCTGATTATCATTTCTACTTGTCTGTGTCTATTTTTAGAAAGTAATTGCTATTGCTACATGTCTGTTTTGTTAACTTTATTAGCCGTTTTAATCCCCCTTCCCAACGTCTTAATGTTTATCAAGCAGACATACAACTACTTTGTTTTTTATCTGAATACAATATTCAGCCTAACTTTCACTGTGTCGGTAGTTACTGCTCTGTCTTTCTATCTTTAGTGGTGGCTTTCGTGTAACTGTACCAATTATCTCATTCCCTATATTACTGAATGATAAATTGCTATGCATTTTTGATGAATATAAATACTACCGTACAGCCTTTCAAGGTGACTTTGTCAATTCGGAGTGTTTTTCGTTGAATTGTCTCTTATTTTCTTTATGATTCTATTCCTTTTGAGCTAGCTTCGTAAGCGGTAAGCTTATTTTCTTTTTATAAACCAACCATTTTTAGACAAGAGTATGTAAGTGACATACCGCTTGTCATGATTAATTTCTTCCTATTTAAAAATATATTTGCGAGACGTTATAGTGAAAAACTGGACCATCATAGACTAACGAAAAAGAAGAGAACTATGAGAGTAATAAAGGTGGAAAATACGATCACGATGACATTTATCTTTCTTTTTTTCTAACGGATGAAATACAGCTCTTTGTGCATTTGGCAGCACTGTGTCCAGCCGTTAATCAAGTGGTCTTTTTCGGTATCAAGAACAGACAATAGAATTCACTCAGGATAACTAAGGTCCAGCGTGTAGTTTATTTTATGTCTCAGTGACTTTCAAATTTTTAGTATTGATTATGTTTAATATCACGCAAACTCGAAAATTGAAAAAGAGCAGGTTAACAGAAGAAGAAGCAGCAGCATAGGCAGAATTTAAAGTGAATATACAGAAAACAGAGGTAATGGAAATATCCGATAACCAACTATCGAAGGCGGGAATCTACAGTAAGTTGCCTATTCGAATTACCTTGCTCAGTAGCGTCGATTCAACTTCGGAGGTCACAGGTGAGGGTGTCAAATCCAAGCAGTATCACAAAGCAGGATGGACCTTCATTAATCTACACCATACATAAAAGAACAAGGTTCGGATCCTGAGCACTGATGTAAAATTACTGCTTATATATGTTTCAGAGGCCTGTAATACATGCCACCGGAAACATTTCCATCAGATTCCAGACTTGTTGGTATTAGGTGGTTGGAGGCAATTGGCAGGAAGCCTTGCTTGACCTAGGTTTCGTGCTAGTTAGCACCCATCAGCAAGGCGTATCCGCAACCTTGAAGGAACTCATATCCCTTCTGACGTCTGTGATTTCAATACTGGGTGACTTGGATCTGAATCTCAGAACTGACATGAGTCCCTTCAAGACTGCAGATAGGCTTTGCTGACCGGTGAGTGCCAACAAGCACGAAACCTAGGTTGAGCAAGGCTGGAGATGTGCTGCTGAAGCCGTATGTTTCACTCGGGACCCAAGTCATTAGATGTGACTTCCCTATTTACCGATGTACCTCTCATGGAAACTGTTTGCTACATATGTAATTATATTGTTACACATAGTTTAGAAATAGGGTTGCTGACAATCCACCTCAAAGAACTTTTATTGATATGCACGTTGAAATTTCAGTTCACCTTCAATAATGAGATTTATAAGACAGAGAGATGGTATTGCTATGGGGTCACCACTGGGTACTTTGCTGGCTGGTTGTTTTATGGTGAACCTTAACAATTAGTCAGCCCATCGGTCATTTCGATATTTATAGAAGATACGTAGACGACACTTTCGTTATCTGCGATAATAACGTAATTCTTGATGATGTCTTGTTTGCTTTCAACAACTGCCATCCCGCTTTGCAATTCACCATAGGAATGGAATCTGAAGTAAGCATTTCCTTTCTTGATGTGTACCATAGTAGGTGCGATGACGGATCTCTCAAAAGATCCATCCACCGGAAACGTACATGGAATGGACAACTAACTAATTTCTACAGTTGGGTGCCTATTTTCAGGAAAAGGAGCCTAATTCATTCTCTCTGCTTTAGGATAAGAAATATTTGTAGTTCTGATTACGTTGACTCAGAACTTGACTTCCTAAAAGCCACGCTCGCAGAAAACGGGCACTCGAACGGTTTATTGACAGTAACACGAAAGATAAGCAGTCTAAACTGGTCACCTACTCAGTTCCAGAGAAAACCTTGTTCATAAATTTTGAATTCAAAGGTAATCAGGCTTCAGATATGCTCAAAAACCGTCTCTCCAAATTATTCAGTAAGACGTTCTTTGCTGCAAAATTACAAATGACATTCACCAGCTGTAAGTTGTTCTCCATCTATGTAAAAGATAAGCTCCAATATCTGACCACCTCCATGTCCATCTATCAGTTCGGCTGCTCTTTTGGAGTAAGGCACATTGGCCGCAGCCAGAGAAAGCTTTCCACACGAATACGAGAACATATTCCAGCGTGGTTTTACAAGGGAGAAAGGAAGTGTTTGCGAAGCTGTCACTCTGCCAACCCTGACCATGATTTTAAGATCTACCAAATCCCTGTCACACAAAATCAAAGACTTACAAGCGAAAACCGACAAACTGGTCGATGAAGCAGCAAAGACAGGAATCCAGGTGAACATAGACAAGACGAAGATTATGAAAATAACCAACCAACCAACAACAACAGCAGCAACATCCAGCGCCAATCACCATCAACGGGAGGGATTTGAAAGAGGTTACTTCATTCACTTAACAAGGAAGCATTGTCTCAACTACAGGAGGAACGGACGAGGATGTCAAATCGAGAATCAGGAAGGCGAGATACACATTCATCAACCTGAAACCAATCTGGAAATCTTCGTCACTCAGCCTGCATCAACAACAAAATGATTCGGATTTTCAATACAAACGTCAAGTCAGTCAGTTCTTCTATACGGATAAGAAACTTGACGGTGGGTCACCAAGAATATTTCCAACAGCCTGTTGCAGACCTTTATCAACAACTGTCTTCGTTCTATACTGAAGATCGGATGGCCGGAAAGAATCACCAACAAGAAACTATGGGAAGAAACAAAACAGGAACCAATTGCCTAGCAAAATATGGAGGAGAAAGTGTAGATGGATTGGACACTCACTGAGGAGGCCGTTGGGTGACATCGCGCCTCAGGCCATCGCTCGAGTGGAACCCGAAAGGGAAGTGGCAAGTGGTTCGTCGGTGCAAGGGTGACATGGAGGAGATCGTGTGAAGAGGAGTTGAAACAGTATGGATTAACATGGATGCAGGTGAAAAGCACAGCAGAAGACAGAAGCAAGTGGAGACGTGCAGTTGAAGCCCTATGTTCCACTAGGAACCCAAGGGAACAATAATATTAATATAATAATAATAAATCCCTGCTAACTTGCCGTGTTCTCTTCGTTATAGACTTCTAAAGACAGCAAAGGCCCTGGTCATTCATGAATTTAAGCAAGACCTTTGTGTACAAACGAAGTATGTTCAATCCCTACTTATACCTTGGCCGTAGAGGGATAGACATTTATTTATTTAATTATTCTGTACACCTTTCCCTCATTACTACGATTATTATTATTATTACTATTCTCACTCTGAATTAATTAGCTTGTCCCACTAGTCATTCTAAATCCGAAAAACTTATTTTATAATACTGAATCGTACCTTATCAAATTACACACCACGTTATGTAACATTTTATATTCGCCTACTAATCCTATAATTATGTACTCCTTTCCAAAATCTATACACTTTATGTATTATTCGATATATGACATTGATTGTTTTGCTACTTGACATTGAACTATGATTATAATCACAAATATTTTAATTGCATTTCATACTACTTTTATTATTTCATGTATTCACACCTTTGACATAATTCCTTCACCGGATATAAATTCCTTAAAAACCATGTATATATGCCATTGTGCAACTGGAAAATAAATTCGCTGAAAAGAGTCTCTTCGCTGAATATTTGTGTTCTTAATAATAATAATCCAGTAAGAGCGTCGTTTTTCTATCTTGAACTTTTTATTTATTGGTCATAACCCAACCCCCCCTCTTACAGTTTGTCAACTCGTGTATTTTACCTATTCTTCTTTACTGTTCACCCTTATTCTTTCCTGGATTGCTTAAAAAGACTATGTCATACTTATTGGAAATCTAAAGACTGTCAGTAGAACGAGTGGTATCCCGTTGGGCCATATCGTTGACATCGTCACTGATAGACACTTGATTTCATGCAACAAATTCGCTTTAGGAATTTTGTCAGACTCTGAGCACTCACTCTACCCACAGCTCCAACCTTGTGTCTCCTCACGTAAAACAAGAAGTCTTTTCGGAAGAATTTATACACCTACGTCTTAGTATAAAAATTCCACTATACCATATTTAGCACGTACTTTATGTGATGAAAATAGTGTCAGGCATGAACTAACTAACCTTCTTAGCACCACTAAATAAACCATTTCCTCCACCCTTACAGCATCAAACTTTATTGTTATTATATTTCTTATATTATAATCCTCTCAGTTTTTTCGTTTTTTCTTTTTCATAAATGTGGATATAATTTTAAGCTGTATTATGACTGTTAACTTTGTATTTCCCCTCACTATACTATATCAGCAGAACATTAGACTCAATAATCTATAACATGCTAAAGTTTCCAAACTGAATCGACAATACCGTTTGAAACAAACTTACTGTTACTATTATTATTATTATATTTATTATTCTCAATTCGTGCTTCGAATATTTTTGACTTTATATCGTAAATGTGGACAAATTCCTGTGGTTAATTTTATTTATAGAGTAAATCAGATGCAAGGTGTTGTGACAAATGCTGAGAATTCCATTCTGCATTATAAGTACTGTTTTTTGAATAAAGTAGATTGTTATTATTATAAAAATAATTACATAATTAGCTGTAATTTTTAGTCATATTATTTCTTACCTGGAGTAATAAATCTTTGTCTACTGGATCAGTCGATTGTCTCTATCTCATTCTGAGAAATATATTCGAATGACCAGTTAGTTGTAAATTGTTTTGTGTTAGAGTAAATGTAGAATGAACACAAAATTCATAAATTATTTCGCTCATGACAGATTAATTACCTAATTCGACTTCCAATTATTATTATTATTATTATCACCATTATTTTCCTAATCCTTATTATGAGTACCTAGAAAAATGGTCTATCTGATGTATTTTAAATGATGTATTTCAATAAGGATAGTTTTACAATAATAATAGTAACAGCCGTGAAAGATAAGTCTACTGTGATATCTATCTATTTGCAATTAAAAGTGTTCTCTGAGCTGGTTGGTTTAGTCGCGAAGCTTTCGTCGTCCTTCCGGACAACATCTTCAGCGCCATATTTAGCACAGAGTGAAAGCTTCGCGACTAAGCCAACCAGCTCAGAGAACACTTTTAATTGCAAATCATCCACCTGAGCTACAAATCTTCTCTATTATATCTATCTATTACCAATCGTCGATTACATTTAATCCGCATGGTTGGACAATCAATCCATTCAAGTGCTTTGAGTAATCGTCTTTTTTTCTCTCTTCTTTTTATCTCATTGATAATAATGACAACCTTTTTTGGAATATGGTTTTGTTCACATATTTTACTAGGTGAATAGATGACATAAGGTGGTGATTAAATCATTCTTTCTTGGTTGGTGATGATTTATATGTAATACCCTCCTTAACCTAAATATGATACAAATTTTGTTTACTGTTGTTGGAATGAGATAATATGCAGATATGCCTGTTAACATTTAGAATAAATGACAGGTATGTAGGACCAGATTATTTACATCTGTCAATGAATTAATTGCTTATCTTATCAACAAACAAAAACCCAATATGGTTAAATATACTGGAACAAACTAGTTGAGCAAATAGATAAAAAAAGAGGAGTGAGTATTATTTACCTCTTTCTGTCCTATCATAGTTTATCAGTAGTTTCATTAAAATAGGACAACAAAATCCAGTGTGACTGTTGTAGTTTCACTGTGTAAGTGTCTTCATGAATCAACATCAGTTAGAGATAGATGGAAACTGGGGTGTACTCAACAGCCAATTCGTCCTAGTTTGAGACTATTCAGTAATATGCATCCACGACAGAACTCGGCACCTTCAGGTCACAAGACCAAAGCGGCTGACCAGTTAACTAACTACTTTGGCTAGGACTATGTGATCCATGAATTGTAACTTTACCAGCTTGGTACACAGTACTACTCTCAACAAGCACCTTCAATGCCCATGCACTTCATCCTGACTTGGTTGACCTCACTTGCCATGAATCCTCATTACAGTTTGAAGACAACTGTCCAATAGGAACTAGTAAAGATTTGGAGCTTGGTCTCTTCATCAGAAGATCGTGACTTCGATCCTTGTTAGGATCGTTGGTGAGAACTGTGAAGAGTCGCAAAACTAAGACGAAATGTCCGTTCAGTATTCCCTTGTATTCACTGGTCTCAAACTGGTCCTTGTTCACTGACGAAAACGACACTGAAATTAATTCGAATTCCTACGAAAAACCACCATCTACACACCAGTATAAGCATAAATGTTTTCTCAGTACTCAAAAAAGTTATCGAATGGAACTGGTCACCCACTCCATCCAATTCTACATATGTTAGGTTCCCCTAATCATTCTATTGCACGTACTCACTTCATGACACTTTCCAATTCGTCGATTGCATACAGATATGAATGTTGCTAACAAAAGTATGCTGTCTTTCGACAATGAGTCACAAAAGGTACACAAACGTCAAAATGGTGCTTTTGTCGTTTCAGTCATATTCCCAAGCATATTATAACGTCATAATTTAAAACATATTACTTTCCGTGTGTTTAAGTGACATATTAGCTGAATACAGCTCATTAAAGAAATGAAAAATGAGATTTACTAAAATTTTTAGTAGAGAGACACACTGATCCATCCTTATTATTTCACGTTTAGGCAACCAGAAGTATGAAAATCGGATTAATCTTTTTATTCAAGTGTTACTTTGCAGGAATTTGATTTGATTCGTGATAGGATTTCATCATGACCTAACATCAGTTAGAGAGCCATTGAAAAACCTTGGAGTGCTAGATAGCTGTTTCGTCCCACTTGTTTGGAATTGTTCAGCAGTACGTACCTACCCGAACCCAGGACATTCTGGTTACAAGGCGAGCTCGTAGACTATTAAGTCACTGGAACCCAATCGAATGACCAGCCCATGAATTCCAACTTCTGCCAATTCACGATATGGTGAAACTAGTAGCAAATGTCATCGGTGAGTATTTGTCCTCACACCCGAGGTGCTGCAGGCTACAGGTCCCAATGGTTTATTGGTCTACGAGATCTCCTTGTAACCGGAAGGTTCTCTGTTAGAACCCCTGTGGGTTCATAGTGTTGAAGAGTCCCAAACTAGCGGGATGATTCAACTGTCCTGTGCTCTCAGGTTTTCCAGTGATTCTTTCAGCTTATGATGAAACCCTGTAATGTTCCTAGTTTACATTTACTTTAAAGCACACTTCATTTAAATGTTGTTGGTAACTTCCTACAGGCAGTTGATTAACTACCAACCATACTTTGATTAGTTTATGCAGTATACACTGCCAACAGTAAGGATGTTTATTAATAAACCGACAGTGGGAAATAAAGTGAATTGAGTCACTACTAGTCGATCGAATTCCGTTGAAGAATTCAAAGTCATCACAAAATAATAACTGTCAATTCAATAAGGATTGTCACACAAGAAAAACTAACTGACCTATATATAATAACCTTACTCGCTTAAACAGAAGGGTGAAACGTATTTTACATGAGATGCAAATGCGGGCGTTTGACTGATATCAGGTGGGGTCACTAAGTAAACCAACTGTTTGTCTACTTTTGCGACTCTTCGGCAGTATGCGCGTACAATTCCACCTAAAGACTGAACCTAGGATCTGTAGGCTACGAGACAAGCTCATGTAGAGAACAAAAACAGACGTGTTATTGTCTGAACTCAAGAAGCCAATCTTCGCGTTTTACTATATAGCTAAGCAAAGCTTTTTTGAGTTATACAGTCCCAAAGTCCTCCATGACGGCGAAAGGTAGTTATTTGTGATAAAGTCCGTGATACTATTTAGCACTAATGATATATCAAAATTCAGAATCACTTTGACGATGCTGTTAGGCAGCAGTACAGATCCAGTAGTTTCTCAGTTGTAAAGCAAGCACTGTAAAACAATACTGGCTGACCCAAAAAGCAGTCGTAAGTAGTAGCCAAGAATCAAAACAGAATGTTCCAAACAAGGTGGAATTAAGACTTTATCATCAAGAATCATGCAGCAAACACTTCCTGCAGATAGCCTAAGGTCAGAATGACTTTGATTCGCTCAAGCAAATTCACAGTCGTAAAATAACACTCTATTAATAACATTACACAACTGCAAATGGAAACTCAAGTGTTTTTTTGTAGGGATCTGATTGGTTACAAGATTTCATCATGAGCTGACAATAATTAGAGAGCCATTGGAAGACCTGGGAACACTGGACAGCTGTTTCATCCTATTTTGGGACTCTTCATCACTACGCACACACACCATGGGGTTCAAACCCAGGACCCTCTGGTTAGAAGGTGAGCTCGTATACCATTAAGCCACTGAGACCCGATCCAATGGCCAGCCATGAATTCTAACTTCTGCCAATTCACGACATAGCGCGACCCTTAGCCAATGTTTTCGGCGAGTATTTGTCCTCACACCCAAACTGCTGCACCATACTGGTCACGACTTCTCACTAGAACCCCAGGCAACTACCTACCTGAATAGGGCAAGTCACTAGTGAGCATCTCATTGATGTTCAAGTGTTGGTTTGTAGGGATTTGATTGCTTCCAGGATTTCACTAGCGAATCGCCCTATTCAGGTGGGTAGTTACCTGGGGTTCTAGTGAGAAGTCGTGACCAGTACGGTGCAGCAGGTTGGGTGTGAGGACAAATACTCGCCGAAGACATTGGCTAGGGGTCGCGCTATGTCGTGAATTGGCAGAAGTTAGAATTCATAGGCTGGCCATTGGATCGGGTCTCAGTGGCTTAATGGTATACGAGCTCACCTTCTAACCAGAGGGTCCTGGGTTTGAACCCCATGGTGTGTGTGCGTACTGATGAAGAGTCCCAAAATAGGACGAAGAATATGGAAACATTAGAATTAGGGTTTAGACGAGAATAAAGTCATCTGGTGATATGCCATAGTTACAACAATGACATACAGGCTAGAAGAAAAGAGGATAATAATTACAATGTTATTTGAGCACTCAAAGAAGTATCAGTATTGTAAATAGATTCTAAGCACTTATTCCTCCACACCTCGCTGACCATTCACTTGAATGGTCAATGGTTCTTCAACCGAAGTCAGCCCATGATCAGTCTGGAAACTGCTAATTACACCATTGAGCACAATGAAAGCTGTAGACATAACGTGATTTCCGTCTTACCCTGGATTCCGCATAAAATATCGATTTGCGGAAGAAAATCGTATAGCTCGATTTTTGGATGAATGATTGTCTTCTGATGAAAGAGTAATTAAGGTTGTGAATATATTTCTATCTGAAAATGGTAGGATAGTATTTTTTCAAGAGTTGATCTGTAAGAATTTGATTTATTTTTGGAATTTGAACACGGGTTGATATCTCTTAGATAACCACTGAAAACCAGGGAGTACTTGACAGTCAGGAGTGAGGATGGAGATCCCACCGATGACACTGGTTAGTGGTCGCGCTAAAATCACGAATTGGTAGAAGTGAGAATTTATGGGCTGGCTACTGAATCGGGTCCCAGTGGTTGAATGGCATACTAGCTTACCGGCCTTGTAACCGGAAGGTCCTGGGTTTGAAGCACATTAAGTGTGTACTGCCGATGATTCACAAACTAGGATGAAATAGCTGTCCATTACTCCAGTTCCGGTTTTCAGTGGTTCTCTAACTGATATCAATCTGTGGTCAAACTCGAAGATTAGTATATATTACTGACTGTTTTGAGTAATTTAAAACCACTCATATCAAACCATAATGATGGCAACTTTTTCATTCCTTATTGCATAACATTGACCTGTTTTGTTTGACTTATTGACTGAGATTTTTCTATGTCAAGAAGGTCATATACTGTGATCTCAACATTCTATTTCCCCTCAAGAGAAACTGTTGTGAATTATTGAAATGTGTAATTTGTAAATTCTATATTTTGTCCCAAAAATACTGTTTGGAATAAAAAGCTCTTCTTCTTATTAATGTTAAATAGTGGATTTAGTTTCCTGCGAAAATATTTTTCAGGTAGGTAGCTGTCTAAATCGAAACAAAACACACACGTATTACAGCTTATCTCAATTAAATAATCTTTTCCACATGCTCGTAAATCCTTTTGGGAATTAAGAATTTCATTAGACTTTGCGAGAACTTTTATGTGAGTTTTATTATTTATAAAAAAATTACTTTTACATCATAAAGAAAATAATCAGTACTGCTTATTATATAACGTCTACTGTCAAAATACGGAAGATTAGAAGTGGGATTTTTTTTTCGGTTAAAATACTTATTTGTCTATTCTTTCATTATCTAAGTCACTAAAAGCACTAGAGATGCTTCATAATCTTTGATAGGTCTAACTGGATGAAAACTTGCCCTAAGTTTTATGAAAACATTATTTGTTTTGTGGTAGTATTTTAAGTCTGGTGTGCGTCGGTGGCATAGCGGTTAGGACACTCGCCGACCATGAACATGGTCCGGGGTTCGATCCCCTGCCGATGCACTCCTGTACCTCGCTAAACCAGAAATGATGCTGGTGAAGAGGAAAGGTTGGGCTGTAAAATAAACACTGCTACAGAAACTTCAAGCCACTAGCTTGAAGGCCTATGTTCCACTGGGGAACGTGAAGGAAAAAAAATTTTTTAAGTCTGAATATTGACCTGAAGAGCGGCAAATAGCTATCTAATCGTTGAGGGTTTAATGCAAACAGTGAAAACGACAGTCAAACCGAAATTCGGGATGCATGATACTGATAACAAATTTGTCATAATTGGTGAAGTTGATTTGTAAGGATTTGATTTGGATTTTTGAGTTTGACCACAGATTGATATCAGTTAGAGAACCATTGAAAACCAGCACTGGAGCACTGGACAATTGTTTCATCCCAGTCTCTTGGATCTCATCGGCAGTACGCACCCACACCATGGGGCTCGAACCCAGGACCTTATGGTTACAGGACCAGCAAGCTCGTATGCCATTTAGCCACTGAAAACCAATTCAATGGCTAGCTCATGAATTCTAACTTCTACCAATTCGTGATTTTAGGGAGAAATCCACCCTCCCTCATGACTGTCCAGTACTCCCTGGTTTTCAATGGTTTTCTAACAGATATCAGTCCATGGGCAAACTCAAACAATAATTAAGAGAAATGATCTATAATACACTTACAGAATGATCAACGTGTTTGAAGACACTAATTTCACAAGAGACAAATCAGTTATCAAAATGCTTTTTACTAGCTATTTGGTCAACGGAACAAACACAGAAAGTCAAGAAACACAGGTATACAGGAAATCAACCCATACACAGAACAAAAATACTCAACTACAACAGTAATAACTTAACATCACACAAAGGAATTTGTGTAAGAGCATTTTTCATAAGAGCTAAAATGCACTGCAGCACTTCGGAAGAGAAGAGAAACATTAATTAACTGACATCAAGAAAAATGGTCACCCCTACAACTTCATCAAAAAATGTCTAAAATGGAATTAAGATATCAGCAAGAAACCATCCTCAGAAAACACAAGAAAATTTATCCTGCCATTAGTGAAGAATGTTTCTGATATAATAGTTAGAATATTAAGACGATTTGAAAACGAAATAGCACACAAGCTAACAGAATTATTTCATTCAGTATTAAACAGATCATAAGACCCAGCAGCAAAGGAAGACAGTATCAATACCATACACAAAATGAATTACATTAGCCCCGATAAATACTTCATTGGCCTAATCTGGAGTCCACTTCGATAATAAAACTAGCTACTATTTTTCTTATTTTATTTTGATTATAGCTTGATGCCACACCGTATTTTTAGTACAAGTATGGAATTTTCAGTATGGATATCGGTAGCCCAAATTTTTGCAGGCCGACCATAGATATCGGGTGTGCGTCGGCAGGAGATCGAACCCCGGACCATATGCATGGTCGGCGAGAGTCCTAACCACTTTGCCATCGACGCAACATATATTTCTGCAATTAACAGTGTTCTCTGAGCTGGTTGGTTTAGTTGAGGAGCTTGTAAGAGTTGGACTTAGGGTTTGCTTCTAACTGACAATGACACTCTTACAAAAATCCTTCACCGTTTATAACCTTAATTAGTACTCTGCCTACGTGCAAGTACTAAAGAAACGGAATTGAAGTTAGAAGACTCAAAATGCCAAGTTTAACCGGACCGGAATTATATTTACACAACGAGATATGCAATTTGATAAGGAATAAAAAATACACACTTATCTGGATGTGAGACGGCTGTCGGCTCAAAGAGTGTACTAGGTGAAAGTACAGCGAGGGAGCGAGACAGTAACCGTACAGGAGGAACCGGAGTACAAAACGGAAGTGGAAGTGAAGTTCAACATGTCAGGTTGCATTCATTCAAACAAAAGTTCAAAGGTACAATGTACACTACAGGTTATCCCCCCCTTAGAAGGTTGGTGGGATAACAGCAAGCTTCGATATATAAAAGTAACAAGGTGGCGTACAATCACGGTGAATGAACAAGAAAATGTGAAGATAGTAATAAAATAGCTGTTTTTCTTCTTTTTTTTTAAAAAAAAATATATATATTGAGAAAGGAAAGAATGAAGGAAAAAAAATTAAGGCAATTTATGAGCACTATGTACATGATCGCTGGAGTAAGATGGAATATAAGAAGGAATAACGCTGGTGCCTTGGTGCGATTTTTTTTTAATTTTTTTTTTTGAACATCGTTTATTTATACGTATCTTTTTTATTTTTTTGTTTTTATTTTATTTATTTATTTAGTTTTTTTTTGACGACTCACTAATACGAGCTGGGTTATGTGGAGGTGTGATGGTTTACCTCCGTTACCCACGTTGTTATAACTGGAAGGTGACTCATTATGTCTAAGTTTCCTCTTAGACTAATGCTCCATCCTTCCTCATCAACTAAAACTAGTAGTAACACCAAAGGCAATCAATATACCAGCGTATTAGGAGGAATAAAGTAAAAGCAACAGAAAAGAATAGAAGAAGAGGTTAAGATTTAAAAATCAGCATAGGGTGTTAACAAAAAAAATTAAGCGGAATAAATGCGAAGGAACTAGTGTAACATGGAAACGGTACGCCAAATTGAAATAAAACAAGGGAAATTGCTAACACTGTGGAAACTTATGCAAGGTACAGAGAAGAGTGTGTACAACCAATAGCTATGAATAAGTATAATCACCATTTGTTAAAAAAAAATGTAGCGAGCTGCATAATTAAAGTGATGCAAAGTAATTACAAGTATGGGTCACAAAATAAATAAGTTTCGTCATGACATAACTCGAGTGAAAATAGTAAGATCTGTGAAAATAGATTGAGCGGATTAAACTGTACAGCATAGAAGTGACGTATTTACATACCAAAAATATTTCACGGTCCGTTTAACTATACAGTGAAAGTTTTTGTTTTTACATTTTATTATTTTTTTATTTATTTTATTATTATTTTTTTTTTTTATCGGGTCCATATTTTTGGTCGTTTGGTTTGTAATTCCACGAGTATTGGTAGTCACCATACGACGATAGAGTTGATTGATGTAGTTAGCTGTTCGAGTGTAAGGCCGAAAATAAAATGCTAGAGCACTCTGTAAAGAGAAAGAAATCTAACAAGGTTAGTAACTGTAAAAGCGGCTACTGCCCACAAACTAAATCAAAAGGGTAAATACCATGGAAAATGAATGTAAACTGCGACAAAGAAAGAAAAAAAATGAGAGTATGAACTACTCTTATACGTAAAAGTGTTTAGTTAACGAATTCGCAGTATCGCTTAGGCCAGTGCACACGCCGACCGGCGCGTGTAACTGTTGCCTTACTTGTCTCATCCGAGGAACTGCTAGGTTTAGCAGGATTGTTGACCATCGGACTTGGCTGGGGTGTGAGTGCGGGCGTAGTTGCCGGTTGCGTAGGCGTCAGGGGTACCGAGTCTTCAATGTAGGCCGCTTTAAGTCGGTCTACACTTACGGTGTCTTGCCGGCCAAATCGATCAATAACAAAAAATTTTTCTTTTCTACTGACGACCTTGAATGGTCCATCGTAAGGAGGTTGTAGGGGTCTACGGACGGTGTCACAACGCACAAAAACGTGGGTACAGCCATCGAGTCTAGCGTCTACTTGCACTCTCCTGTTTTGTGTGCGAGTGGGAGTTGGTTGCAGGCGTTGCATAAGGCGCTTGAGGTTCTGAGCATAACCCTGTACATCCGTAGCACCTGGTTCACCACTTTCAGGTGAGATAATTTCACCCGGTAGACGGAGGGTGGTACCAAACACCAACTCTGCGGAAGTGCACTGTAAGTCTGCTTTGAGTGTGGAACGGATACTAAGTAGCACTAGGGGAAGAGACTCAGTCCACTTAGTATTCTCTGTAGCCATTAATGAAGCTTTCAGTTGACGGTGAAAACGCTCCACAAGTCCATTTGCTGCTGGATGGTACGCGGTTGTTCGGATGCGTTTGCACCCCAGTAGCTCTAAGAGCTTCTTGAAGTGGGTTGATTCAAACTGCTGTCCACGGTCTGTAGTCACCGTAGATGGACATCCGAATTGAGATACCCAGCGTTCCATGAACACTCGGCAAATGGTTTCCGCAGTCGTATCGGGGATGGGAATAGCTTCTGGCCAACGAGTGAACCTGTCGACACATGTCAACAAGTAACAGTGACCATTTGATGGTGGTAGAGGACCCACTATGTCTAGATGAACGTGGCTAAAGCGAGCGTCGGGTGTGGAGAAGGAACCCACTGGAGTGATGTTGTGCTTGTGGACTTTAGCCCGTTGACACGGCACACAGGCACGTGCCCAGATACGCACGTCTCGATTGATACCAGGCCAGACAAATCTAGCTGACACTAGTTTGTCCGTTGCCCGGATACCTGGGTGGGAAAGGTTGTGTAGGCTATCAAAAACTGTACGGCGCAATGAAGGTGGAACGATGGGTCTCGGGGTACCGGTGGACAGATCACAGAGGATGGTACCCTCGCTATTAACGAGCGGGATACGCTTGATATGTAAGGAGGTATTTGACGACAGCTTATCAAGGTCTAACTCTGTAAGCTGACGTTGCGCCATTAGTTTCAAGTCAATGGTTGGAGGCGCCGATATGGTACATATCCGAGACAAGGCGTCTGCCACAGCATTGTCAACCCCCGAAATATGTCTAATATCCGAGGTGAATTGAGAGATATAATCCAAGTGACGCAGTTCGCGTGGGGAATACCTATCCGTAGTAGTGTGGAGGGCATACGTCAGTGGCTTGTGATCGGTAAATACTGTGAATTTCCGACCTTCAACAAAGTGGCGAAAATGTTTGATAGCCGCGTATATGGCGAGGAGTTCTCTGCCAAAGGTGCTATACCTCGCTTCGGCGGCGGACAACTTCCGGGAGAAAAAGGCGACTGGTATCCATGAAGTATGTACCAGTTGCTGTAGAACAGCTCCAATGGCTGTGTTAGATGCGTCGACTGAGATGCTAAGTGGAAGATGAACGTCAAGGTGGACTAGCATGGTGGCGTCTGCAATTGCCGACTTTATATTCTGGAAGGCTTCTCGAGCCTCTGATGTCATGCTGAATGTTTTGTTCCTGCCCTTTAGTAGGTCTGTGAGTGGCAGTAAGATATGTGCACATTGGGGAACGAACCGTCGATAATAGCTCACCATGCCGAGAAATGTGCGTAAAGACTTCATTGACGCAGGTTCCGGGAAGTCGCGTATTGCCTGTACCTTCTCAGGTAGCGGGCGAATTCCCTGCTCATTAATGACATGTCCAAGGAAGGTCAATGAATTGACGCCAATCTGACATTTGGACATGTTTAGCGTCAAACCATGGGCTGTTAGCCGCTCGAAAACCGTCTGTAGATGAGTACGGTGGCTAGCTTCGTCTGGGCTAGCCACGAGAATATCGTCGAGGTAAGCATGTGCGCAATCTAATCCTCGCAAAACATCGTGAATAAACCGCTGGAATGTTTGTGCGGCGTTGCGGAGTCCAAACGGCATTCGAAGAAATTCGAAAAGACCAAACGGGGTGATCACTGCCGTTTTAGGGATATCATCTGGGTGAACTGGAATCTGGTGATAGGCCCTGGTTAAGTCAAGTTTACTGAATACCGTGGCACCCTTGAGAGACGACGTAAGGTCGTGAATATGTGGTACGGGGTAACGATCAGGTACGGTCTGTGCGTTAAGCCTGCGGTAGTCACCACAAGGCCTCCAATCTATCCCGTTAGGCTTTGGTACCACGTGTAAAGGGGAAGACCACGGGCTGCTGGAAGGACGGATTATCCCCATCTCTAACATGTGTTCGAATTCAGCCTTCACGGCTTGTAGTTTTTCTGGGGACAATCGTCGTGGCTTAGCGAAAACCGGTGGACCAGTGGTCACGATATGATGAGTGACAGTAGACGTCACACAAGGAAGTTTAGAAACCGGTTTGAACAGATTGGCAAAGGACTGAAGAACTTCAGCGTAAGGGCCGTTAGAGGCAGGGGTTGAGTATACTGGGCTTAATGCAGGTGTGAGTGTCACAACACCGGAGATCGAAAGGCTTGTAGCTGAATCGATCAGTTTGTGTTTGCCAGTATCAACCAGTAGCTGATAGTGTTGCATGAGATCCATGCCAATAATACCAGTAGTTACATCTGCTACAAGGAAAACCCATCGAAATGACCTACGTAGGCCTATGTTAAGGTCCAGGAACTTTTTGCCATACGTTGTGATTGGCGAACCATTTGCGGCGCGAAGCTGTAAGGAAAGTGGCCGCTTGCGCTCTTCAGATGTTGGTGGGATCACGCTAACTTCCGCCCCAGTGTCAACTAGGAAGCGTGTCCCAGTGGTACGGTCGGTAACATAGAAGAGGCGACATGGAAGTGGTTCGCCAGCGACGTTAGTCGCCAATACGTGCTGGCTTACAGGTTTCCCGATTGCTGGCCATCAAAGGTGCACGGGCGAGTGCACTTTTGGGCTTTATCACCATAACGCCGGTGATACCAGCACACTCCAGGCTGGGAATTTTTAGGCCTACGACGTCTGCTGCCAGCTCGTGACGAAGATCTGCCACGAATCGAACTGGTACGGCTATGTGAACGACCTCTAGATCTCCTATCGAGTTTTAACTTATCTATCTCTTCGTACAGCTTATTGAGGTGAGCCACCACATCAACGTTGGATGACTCCACGGCAGAGGAGGTCCTAGTCTGCGTGGAACTAGCGGTAACGGCAGCCGAGATACTCATGTTTGATGTAGTAGTCTCTACTACTCTATCGGCTGCCTCAGCTAGCTCAGATAAGGGGGAATGGTTGATTGGGGCTAAAATAGTCTGAATTGTCTGGGGTAACCGTTGTAACCACAGCTGTTTCAAGAAGGCATCGTCAATTTTGAAGTCGGCCACCAACTGCCTCATTTGACGTAACAGTTGGGTGGGCTTTCTATCACCTAGGTGGACGTCTCGGAATAGCCCCTGCACTTTCTGTTGTTCGGTAAGTGCCACGCGCTTAATAAGCGCCTGCTTGAGACGCTCGTACAAGCCCGGGGATCGGTCCGCAAGGACATCAGATACATCTTCCATGACGTGCTCAGGAAGACTTACTATAACGAGGTTCACCTTAGTCTCCTGTGAGTGTATATTACGAAGTGCGAACATAGCCTCGATGTGTTCGAACCATCGGGCAGGATGCTGAGTCCAGAAGGTGGGGAGTTGCAAGGTAATAGCCATTTCTGAGGCGGGACTGGCGTCAGTCATTTTGCACACGAGACGATATATTAATAAAATGACAACAAATATGATAACAACAAAAAATACGAGTAAAAACAAGACAAATAAAAATTTACAACTCTGTATGACAAACAAATTACCAATATGAAAAAGGACTATTTACACGCTAGGCTAAAAGGTAGGCAACGGTGAAAATTCGGGCTCACCACTTGTAAGAGTTGGACTTAGGGTTTGCTTCTAACTGACAATGACACTCTTACAAAAATCCTTCACCGTTTATAACCTTAATTAGTACTCTGCCTACGTGCAAGTACTAAAGAAACGGAATTGAAGTTAGAAGACTCAAAATGCCAAGTTTAACCGGACCGGAATTATATTTACACAACGAGATATGCAATTTGATAAGGAATAAAAAATACACACTTATCTGGATGTGAGACGGCTGTCGGCTCAAAGAGTGTACTAGGTGAAAGTACAGCGAGGGAGCGAGACAGTAACCGTACAGGAGGAACCGGAGTACAAAACGGAAGTGGAAGTGAAGTTCAACATGTCAGGTTGCATTCATTCAAACAAAAGTTCAAAGGTACAATGTACACTACAAGCTGGACAACATTATCAGCGCAGTATTTAGCACAAAGTGAAATAATTTAAATTTCTTCATGAGTGATATAATTGCGTCTCCTGGTAACTATCTTTACATATGCATTGACCATTTTCTATTGACTTGGACTTTAAACTTTCGGGTCACCTGATTTACTTTTTATTAGTTGGTATATTTCGTCCAAATTACCGTGTTTGTTAATTGCATTTTCGTCTGAGTACCAGGCTTCTAGGAATTTCCTGGCACATTTGGTGTTTCTTCTGTCTAAGATTTTGACATTATCCCAATCAAATTGATGACCGTAATTTTCTATATGCATTGATACTAAAAAATATAGATATCGTGTCTTTTCACTTTATTCTAAACATTGCGCTGAAGATATTGTCCAGAAGGACGACGAAAGTTCCACAACTTAACCAACCAGCTCAGAGAACACTATTAATTGCAAATCATCCACCTGAGCTACGAATCTTCTCTATTATTTCAACATATACTTCTTCCTATTGACGCATGCAGACGATTACCGACACCCATTAGACTGAGGAAAGGTAGAAATTTCAACCAGTGGAAGCACCAAAAACACCATGGAATTCCTAGAATCCTAATGTTCAGATGGAATAGCGATTAGCGGACGTGTTACTATTGATCAAATCTATGAGATAATAGAAAATAAGCCAAATGCTACAAATGTGGAATTCCAAGTCAGTAAAGACTATCAGTATTGATACAAAAATTAACAACTAATTGCAACAAAGGAGATATATTGCATATTAAAGTTATGCTGGAGATGTTATCCTGAAGGACAAAGAAAGCTTCACAATGAAATCAAACAGCTCAGAGGACACGTTTACATCAAAATGTTACATTTAGTAAATTTTCCTAAGAAAGTGAAAACTTATGATTGATGAGTAATTATTGATGGTTTCGATGATAAAGCGATTGTTGGTTGTTGTGCTTATTTTCAATTATTTGACTGGTAAAGTTTCGGTATTTTTTCTAATCGCTGTAACTGGTTTTGTTGATTACTACCATTTGACATTAAATTTGACCTGTGGAGCAGTAAACACTGTCCACGTCTTGCTAACACTACGACATTTTTGCTCGCATCAATTTATTGTTGAGGGAATCAGTAAAAGACGTCATAAGGGGACTACCTGTGGTAATTCAAAAGAAACAATGACCTGGTTAGAAGTTTAGTCCAATAGTTCAACTGGTAGAGTTCCAAACTAAAAACTCGGTCTCCACTGGTTTGAGTTTGAGGATAAATACTCACCAATGTCATTGGCTGAAAACCTGGAAGTACTGGACAGCTACTTTGCTCAACTAGTTGGGACTCTTCGGCAGTACGTACCCACACCTTCTGGTTATAAGGCCAGCAAGCTCGTATACCATTCAGCCACTAGGACCCGAATCAATGGCCAGTCCATGAACTCTAACTTCTACAAATTCGTGATTTTAAGACAAAATCTACCCTCACTCCCGACTGTCCAGTTCTCCCTGGTTTTCACTGGTTATCTAACTGTTATCAATCCGTAGTCAAATCCGAAAAATATAATTTTGTTCAAACAAATTGCATCCTTACTTATACTTCTGTTGTTGTTATTTCTTAAGTGATATTTATATATTCGCTCAAAGGGTATTTAAATATTTGAGAAATCTTCACTTTATTAGGCGTTTGTTTTGCCTTTAAGTTTTAAGAGTACCCATTCACCTATTCCGTTGACAGATAAATAATGAATGACCTCTAAAACTCTTTTTATCTGTGTCATGGCTTCAACAGAACATCATTTTTCTCTCATGTGGACGCTTATTAGAAATTATAAACAACAACGTAATCAATGGGCTCAGTTTTAATGTTGGATTAAAGCTCCTCCCAGGTGAGGGTGCACCAAGAATTAGGCTCATGTTTTTACAAAATAAATGCGTTATTTCACTGATAAGAGAAACCGGTATTCCACTAATTCACTGACGCAATGTTTAATGCAGTCATCTATAAACCTGACTCGCACTACGCATGTGGTGCGGGCTAAAATTCAAACTGGGAATGAGAATAGCAACAAGTCCCCGTAAAACGTGCCACTGCAATTGAAACTCTACAGCTCAGTCTTCAAGCCGTATATTTCACTCTGAAGATAAATGGAATAAAAAGAAACTTGACTCATCCTTGTTTTATACTTCTGAATACTTTACATGACTGATGGACGGAAAATTGTCAGAAAGAACATTTATTTTAAGATAGTTTCAAGCTGTAATATATGTTTGGAGATGACTGCGCAAAAACTCATGGATTATACAGAATACAACTAAAACCTCAATAAGAAAATTCAAACAAAATAAGAGAGTGGAATAATTATAAAACGGATGAAGCCATCGTATTTCTTCAAAACTAAAATCTCAGGTTATAACCGTATGGTTTCAAAATGAATTAGTTTTATTGAATAATAGTTTTACTAAAAAAAGTATAATCAGAAGTAATGTTTGGTATTTGATGAAGAAATTAAAAATCTAATCTCATCAGTATTCAGACTGACAGCCTCAGGGGTATTAACCTGACATTCTAACTTACTGAGTTAGATGATGACCTAGCAGCCATCGAATCATCATGAGTGTAATCCAACTCTCGTGTAAACCAGTGATTCTTAACAGTCAATATAACACCACACTAGCTGTCATTTCTGCTCATGCTGAAAGAGAAAAAAGAATTGAGAGTGGTGTGTTCATTTTTCGTGACACCATTTGAAATAATATATAACTGACAGACTGATGTATCTACTAAACTAAAGAATGCAGGTAAGAGATTTCTACACTTTCAAATGTTTCTACATATGACGTAATTTAGAATTCTAAGTAACCATAGGCAACATGACATAATCTACTTAGTTTTTAGGTGAACGAAAGTAGATAGATGCTTACGGAGTGAAATCATAATAAACAAAGTATTATATTATTACTATTGTTTCTTTTAGTTCCTAGAGGAACATAGGGCTTCAGACGCACGTCTCTACTGCGTTGAGTTCGCCGTCAGAGTTTTCGTTAGGTTCCACATTTGTCTACATGCTTTTATCTCCTCTTCGCATGACCTCCTCCATATCACCCTCTCAGTGATGACCAAATCGCCACTCAAGAGATGGCATGGCGTGTGATGTCACTCACTTGATGGTTTGTTTTCTCAGAGTATGATCAATCCAACTCCATTTCTTCTCACATATTTGTTGCACAACTGGTTCCTGTTGGATTGGTTCGTTCATTTTCAGAGATCTCTACCAGTTACTGATATTTTCTGGTTGGCCATCTGATCTTGAGCGAAGACAGTTGTTGATGAAGGTTTGTAGTTTTTTCGAAGTGCTATTCATGACGCCCCAAGTCTCTGATCCATCCGTATAGTAGCACTGACTTCACATTGGAGTTGAAAATCCGGATCTTATTTTCAAATTCATGCTGAGTGGTGCTGTTGACCTCCACACAGACTTGGGAGAAATGAATACTTGCTTTGCTTTCCTGATCCTCGCTTTGATATACTCATCAGTTCCGTCCACCTTTAGTTGAAACGATGCTTTCCAGGTAGGTAGGTAGGTAAGTAGGTAAAAGCAGTTGCGTCTTTCAGATTTCTCTAATTTATGATGGCTGAATGTTGTCTGTTGTTGCTGCTGCTGTTGTTGGCCAGGAATCTTCATCACCTCCGTTTTCTCTATGTTCACCTGAAGTCCTATCTTCTGTGGATGCTTCTTCTGTCTACTAGTTGCTTTACACTTGCATATCTTCCAGTTTGTGGAAAATCAGACATTTTATGGCTGTGTCCTCGCTGCCCGCTATGTGTCTATCACATTATCCAGTCTACTGCAATCGGGAAAATCACTGGAGATAGTAGGCAGCCAGCCAGCTTGTCTTACTCCCATCTTCAATTCGAAGAATTCCGTGAGTTTTCTTTTGTGAATTGCTTGTCATACAGCATTGTCGTACAACTGTCGGGGGAGGTGTATAATTGTTGGCTGCACGATAAACAAAGCGTTGATGCCTTTTTTTGATATAATTGTAATATTCATGAACTTCTCAGTTTACATATAATATGGTGTCGTATTAAATGCAACTTTAGGAATCTTTGAATTACTTCTTAATAAAGGGTGTATATTTATTTAATGTCAATTAAATAAAGCGATTTTTGTGATCTCAAACCATCTTTATCTGCAAGTCACTGTTAGCAAATCAAAAGTTGAGAGACAACAGCAACTAAGGCAATCTCTGTTAGTATCCTTTTCAGTCAAATCCCACTCCCACCCTTGAAGAAACTGATATTAAGTTCAGTGAGTAGATATTCACTATTGAAGATTCATAAGTCAACTGTTTATCAGACACACCTCATATCAGTGAAAAATGTCCAGTTTTTCTGCCTAATTTGTGATTTTCCTTTTTTTTCTTTAAATTTTCGTGTGTAAGTATGAAACTTCTTCGGAAGATTCAGAATATATATATATATATATACTTTAAACTCTAGTATATTCATGCAAATGAAAGTTTATCATACCGATTTCATAACTTGAAAAACAAGAAAACAAAGCGACAAAAAAAGAGAAATTTGAATTGTCTTCTTTCTGTCCTGAATTTGACCTTTATTATTCTTTTTTTTCCTACGATTGTAAAAACGATTCTGCGTTGTATGTAATAAGTACAGATATATATACGTATTCAATTGATGTACATACAGATCTGTATCCATTCATAAATTTCAAGGAAATTTAAAAATTGCCTGAACCAAAGCTTTGGTAGAAATGATTGATGGCGGTTTGAAGAGTTAAGTACATTTAAAGAAAATAGAGAAAAAAATACTTTCATTGTTTTAAAAATTTATTGATCGTTGTATTTATAAAATCTTATTTCACTTATTGAAAAAAAAAGAAAATGAAACTCGTAGACAAAAAGTGATGTGCTTGAACTAGTAGTTGACAGCAGTGCTAGTTAATATTTGCTATTATTATGATTATTATTCCCTTAGGTTCCACGTGGAACATAGGGTTTCGACAGAACATCTCCATTTGATTCTGTTCTTTGAAATTTTATTCGGTTGACTCGCCATTTGCCAAAAAGCTTTCATATCCTCTTCACACGATCTCCTGCATGTCACCTTTGCATCGACGTCTAACTCGTCGTGTCGCATTCGAAGTTCCACTTGTGGGTCTGATTTGCAACTGCTGCCACTCCGTGGTCTCTGCAGCATTTGTCCGATCCATTTCCACTTTGCTTCTGCATATTTTCAAAAGAATGGATACTGAACAAAGAGTACTCTTTTCGATAAATTCATCATCAGGCTCTACAGTTATGTATACATTATAGTGAATGAATGAATTAGTGTTATGAACGACATTAATGTTTAAATAACATCGAATAAATAATATCAGTAGATTACAATTCATATAAACTGAATGTCAGAAAAATTAGGAAAGATAATAATACAAATTCATGAATTTACAGTCTCTACTGAAGGCTGGCCAGGGCAGTAGTAGTGGCTGAACCTACTTGTTTTGGACACAAAGCACTGGTTGTTTCACGCGAATTGCAATAGCCTCTGCTGTTTGGAGCATGCGGTGCTTCGATATGTTTGGCAATTTATTTGGCACCCGGTAGATGATAGAGAAGGATTCTTCAGCGCTGGCTTTGTGACCAGTTTGTACCAGATGGTCTAATATAAAAACTGTTAATAGTTTTCACTAAACCTTTACTTAGCCATACTGGAAGATGTTCTCGAGCACGAAAAATCAAGTTCCTAGAGCAACGGCCAATATAACTGGCTCCACAAGCGCAGTTGAATTGATAGATACAATTTGAAGTGGCCAGCTAGTCTAGGTACTTCATCTTTCAGTCGAGGTAGCACCAGTGGTCGTGTAGAGAATAGTACATGTAGTTCGCCAGCATTAAAAGTTCTTTGAACTGATTTTCTTAATTTCTTTGTAATTAACTCGCTTGGTATATCGCCCATGAATTGTAGTCGTATATATAAAGTGGCTTCTTGTTTACAGACAGTGAGTAGTCCTTTTCCGCTTTCTTTGTCATATGTTTCTTGATAAATTTGTCAGGATAACTATTTTCGATTAAAGTATCATATACCATGCTTAATACATCTTCAATTACTTCTTCTGAGCACAAAGCTCTAACTCTGTGACTGAGGGTCTTCACTAAATTTCTTTTGTAATTATTAGGAACGAGGCTGTGAAAATGTGTATATTGTCCCGTCCAAGTGCTTTTTTCTATGCAGATTTCTTTTTATGCTACCATCTAGTTTTCTTGTAAGTAGGACATCCAGGAAGGCAATTCTGTCTTGTCGAGAAAAAGGTATTGGTTGATTCATTTCCGGAGTTCTTGGCTGATAATTCTTGCCAAACGGACATTTGGTCTTCAGCATAGTGTGGAGGTAACTGTTGATAAAAGTCTACAGTAACCTGTTGGAAACGCTTTCCGTGGTGCGCCAAATCTCTGAACAACATAGAATAACAGAATCTTGTTTTGTATGAAGAGTCTAGAAGATATTCACACCAATTTCAGATGAGTGAAAATCTGTCTTGCTTTCTCGATCCTACCTTTACCACTCTCATCCATGCCATAGGCTTTAGTTGAAACTCTCTTGTCTAGATGAATGAAAGAGGTGACTTCAATGAAATTTCTGTCTTTTTATATGGTGGTTAGCATTTATTGATATTGGTTAAGTATCTTCATGAACTCTAACTGCCAGGATTACTGCACAAATAATTCATTTTTCTTACAGACAGTTTCACCTAATAATAAAGATCAGTATTGAATACAGACAGCAACAGAACCTTCGAGAACGACGTTGTTTTTTTGATCTTAAGAGAATGACATAAACATATTGTTTCGAAAATTAGTTTGTAGGGATTTTGCTACATTGGTTAGAGAACCATTGAAAAACCAACTGGGGATACTGGACAGCTATTCCGTCCCACTAGTTTGGGACTGTTCAGAAGTACGCACTTAAATCATAAGGTTCTAACCGAGGACACTCTGGTTACAAAGTGAGCTAGCGCGTAGACCATTCATCAGCCATTGGGACCCGATCCAATGACCAGCACATGAATTCCGACTTCTGTCAATTCACAACATAGCGCAACCACTTCGAAATGTCTTCTTCGATGAGTAACTGTCCCCACCTTCGACCTGGCCTAAACTTCCCACTAAAAACCCAGGTAACTGCCTGGATAGGACCAGTCACTAGTGAGCATCAGACCACTTTTCAAGCATTGGTTTTGTAGGGACTTTCTTCGATTGGTTATAGGATTTCATCATAAGTTAACATTGGTTAGAGAACCATTGGAAAACCTGGAAGTACTGGACAGCTGTTTCGTCCCACTGGTTTGAGACTCTTCAGTATTTCGAAATGAAAAAGAAATTTCATTTATCCTTTCAGTATACCTTAGAAAAACAAATCAAAACGATTGAAATGTTAATCCGTCATTTATGTAGACACGTTTTTTATTTAAAATTGAAAAAAGATAGCACAATGTGTAGAAATTTTGATACAGTTCATTTTCAAAATGTTGTCCTCTTATTCGAAAAAAGACGATGACAGCCACGTTTATAGAGATTCATACACCTGCGCAAATTTATCTATGGTGTAGTCAGCCTTTTTGTCAAAAAAGAGAAAATCAGTGCTTAGGCAATTGTTAAGATTTATTTCCGATTTTTCTTGAAGCTTACAAAAGGCAGATATCAGTAATGATAGAATTAAACATGACTATTAGCTGTAATAAATAATGTTTTATTTCAAACTGTATGACAGAATCATATTTATGATGAATGATTATTATTCAGCCTCAGATAGAAATAAAGCAATCGTACTGTGTTTAACATTTAAAATTCTAGTGGAATCCATGATCAGTAGGGTGGAGCAGGTTGAAGGTGAGGCAGTAACTCATCGAAGAAGACATTTCGAAGTCGTCACGCTATGTCGTGAACTGACAGAAGTTAGAATTCATGGACTGGCTGGTCATTGGATCGGGTCCCAGTGGCTGATGAATGGTCTACGAGCTAACTAGCTATGTAACCAGAAAGTTTTGGGTTTGAAATCCATGGTGTGGGTGTGTTCTTCTGAACAGTCCCAAACTAGGACGAAGGAGACAGCTGATTTAGATATGATGGAGACGATTTGTAGCCCAGGAATGTGATTTTGATGTGGTTGTGTTCTCTGAGTTAGATAGCTAATTTGCGAAGCTTTCATCACCCTACTAGGTGACATCTTCAGCGCATACTTCAATTTCTTGAAGTGAACTTTTAGATTTCTCCACGAGTTTATTAATCATCTCTCCTGGTTAGTGACCTTGGACGTGATTAGTTGTTGTTGTGTGTTTTCACATCCTCTAGGCTACTTGCATTGCAACTGATTGTTTCCTTGACCTGAAGCTTGATCCTTCGTGTATAAGATTTCCTTCTTATCGGTTGATAAATCTTGTCTATCTCCATGTGTCTATTGATTGATGATTCACTGGAATGCCAAGCTTCTAAAAATTCTCTAGCATTCTTGTTGTTTCCTCTGTCTAATATTTGAGAAAATTTTTAGAAGCTTGGCATTCCAGTGAATCATCAATCAATAGACACATCGAGATTGACAAAATTTTTCAACCAATAAGAAAGAAACCTCACACACAAAGGGTCAAAGTTCAAGTCAAAGAAACAATCAGTTCCAATACAAGTAGCCTACAGGTTGTGGAAACATAAAAAACAACCAGTCGCGTGCAAGGTCACCGGGAGAGATGACTAACAAACTCGTGGAGAAATCTAAAAGCTCACTTCAAGAAATTGAAGTATGCGCTGAAGATGTCACCTAGTAGGGCAATGAAAGCTTCGCAAATTACATATCTAACTCAGAGAACACAACCACATCGAAACAGCTGATTGTCCATTACTTTCAGGTGGTTCTGAAAACGTTCTCCAACTGATGTCGGCTTATGATATAAATGCTCAAACCAATTAAAAAATAAACAAACATTCAGTCTATAGCATATTTTCATTCATTTATAAATGATAAATACAACGTGTATACTACTTATTAGGCAATAACTTATACTAAGCTTATCAGTGTAAGCATAGTTTTCTATCCAGTTGCATATGACAATGAAAATGTTTTCATTCTGTCTGACACAGTGAATGATATTACATTTCTTGTATTCCGTGTGTGTGTGTGTGTTTGTGTTCAGATACAAAAGTTATTTTCATACGTGTCTTATCCTTTTCTCTATGCAGTGTATTGTTATTGTTTTATCTATTCACTAATTTGCAGTGGAGGTGAATACTTCAGAAATACCTACCGAGAACAAGTACATAGTCGATAATGACGCAATACAACATCTTGTTATGGATTACGTAGGTGTCATTTTTAAGTCAAGTCATTATTTAGCAATTAAATTTTCTTCTTTTTTATTTTTCTATTGGACATCTTACTGATATTTTCTATAGATTTCGTAGAAAAAAATAACAAGTGTGCTACAGTCTTAGCATGTGATGAAATAAACAGAAAGACCAGTAGGGTGCAGCAGGTCGGGCGTGAGGACAAATACTTGCCGAAGACATTGGCTAGGGATCGCGCTATGTCGTGAATTGGCAGAAGTTAGAATTCATGGGCTATTGGATCAGGTTCCAGTGGCTTAGTGGTATACGAGCTCGCCTTGTAACCAGAAGGTCCTGGGTTCAAATCCCGATGGGTGCGTACTGTTGAAGAGTCCCAAACAATGACGAAATAGCTGTCCAGTACTCCCAGGTTTTCCAATGGTTCTCAAACTAATGTCAGCTCATGATGAAAATGCTGTAACCGACCAGATCTAATAAGAGTTTACTAATTTCCAATTAGCTTTTTATTTATTTGTTTTTTAAGTTAATTTTGATTATCCAATTGATTGATTGAGCTGAAATGTTCGGCCAAGTTACTTTATGTTAATCCTCACACATAATCGAAGCGTCCGTAGTAGGAGCCGACAAGTCAGCAGAGACAGAACATTTTGGTTCAGATAATCAGTGCATAAACTGAAATTCACTTGAAAACAAATAATAGTAAGTCATGACTGTTTTACAGGAGGTCGCTCTCGTGGATAACACTTTGACGTCTGAAACGTCGGGTACTGGAATCCCAGTCTAAGTGGGTATGTAACGACAGAAGACAAAGGCTAGGCAACAGATTGTCTACTGAGAAAATGTACATTATTGTCAGTGGAAAAGCAACGTCTTCTGACTGGTTGTTTTTTTGCTGAAGGTTATTCTGTATTGTTTGTGACCGTTTCTCAGAAAGTTAAGCCATATATCTGCGAATCATTTTATTGATGAGTTCCACAAGGTTAAGCTTTGTTATTGTTTTTTCACGACCCTGATTCAGGACATAAACATAGACGTGAATTTTTGTTTACAATTTTGGCTTGTTCACAGCCAGCTCTCACCACAGGTTCACCATCACTCAAAGGACGGTGCAGGTACATCTAGCTGATGAGTCCCAAATAAGAGGAAATGCGTATCTTGGATTCACCAAACTATTTCAAGCTTTTCATTTCGTTTCATTTAGCCTTAATATAATCAGCTTTCACTAATTTAGAAGTCGTTTACGATATAATAATGTGACCTTAAAGGATCATACCTATTAATGATACAATAGTGAATGTAAATATAGTTTGTTCGTAATTGCTCATGTAAGATACTATGTACTGTCAGTCGACAGGATGTGAATAATATCCTCTGCGATGCGCTTCCTGCATACTAACTGCAACCACTCAACACTACTCCAAAGTGCACTGTAGTGGGGAGTAGTCTAGCTTGGAGATTATATTGCAAACTTGACTGATAGAATTCAGTTAGCACTGGGACTGAGTACTTGGCGCATGAAATTTATTAAAACTCAGTAAATATCTGCTAATCACAGATAAGTGAAAACTTTTGAAGAATATTCAACAATACTTTGTATGTTATCTTCAACTGCTATCTGGATTTTAATCGCTTGAAGCAACAAAACCTTTCAATTTATTTTGAATATACGTTGAAGGGAAATGTCATAGTGAATTTTGATGATCACTGGAATTGCTCAGTACATCTTGAGTGCTTTACTAAAATTTAAATATCCATGTGTCAAACAGTTACGTTTGTGTTTCTGATTAATGTGCGGCCATTTTTACAAGAATTATTTATCCACTTGCCACTGTGCATTTTTTTAGAGATGGAGGAAAAACATTTTAAAGAATTGGTTTATTTCACAGATCAAACGGCACTGCGTCATGTGGTGTACTATGATTTATTGTTTTACTTGAAAATCCTGGACAAAGAGGCAATAGTGTGCAATAAATTACCCTGAGAATTCAGTATATTGTGTAAAAATTTTGTCCACAATAAAGCAACTACAGGCGGAAATTACGAGGATATCAAAGCGACGATTTGAAAAGCAAGGCAAGCCTTTATTACTCTCAAGTATGTGTGGAGGTCAACAGTATGAAAAATAAGATCCTGATTTTCAACTGCAATGTGAAGTCAATGCTACTTACTATACGGATCAGACACTTGGCGCCGCGTTACGACGGTCAATTCGAACAAACTACAGACCTTCATCAACACCTGTCTTCGCTCAGTACCGCTCAAGATCAGATGGCCAGACAGAAAAAATCAGTAACAGGAAGGTATCTCTGGGAACGAGCCAACCAGGAACCGATTGTGAAACAAATATGCAGGAAGAAATGGAGATGGATTGGCCATACTCTGAGGAAACCATCAAGTGACATTACTCGACAAGCCCTCGAGTGGAACCCAAAAGGGAAGCAGCAAGTTGGTCGTCCAAGGGTGACTTGGAGGAAGTCATGTGAAGAGGAGATGAAAACGTGTGGATGGACGTGGAGACAGGTGAAGACGTTGGCGGAGAATCGAATGCAATGGAGATGTGTGGCTGAAGCCCTATGTTCCTCTAGGAATTAAAGTAAGCAGTAATAATAATATAATAAAGCTTTTATCATTATTATATCACCAGTGCTGCAAGGCCTGAACATTAGACATATTTCCCCCTAAGAACTCTGTCTATGATAATAAATGGAGACGCTGTAGTATATCATGAATTAAACATTAACTGAATAGTTCTCACGGATCTCGGTAGATCTGCAGACCCGTATTCTCAAACCACAACAAAGAGCCTAGGTAAATCAGGTTTGATTTTGAGCAAAAAGATTTCTGAAACAATATTTCCAAGCATCAGATGAGATCATATTGACCGATAACGATATGCTACACTCTCACGAAACGAAACCTTTTCGCCTTTCTTTAATTTGGGTCCATTTAACAAGTGATGATGGGATTCATTCATTACGTAAGTCATTCTAAGAGATTGATTTAATTTATATGCAGTAATTCCTGACCAACTAAATAGCTAACATTGTCATTATTTAGAATCTCTGCTATCTGTTGAAGAAAGATTTTCTGTATGGGTTGTTGTTTTTATTTGAAATCTTTGAAGAAAACTATAGCTCAACATCATAGAGGTATGGTATAGGTTTTGTTTGCATACATACTTGTCTATTGACTTTATTTCACAACAAATTTAGAATAGTATAACTTCCTGTATGGTGATATCTGATTGCATAATAGTGATTTTAAGTCTGTATACACTCTTCGGTTTGACACTGATCAGTAAGTAATGACAAGCATCTAGTCGTTCGACTTTGGTGCAGACTGAATTCTATCAGTCAGGTTTGCAATGTGGCCACTAAGCTTGGTGGCTTACCATCACAGTGCACTATGAATTGTTTTTATTAGATGGTTGGATGCGATCGGTAGGAAGCCTTGGATCTATGGTTCGTGCTTGTTGTCACTCATCAGTCAGCAAGGCCTATCTGCAGTCTTGAAGGGACTCATGTCCTTTCTGAGATTCAGACCCAAGTCATCCAGTACTGAAATCACAGACTTCACCACTGAGCTATTCGCGCTGAGGATTGAGCTCCTCTAGGACTGTAATGGATGTTGTGATTGGCTGCTAGGCAGTAACTAATATCATGCACCTGTTCCTTTGTTTGGTGCAGAGGGACTTCTATCAGCTGTGAAGACTGCAGTTTGACCTTAAATTCACAGTAACAGTAGAGAATAACCCCATTATGGATAAGATTTTATTTCGATAAATCACACAGTGTTGTACAGTAATATTAACTGATGACATTTCGAGCACAAATTATTGCTACTCATAATCATTTCAGAGTACTTACACAACTTTCTTGCTTCGTTTATATACATGAGACAGTTGGGAAAATATTGCTCTAAATACATTTAATCCTAATCCAAAAATATGGTGAAGATATGTGGATGACACTTTCACAGTGTTAAAAACAGAACATATCTCTAGCTTCTTGACACATATAAACTCACTAGTAAAGGGAATAAAATTCACACTTGAATGGGAAAATAAACAAGGAGAATTAGCTACGTAAGATGGTGAAATAAAACGAATAGAGGAAGGTAAACTGAACACTAGCGTTAATAAAAAGCCAACGCACTTTAATAGATATTTAAACTTTAATTCATCTCATTCGTTGACTGTCTGTGAAGGCAGGCTTAGTTAAGTTTCTAACAAACCGAGCAATAGCATCAAGTAGCACAAAAAACCTAAATGATGAAATGAAACAGATAGAAGAAGCGTTGGCGTCAAATAGCTATCCTATGAACTTCATTAGGAAGATCAGAAAAGGTCACGATAAAAGTAAAAATAATGGTGAAACTAGTAATGATAACATAAATAAGGGAGAATATAAGACATCTACTGTTATACCATATAAGTAGGGAACATCTGAAACACTCCCTACGTAGGATTCCCAATAAAGCGGCAATTAGAGTGGCATTTTAACCTACAAACTCATTCAGAGACAAGCTCATTAGTCTAAAGGAGCCTGTCGGTTGACCCAATTAAACAAATTAATATAATTTACAAAATACCTTGCAATGACTGTGAGGTCAACTACATAGGTCAAACTAATAGATCGAGAGTAGTCAGATTGCCTATCAGAACATAAGAATTTAGCTAAAGTTAGAATGATTGATCCCACGAAGATAAGTAATTTAGAAAAAAGCTCAGCAATTGCACTGCATGCATTAACACACAACCACACAATAGGGTGGAAGGGAGTTAAAATTCTGAAAAGTAATCTAGGTAGGTGGAGAGGGAGGTGGTTGATTGCTGAATCCTGCCTGGTTCATGGAGTCTACATCCAACACATGCAACAGAAATGACTCAACGCAAATACCAGAGATATGGAAGATATTATTACCAGTCAAATCAGAGAATAATAAATAATGTTAAAATGTATTCAATTCGCATTATAACATTCTAATAAGTTACTTATTTCTACTATAGAAACACCTTATTTCCCATGTGATTGTATTTTATTGATAACACTAATAATATTATTTCCGAATGTACTTTATCTTATATTGATTTTATTCAAATGTCTAATCATCACTTTTTACTCATGTGTATAAATGAAGCAAGAAAGTTGCGTGAGTACCTTGATATGATTATGAGCAGCAGTAATTTGTGCTCGAAACGTTGTCATCACTTAATATTACTGTACAAAACTGTGTGATTTATCAAAATAAAATCTTATCCATAATGGAGTAAGACGACATTTTTCATTCATTTTAGTCCTAATATTTTTTGTTTTCATGCTGATAAGCTTGTCTAAACAACTTATTTTTTTGTTTTTTTGTTGTCTTGTTTTTCTTTGATGTCCTACCAAGATTTTTATCTTTTCTTATAACATAAAGGGCTGGCAACTAAATGTTTCTATCTTAATTGAACTTTCTTCTAATTTGTTTTTGGAATTATTGTGTTTTGTTATTAGTCTATATTTATCCTGAGTAGCGCTCATTCAAAAACATAATGATTACAGTAATATAAATGGAAATATTAGGAATCTGTGGTCTCCGAAAAATAACTTTTCACTACTATCACTGAAATTCTATTAATAGAGAAGTTGGACTAAAGTTTATATTCCAAAGCTGGTTTGTAAGGATTAGATTTGTTTTTACGAGTTTGATCACGGATTAATATGGGTCAGAGAACCATTGAAAACCAGCACTGGAGTACTGCCAGACAGCTGTTTCATCCTAGTTTGGGAATCATCGGCAGTACGCACCCACACCATGGGGTTCGAACCCTACAGAGAATTGGTAGAAGTTAGAATTCATGGTTTGGCCATTGAATTGGGTCTCAATGGCTGAATGGTATACGAGGCTGCCTTGTAACCAGGTCTTGGGTTCAAACCCTGTGGTGTGGGTGCGTACTGCCGATGATTCACAAGCAAGGATTAAACAGCTGTCCAGTGTTCCAGTGCTGGTTTTCTGTGGTTCTCTGACTGATATTATTCCGTGGTCAACTTGTAAAGTTTATATGCCAGTTATTATAATCTGTATTTTATTTCTGCTTTTGTCTCATAGTGTATCATTAACTTAAGAGGCTGAAATAAGCGCCGGAGATTTCGGAGAGTCTGATTCTGTCGGCTTCTTTTCGCTTGAAGAATAAAGAGTGATCAATAATGACGGGTTGGATAATGCGACAGACAGCGGGCAATGAGGAAACAGGCATAAAATGGACTCACACAAAGAACTTGGAGGATCTGGACTTCGCCGATGATATATGTCTGATTTCCCACAAACTGGAAGATATGCAAGTGAAAAGTAACAAGTTGGCAGAAGAAGCATCAAAGATAGTACTCCAGGTGAACATAGAGAAAACGGAGGTGATGAAGATTCATGGGCAACACCACCAACAGCAGCAACAACAACAGACAACAATCAGCATAAATGGGAGGAACCTGAAAGAAACTACCTCCTTTACCTACTTGGGAAGCATTGTTTCAACTACAGGCGGAACTGACGAGGATATCAAAGCAAGGATCGGGAAAGCAAGGCAAGCTTTCATTACTCTCAAGTCTGTGTGGAGGTCAACAGTATTCAGCGTCAGAAATAAGATCGGGATTTTCAACTCCAATTTGAAGTCAGTACTACTATACGGATCAGATACTTGGCGTGTCAAAAAGAGCACCTCAAACAAACTACAGACCTTCATTAAACGATGTCTTCGCTCAATACTCAAGATCAGATGGCCGGCCAGAAAAGATCAGCAACAAAGATCTCTGGGAGCGAACCAACCAGGAAGCGATTGTGAAACAAATAAGCAGGAAGAAATGGAGATGGATTGGCTGGTCATACTCTGACGAAACCATCAAGTGACATCACTAGACAAGCCATCACTCGAGTGGAACCCGAAAGGGAAACGGCGAGTTGGTCGTCCAAGGGTGACCTGGAGGAGGTGATGTGAAGAAGAATTGAAAGCGTATGGGCAGACTTGGAGCCAGGTGAAAACTCTAGCAGGGAACCGAACGCAATGGAGACGCATGGCTGAAGCCCTATGTTCCTCTAGGAACTAAAGGAAATAATAATAATAAATAATGACGGGTCTACAAAACCTGATTTTGTTATAGACTTAGCTATTACCGGATTATTCAGAACGACTGGTCATGATTAACTCCTACAACATTTAGGTTTGCAGATATTTTTAACCGTTTGAATACTAGGGTAAGATATATATATATATTCATTTGATAGATTTGTTAGTTAACAATCAAATTCAGATGGCGAACACCAATCTATGCAGACATACTTTTATTAGAAATTACAGAACTAGGAGAATTGTAAAATTTCCTTTGCAAAAGTGACAAATTGTTCTTCTAATATTGATTGTTGAATAATAGTGAAAATTGAGGCATGGGATATGTTTTCTATAGTTAGTAATGCTTTTACGAGTTGATCACAGATTGGTATCAGTTAGAGAACCATTGAAAACCAGGGAGTACTGGACAGCTGCTGTTTCATCCTAGTTTGGGAATCATCGGCAGTACGCAGTTGGTGAATGGTATACGAGCTCGCCGTGTTACCGGAAGGTCCAGGGTTCGAATCTCAGTGGGTGCGTACTGCCGAAGATTCCCAAACTAAGATGAAACAGCAACTATCCAGTATTCCCTGGTTTTCGATGTTTCTCTAACTGATATCAATCCGCGATCAACTCGTATAGGATACCTGTCTGGTTTATTTGCTACTGACACACACACACACACTATTCGCACTATAGTATGTGATAATGTTCTACGTAAAACTAGAATTCAGCAGACTCGATTTGAGAATTTTCAGTAGTCCTTATTCAGCTGCCTAATTTCACGAGAAAGGCCTATTCCATGGGAAGTCATTCACCAGAAATGACATTTTGTGGAAAAGTTAGTTTCAGAAAGCAGTGTGAAGTGATTACTAAAGCATTTCAAGTAGGAATGAAGACAAATCTTCGATTTTATTTCTACCTAAAGGCGAATAAAGAACATCGAAGTAAAATTCATGTTTTAATAGCGAGGAATTTCTATATATGCAGAACAAATGCTAACAGAAATCAGTCAATTCAGTTTTTTTAAAGTTATCAACAGAGTGATCCCTCGTCTTTGACAAATTTGGTATTGTCATAATATGTCAACTTCTGACTGCGAAAATTTTAATGCATCAATGCACCATACTTAATAACTTCAATGGACGACTTCGTCTACCTTACAAAATCATTATCAGCCTTTGATGTAGAACATTTATTTGTGTTACAACACACCTAAGATAACAGAAGAAAACCAGTAATATTTCACACTTCTCACTTAGTAGAAACACGTCTTCATTAATTCACTGCTGAAGAGCTCTTTACTAATTCAGTGTTATTCTTCTAATACTAAGTAATTTTCATTTGAGATTCGATCACATTAGAGTGCTGTATGTAACTTAAGAAGTTTGATTGGTTGGAGGATTTCATCATCAGCTGACATCAGTTACAGAACCATTGGAAAATTTACCTGGGAGTACTGGATAGTCAGCTGTTTCGTCTCACTAGTTTGGACTGCTCATCAGCACACACACCATGGAATTCAAACCCAGGACCTACTGATGTGAACTTTTGATGAAATCTTCTAATTAATCAAAACATTTTCAAAAGAATGGACACGGAACAAAGAGTACTCTTTTCGATAAATTCATCATCAGGCTCTATAACTATATATAAATTATAATGAATGAATGAATTAGTCTTATGAACGACATTAATGTTGTTTAAATAACATCAAATCAATAATATTGATAAATTACAGCTGAACAGCATCAACATAAAATAAACTGAATGTCAGAAGAATTAGGAAAGGTAATAGTACAAATTCATGAGTTTATAGTCTCTACTGAGGGCCAGGGCTGGACTTGTTTCTTTTGGACACAGAGCACTGGTTGTTTCACGCTAATTGCAATAGCCTCTGCTGTTTGGAGCATGCGGTGCTTCGACGATTTTGGTAATTTGTTAGGCAGCCGGTAGATGATAGAGCAGGATTTTTCAACGCTGGCTTTGTGACCGATTTGCACCAGATGGTCTAATATCGAGCTGTTAATGGTTTTAACTACACCTTTACCTAGCCATACTGGGATATGTTCTCGAGCACGAAAAATCAAGTTCCTAGAGCAACGGTCGATATAAATGACTCTACAGGAGAGCAGTTGAATTGATAGATACAATTTGAATTGGCTAGTCTAGGTACTTCATCTTTCAGTCGAGGTAGCACCATCGGTCGTGTAGAGGAGAATAATAAGTGTAGTTCGCCAGCATTAAAAGTTCTTTTTTCTTAATTTCTTCGTAATTATCTCGCTTGGTATATCACCCATGAATTGTAGTCGTATATAAAGTGGCTTCTTGTTTACAGACAGTGAGTAGTCCTTTTCCACTTAATGGACATTTTTAATCAGTTAATCAAAAAATCCCTACAAAACCAATACTTGAAAACTGATCTGATGCTCACTAGCGACTGGCCCTATTCAGGCAGTTAACTGCAAATCTAATGGGAATCCATGACCAGTAGAGTGTAGCAGGTATACGATGAGACAGTTACTCATCAAAGAAGACATTTCGAAGTGGTCACGCTATGTTATGAATTGGCAGAAGTTAGAATTCATGGACTGGCTTGCCATTGGATCGAGTCTCAGTGGCTTAATGGTATACGAGCTCGCCAGCCTTGAAACTGGAATGTCCTGGGTTTGAACCCCATGGTGTGTGTGCGTATTGATGAACACTCTCAAACTAGTGGGACGAAACAGTTGTCCAGTACTCCCAGTTGGTTTTCCAATGGTTGTCTAACTGATGTCAGCTGATGATGAAATTCTCCAATCAATCAAACACAATCCCTAGAAAACCCAATACTTGAAAACTTAAGAAATAATCAGAGTCCATTTCATTAATTAGGCTATCTTATTATTTATTAAGCACTATGCATCAGATTTACTTTATTTTATTAAGTTATTAGTATGCAATGACTACTATTGTCCAAAATAGAACTATTACTATTATTTATTTTTAATTCAATTCTGATCTGCCAATTGATTGATTGGACTAAAATGTTCGGCTTCTATTAACGTGTCGGCTTCTTGTGCGGATGATTCGACGATGTTTGAGGATTGACTTGAAGTAATTTGGTCTGTGATGATTAGCACTGGAATGCAGGACGCACATTTCGTCCGATTTGGAACTCATCATCTGGGTTTGCTTTCATTTTAGAGAAGACTAAAAGTGAGTTAAAAATAAATAATGACCAACGCCTGTTGCACAAGAGATGACCCTCATGCCTTAAGTGGTCGATGGTATCTGAAGCGACAGGTAGTGGATTCTAGCCTCAGTGAGCACATCATTACTGACTCTAGGTTCTTGACTAGTTCGCTTACGGAGACCCTTACTGTTTATTTGTTTTGGCCAACTGATCATCAATATAGAACGAAGGTAGCTGTTGATGAAAGTCTGCATTTCGTTGGAAATACTTTTGGTGGCAAAGTGCCAATTATTTGAAATTACTATCTATCGTGACACTAATTTACGAGTAATAAGCTCTTGTCTTGCTTTCCCAATCCCACCTTACCTGGCTTTGACATATTCATATTCACGTGCTGTCGAAGCACGTGAAAGGGGGTGATTTCATTTAGATTTCCCCGTTGATGGTGACTGTTACTTGTTGTTGTTGTTAGTTAAGAGTACTCGCCACTCCTGTCTTGTCTGTGTTCACCTCAATTTCTTTCTCCGTTGTTATATCAGCCAATTTAGTGATTTTCAGCAATATAGTATCGAGTTTTTCGTAACATGAGACGTAAATCGTCTGTGCAATCCAAATCTTCTAGGATATTTTTGTCAGTCTAACCTATATCTGTCTTCCTAGGCTAAATAATGAAGTATGCCCAGTGTCTTGCAAAATTACATAACATTCCATAAGTTTACAACTAGAAAAGAGGTTAATGTACATCTTCTAGGGGAAATTTATAAATAGATTAGTTGTTTCATACATGCCCTTGTAAATTTAGATATTTATGAGAAATTATTATTATTTTTCATCACTAATGTATTTCTCACAGGAATGTATCATACCAATAGCATACCAATACGGTATCCATTAGTGTTGATAATAATCGCAATAGGTTTAGTATCCATTATGTGAGTGCTTTTGTCGATTAAGTTAGCTGGTTAGTTTAATAACATGTATGAATTCTTTTCCAACGCCATTTGTTTATTTATATACCCTAGTTTTTACTCAACAATTAATGTAAGCAAATGTTCATCTCATTTCATTACTTACAAGCTTCACTTGACTGGACACTAAACTCTATAAGATCATTCATTTATGGACAAAAAATGTTATTACAAAACAAAATTAATGTACCACATGTCAGAAATAATAAATTATCTCTCAATTCATTAAATACAATTACATTTTTCTTACGGATATGTAAACTGCGCAATAATTTATGCCTAATAGATTGTTGATAAATGCATTTCGACAAATTGATTCATGCATTCAGTATGTTTGTTACATTAGAAATTTTCTTATATTGTTTTTTTTTTTGAGTTATAGGCTTTTAACTGCAGTGATTATTATGTGATTCTAATGCCTTACAGTTTCACCCATTTGAGATCAGTCTTTACTGTTCACTGTTCAACTCGTAAAAACATAACTAACCCTTACAAACCAATTTATAGAAAAAGAACAGCTGCCTTAAAGGAACGGATGCACCAATAACCTTGGATAAAGCAACTGTGCTAAAAAGCGAGTCTGTTCCCCCACTCATCTCTAACCCTAATCTGTCAGTAACCAACCCTAATAGCTCTCTAATTAGGTTCTCTTAAATTTACCCTGTCCCTAGGCTAGTCCTAACCCTAATCTTTGCCCGACCTAACTTAAAACTAACCAGGCATTATGTTTGATATCCTTACAACTCATTCAACATTTCTTTTCATGAATGAAATGTTATTTTCAAGTATTGGTTTTTGTAGGGATTTAGTTTGATTGGTTGGAGGATTTCATCATGAGCTGGCATCAGTTAGAGAACCATTGGAAAACCAACTGGGAGTACTGGACAGCCAGCGGTTTTGTCAACCTAGTTTAGGACTCTTCAGGAGTCAGCGACCACACCATGGGGTTCGAACCCAGGAACTTCTGGTTACAAGGCGAGCTCGTAGACCGTTTAGCCACTGGGACCCGATCCAATGTCTTCGTGGTGCAGGTGCGTATTGTTGAAGAATCCCAAACTAGGACGAAACAGCTGGCTGTTCAGTACTCCCAGTTGGTTTTCCAATGGTTCTCTAACTGATGCCAGCTCATTATGAAATCTTCCAATCAATTAAATTGTTATTAACCTGATTTTCGTAACTTCTTTGCTTTTGCGTTTCAAGACTGTTACTGCGTTAGTTCCTCGTGGTCACTATTTTTTAGCTTGAGCAATTTTAAAAGAAGAGTCGAATTGAAACAGGACGAATTTATCAATGAACTCGAAGACAACGATTGAGTTAAAAAGCAAATTATACCACAAACAGTCCTGAAATTCCAGTGAACGTTGACTTCAGTCTCACAAATAACTATTAGGTTTATATTTGAAGTCTTAGTAATGTAGATTCGTAATCGGTTAGACTGGGTGATATGCTTGTTAAAAATGAATAAGCAATGGTTGCATAAATTTAGTCTAGCACCTTTTCACTTGTCTGTTAATTGGCGTTTTCCTGATAAATTAATCTTTTTGTATTTTGTTTATTTTATTTTTGATTCTGTTTAAAAGAGAAGTGTTTTAGCCACACGATTTACAGGCAAAAATATCTTTCTTATCAGACAGGTAAAAAAAAGTAACCAGTATAAATTCAATTGGTAGTAAACTTCATAGACATTACGCAAAGAACAGTATAGTAATACAGTTGGATTTTTTGTGTAAATGACTGCAATTCTTGTTGCAGGGCATAAATAGTTCTGACTTATTCTTCTTTTTTTTTCGTGCAGGTATTTTTAGTGCAAATGTCATATGGTAGGTGGAAAGGCTAAAAATACTGGATGTCTTTAACATCAGATACGTCAGCATGGAGTGTTTTGGGAATTAGGCAATAAAATGCCACAAATGTTCAGTACTTCTTTATACATTTGACTGTAAAATTGATAGGTAACTTAATATAAAGTTAGATTCAGTAAAATTAGGTGCATAATTTGCAGTACTGATATTAATCCCTGGAAAGCATGTTTTTTTAATAAAATTAAAACTTAGTGGTCTACGGATAGAAGAATTGCAATAAGATAATCTGTCCTAAGTAGATCAGGGAATCATCGGCAGTACGCACCCACTGAGATTCAAACCCTGGACCTTCAGGTTACAAGGCAAGCTCGTATCCCATTCAGCCACTGGGACCCGATTCACTGGCCAGCTCATGAATTCTAACTTCTACCAATTCGTGATTTAGCGTGACCCCAACCATTGTCGTTGGTGGGACATCCATCCACACACGTGACATCTAATTGGACCTCACTGGTCACAACTTCTCACTAGAACTCCGGAAAACTCCATCCTTTAGCAAGTCGCTAGCGAGCATCAGATTTGGCTGAATGGTGTAAGTGCTTGCCTTGTACTTAGAAGGTCCTGGGTTCGAATCCCAGTGGGTGCGTACTGACTGTGATTCACAAACTAGGATGAAACAGCTGTCCAGTACTCCCTGGTTTTAAATGGTTCTCTAACTGATATCAATCCGTGATCAACTCATAGAAACATAACTAACCCTTACAAACCAAACTGTAGACTGACAAACTGTGAACTTAATACCTTGAAAAAAACTAGTTTTAAGTAGAATGATTTGAAATTCGGCATAAGAATAAAGTCAGTAGTTTAATTCTGATTCATTTCCAACAGGATACCTCTGACTTTCATCAGTATCAGCCTTCTTCGCTCCAAACTGAAGAACATACAGCTTTCCAGAAAGGACAAACAAAGAAATATTTTGACAGACGGAAAACCACCTAAAAACTTAGCCTCATAAAATATACAGATGAAAACGAAGGCGGATTGGACACACACTCGAGAGACATTCAGGTGATATCCCAGATTAGGTTCTTGAGTGATACATAGATATTAAGTGGTGGGTTGAACATCTGAAAGTAGCGTAGAGGAGATCATGTAACGATGAAACCAAAATGTTATGAGCAACCGTGAGGCCATTATAATGTGATGACAGAGATCTGAGCGCCATCAATAGATGTGCTACTGATGCCCTATATTTATTTCGAAATTAGAAGTTAAAATATGTAGAAAACTTTGGCAAACTAGTGTTCTGGTTAATTTTAGCGGAAAACCAAAGCATTTCAAAGTATATCCATAATTTCCATCAGTCACTCCCAGTTCTCACACGTTTATTAGGGTTATGAGTAGTCTTCAGTATAATAATGGTTTTTTGCATTTCCCAATGAATGAAAAACAAAAGAAACGATTTGAAATCCCAAATAGAACACCGAGAAATTGATAAAGAAGACATTATGGTAAGCTATGATATTAACTCATTATATACTAGTTTTCCTAATACTGCAAGTTTTGATATCATTTCCAGTCTACTAGAATCGGTTACAATGCTATCACAGAGATGTCCACTGGACACCAGTGAAATAATTAAAAGCTTTAAATTCTGTCTAGAAAGCAATTATTTTACATTTAAAGGGAATTTATATAGACAGACAAATGTTGTTGCCTTGGGCTCAGTCTCCCCAATAGTCACCGACCTTTTCATGAATAGATTCGAAGATAACATCTTTTCAAGAATACTCACTCCTAAAATATGGTTAAGATATGTAGATGATACTTTTGTAGTACTAAAACGAGATCTACACAGTTCATTCTCGGTTAAACTAAACAGTCTATCTCCCAGAATCCAGTTTACTTCGGAAGCAGAATCAGGCATCGGTGAACTACCATTTCTAGACTGCCTAGTTAAGAGGAAGGAAAACGGACATTTTAGTATATCCATATTCAGGAAGAAAACCCACTCCAATAAATATTTAGACTTCGAATCATCACACCCCATCAGCGCAAAGGTATCAGTTGTTTCAAGTCTTCTTAGACGAACACACTCTTTGGTGTTAACGAATGAGAAAGAAAACGAAGAAGAAATATTAAACAAGGAAAATAACTACCCAAAGGACTACATCAACAAAATCAACACTGACATTATGTACGGTCGAAAACGTGTTCCAAAAACATGAACCTCAACAGTTGTCATTCCATATAGAGCGGAGATGTCAAACGATTTCAGAAGAGTACTCAATCAGCTTGACATCAGAGTTTTCTTCAAAACACCAGACACAATGCGAAACAACCTTGTCCATATAAAAGACTAAATCCCTAAAGATTCTCTATCTAATTGTGCCTATAAAATAAAAAGCTTGGAATGGCATGCGATATATATTGGACAAACATCTCGAGAAATCAAAATCAGATGAAATGAACACAGTGGAGCATCTGATCAACCACCGAGAAATCCACTTGAACTAGAAAGGCTTGAACAGTCATCAGCCATAGCTCGTCTACAGGTTATACAGTCAGGCCACAAAATTGATCTTGACAATATTGAAATAATGCAGAAAAATTTCAGAAATCACAAAGAACGTCTAATATAAGAAGTACTACATATTAAGTGAAATGCAAATTGTCTGAATAGGAACGATGGACTAAAACAAAATTTAACCTGGTCGTAACAGCCCCCCTCCCCATGAAATGACAAAATCAACACGAATGTGACTGATAAGCAATTTCATTATGTAAACAAACGCTGCCTTTATAACTTGATACACTTATCAAATCCAACAATCTACACCTGTTTTTGTTATCTTTACCAATTGGGCAATTTGACAACGCGAAAATGACCCATGCTGAGGAACGATGATTAAGTTGTTATATATAAGCTGAGTGGATTTTGTAAATTATGGTTTAGTAATACTTTGACAAAGCTATTAGCATTAAATAGCTAAAAGTAAGTAAATGCAATATCGTTTTGTTTTTCATTGATTGGGAAATACAGAAATCCTTTATAATAATGAATATCATATACCCAATACCCTAATTTTTTCAAACTGTTAAAAGTGAACTTCGTTTGGACATATATATATATATATGCGTCGGTGGCACAGCGGTTAGGACGCTCGCCGACCATGCACATGGTCCGGGGTTCGATCCCTGGCCGACGCATACCCGATATCAATGGTCGGCCTGCAAAATTTGGGCTACCGATATCCATGCTGAAAATTCCATACTTGTATCAAAAATACTGTGTGGAGTCAAGCTATAATAAAATATAAAAATATATAAATTCTGGATAGTCTACTTAAAAGATGAATTATGAGTTTTCCCAACTGAAATTGGTAATCAAATACCCACATAAAGAATTCTTTAAAATCGATCAAGTTGAATTCAACCCTGTTAGATTTGTTACACACTTCTACACCATGAAAATTTTATTTACTCAGTTATTCAGTGACGCAACAGTTTGTTGTGTTTTCATTCGATTCCCACCTACTGTGATACTTTGATGTAAAAGAAGTCAAATTAAACGAAACACTGTACACTGCCTACAGCCTTCCTGCTGTTTCTCTATGATACATACACACTTTGATTGTTATTTTGTGGGGAAAAATGATAATATGCAAAATAAAATTTGTCTAGTTAGCATTTCAAATGCTGTTTAAATAAAAATATATTTTAGAAAAAAAAAGAAAAAATCTGTCCCAACAAAATCTCATATTGTGAGATAAGAAAGAAGAGAAGAAAAAACTGTGTAACATTTTTAAAGCTACTTTGTGAATCATGACAGAGAAAAAAAAAATAGAAACACTCCCTCATTATAATGCCAGGGAAATTTTTTTTGTGTTGTTTGTTGGTTTTATTCAAAAGAAGAAGAAGCAGAAGAGGGTAGTCAGTAGGCGAGTTTTAAATCATCCCAATAAGGACAGTTTTACAGTCTATGTAACATGCAGCATGTGAATAACTTCCACCCCGCTCCTATTGTCTCTTTCTCTCTCTTTCTCACTATCTATCTAACTTTCTCTCTCAATCTGCTGATGCTATTCTCTAAAACTCGAATGATGATAGAATAATCCTTAGCCTAAGAGACATAAGGGGAATAAAATGGAAAAATTTAAAACAGAAGTTTAAAGCTTTCTCCACTTCTTCATTCTTGATGAATGAGATGCTTTGTTAAGATTAATGGGCATACGTATTTAAAAAATTACATGCATAAATTCATATATATATTATCAAACCGTGACAGAATACATCATTGCATAGATTCAGTAGAAAAAAAATGTGGGGAATATTCACAGATTTCGTTTTATATATATAATAGGACAGGAAAGCGGTTGTCATAATCATGGATACGCGCACACCAACACACAAACACACACACACTGTATGTGATGCTCACATGTAGCATACACAAAACAGTGTTATAATTTCTCTAAGAATGTATTTCACTGCTTCTGTGACCAACACGTTAATCACAGATTAGAGATCTTGATTTTGATGTTAACCAGTTGATTTTTCTTCTTATCGTAGACAATTGTATATGATAATGAGTTGTGTGAACGTAGAATTTTTGTAGAGAATGGAATTTCTAAAAAAAACTTTGAAGATACATATATATGTATATATTTGCAAATGGTATGCCTACAAAAGCATCTTATCAATGAAAGCTATCCGATAAGTAAGTGATTTATGTATACGGTTATTATCACATTACAAGCGGATACCACTACAGATCTTATCAAGTCTGTCATCAAGACTATGCCCTTCAAGACTTTTAATCGTGTACTAAGAGGCATGATGCGTGTGCTGTTTTGTTTTCATGAATATTCAAAACAAATATGGCTAACAATATCTTGGTATGTTCCTTTTTGAACTGAACTGTTTAGGTTCCAAACTGTGGATGTTAAAATGAAAGAGTTATTCAACAGTTAAATTTAAGCGTTAAGGGGTTTGTTGAAGTTACTGAGACAATTAAATTTGTACACTAGCGAAAATATATGATTTTGAAATAATAGAGAAGATTTGTAGCTCAGGTGGATGATTTGCAAATCAAAACACCAACAAAAAACCATCATCAAAGACCACAAGAAAATTCATCCTACCATATATGAGAAATATCTCTGAAATAACAGCTAGAATACTGAAACCGTTTGATATAGATATAGCACACAAGCCAGTCAAATCGCTTAATTCGATATTATGCAAACCGAAAGATCCAACAGAAAAAGGGGATAAAATTAATACCATTTACAAAATAAATTGTATGAACTGCAACAAGCATTACATCGGCCAAAGTGGGCGTCCCCTTCGAATTAGAATCCAAGAAGACAAATCAGCCGTGAAAAGACATGATATATATTCTTTCGTATCAATGCATATAGACAATTATGGTCATCAATTTGATTGGGATAATGTCAAAATCTTAGACAGAGGAAACACCAAAAGTGCCAGGGAATTCCTAGAAGCCTGGTACTCAAACGAAAATGCAATTAACAAACACGTTAATATAGACGAAATATACCAACTAATAAAAAGTAAATCAGGTGACCAGAAAGTTTAAAATCCAAGTCAATAGAAAATGGTCAATACATATGTAAAGATGGTTACCGGGAGACGCAATTATATCACTCATGAAGAAATTTAAATCATTTCACTTTGTGCTAAATATTGCGCTGAAGATTTTGTCCAGAAGGACGACGAAAGCTCCGCAACTAAACCAACCAGCTCAGAGAACACTATTAATTGCAAAATATATGATTATTGTAATAGTTCTTATTTTCCTTAATATTTCAGACTTTTCCTGTTGTTGCAGATGACGTAATACAATGCGAAATTAAACGCTTTGATGATGTGAATACTTAGTTTTTTTATTTTTTTTCATATGGAAACTACAACAAATAAATATGATTGAAAGATTAATGTAATTTATTATTCCCTTGGGTTCGGAGTGGGACATAGGGCTTCAACAACACATCTCCACTTTCTTCTATTTTCTGCCATCTTCCTCAGCTGGGTCCATGATTGTCCATAATCTCTCATCTCTTCCTCGTGAAACGATCTCCTCAGCGTCACCCTAGGACGACCCACTCGTTGCTTCCTATTTGGATTCTACTCAAGGGCCTGGCACGCGATGTCGTTCGACGGCCTACTCAATGCATGTTTGATCCATGTCCATTTTCTCCTAAATATTTGTTGAGCGATCGGCTGTTGGTTAGTTTGTTCCCAGAGTTTTTTGTTACTAATTCTTTCTGGCCATTATATCTTCATTATGGAGCCGGCGAAGGCAGCCGTTTTCAGTCCACATCCATTACATTTGCTCTCACAGATTCCCAGCACATCTATGCCATATCTTCGCATTTCTTTGGCTACCTCGGCATCCTTCTCAGTATAGTACATTGTACGGACGTTCCATTTCCCCATTCTTATTCTTGCTTTCATCGAGAAGACACATCGGCTGGCTGATTAGCTTCCCGAAGGCGGGGTTTCACCAGCCCGCGTCATTTCGCCTCTTGATTCGAGCGAAGAATAAGATTGCTATTTGAATTTTTTGTATTTTTAATATACTTTTGTGCGTTGAAGTTTCTGTAGCAGTTTGATAGATTTTGTGGTGAAGGGTTGCTATACGCACTCCCTCCTCACCCGGGCTTCGGACCGGCTAGAAAACTAGCAAGCTAGTTAACTTGACGAGGTTGAAAGATTAATATTCAAAACAAATTCTGTAATATGATAAAGTGAATAAACTGTATATATAAAGTAAGTTTGAATAAGGCATTTAGAAGACAAATTTCTCGAGATGATGTCATCATCTCGTAGTTTCTTTACAACCACTTTGCAGCTAACATGGTTCACAATAATAAAATAAAGTTCATGAAAATTACTCAGTTATAGAAAAGACAAAAATACATACTAATGACCAGTCATATTCCTAAATAGGTCAAGTATTCAATGGTAGGCAAAGGTTGAAGTCTATTGTTTTTGTACACATAGTTTAGGATGTATGTGGTTAATCGAAATCGCTTCTATCATCACCTTCAATAGCCCACCTTGAATAAGAGTTATATGAAATAATTGTGAGAGTCATTAATATTGATTTTGTGACCTGACATTAATAAGTGTTTTGCAATGGATTATGCTGGATTTCTATTCAGATTAATTGCATTGGGATTTTCTGTGTTTTTATCAACCAGTTTGGAACATTTTCTTTTCGACGACATTGGAACATTCTATTGGTCCTACCTATATGGGTGTCACCACAACTGCAGATGAACTTGTAGATACAGTTTGAAGTAGAGTCCACAGAATCTCGTCCTTTAATCGTAGGTACGGGGATCGAAAATGTTCGGCATGTGAGAAAAAGACGAAAAAGGACGAAATTCTGTGGACTCTAATTCATGCTGTATCGACAAGTTCACCTGCAGTTGTGGTGACACCCATATAGGTAGAATCAATAGAATATTCTAATTTTGTTGAAAAGAACATGTTCCACAATGATTACTAAGTCATTTAGAAAATGCCAATGCGATTAATCTGAATAGAAATCCAGCATCATCCATTGCAAAACACTTATTAATGTCAGGTCACAAAATCAATATTAATGACTGCTTCACAACTATTTCATCACATAACTCTAATTCAAGGTCGGTTATTAAAGGTGATGATGGAAGCACTTTGGATTAATCACATACAGCCTAGACTGTGTGTACAAAAAACAATAGACTTCAATCTTCGCCTACCATGGACTACTTGACCTATTTAGAAATATGATTGGTCATTAGTATGCACTTTTGTTTTATATAACTGAGTAATTGTCGTGCATTTTATTGTATCATTATTGTGAACCATGTTAGTTGTAAAGTGGTTGTAAAGAAACTACGAAATGATGGTATCATCTCGCGAAATTTGTCTTCTAAATGACTTATTCAAATTTATCAAAGGGACTAATTGTTTAAATATAAAGTAAGGCCAAATTCTTTGAGGAGCTTCAGCTTCCATGTTCTCTCTTCAACTGAAGACCTGGTGATACATAAGGAGAACTGTGAACTGAGTATACAGAACAGGTTTATCCGAACCTGCTTACTAACGTCACCTTAAACTTTTCTTTTTTCAACTAGTATATTCATTTGGTATATCATTCATGTTCATTCAGCGTTTTTCCCTCGTATTCTTTCCTTTCGAATTCGTGAACCTTAAAGTTTGCTTTAAGCGTTTTTTCTATTTCCAGGCCCTTGTACATTTAATAGCAATCATTGCTGAGCGATATTCATCACTTACCGTTTTCTAAAATTATGCAGTTATTTTTCTTGGTATGCAATTTTTTGTGTTTTGTCACCAGTTGACATGGACAACTGACCTTATAGGAATTTCTCTGACTTTTTAGAACACTAAAGTGAAGTTACGAAAAGAATATTCTTTGCTGACTTGTGTCTTTTTGAACTGGGACTACTTTCTACACAGTTGACGCTATCCAACTGGTTGACAGACTTTCAATACTAAATCATGAATTGGGTTAATAATGTTTCCCTTTTCACCTTATTTTTCCTGTTTTGAGTGGGAAATAGAACTTCAAGCTTTGCGATTTCAGTATAGGTGGTGTTTTTTTTACATGTAGTGATGTCTTTATCTTCATGCATAATCTTACCGTATTTTCTGGTTTACGACTGGTTAGTATTCTTCACTCAGCATAAAGAATGAAATCCAGATTTTCAACACCAATGTGATGTCAGTCTATGAGTTAGAAGCTTGGTACATCACGATAGCCATTTTTAGCAGCTGTTTTAACTCCGTATTCAAGATCAAATGTCCAGAAAGAATTGGCAACAAGAAACTCTTGGAATGGGCCAACGAAGAACTTATTGCTCAACAAATGTACCGAAGAAAGTGGAAATTGATCGGATACACGCTGAAGAGACCGTTGGATGAGATTGTGCACCAGACCGTTACTCGAGTGGAATTTGAATGGGAAGCGATGAGTTGGACGTTTATCTGAGTGTGACATGGAGGAGATCATGTGAGGAGGAGGAGGAGATGAGTAACTATGGTCATTTGTGGAGTCAGCTAAAAAGACAACTGCAGAGAAGAAGACAAAATGGAGATGCGCTGTTGCAGCCCTAGTTTCTACTCCAAACCGAAGGGAGTAATAATAATACTGACTTATAAGTCAGGTGAGGTTTCGGTGTACCTTGGCTAGGAATTTGACCTGGAGTGGGTGCGTGGCTAGAAAGCACTCTACGATTAAACCACCGGCTCACTAACTTTGTTTTACGTTACGTTAATCACTGAATTGCTTCAATGAGTCGTTTTAAATATAGCTTCAACTAGTTTTAACTTATTAATCCGTATTTTTTGACTGATATGAAGAAAACAATTGTAGGTGACTGCAGTCTGTTTGCCTTCGAACAGAACTTAGTTATCTGGAAGTTTCTTCTTCATTCTTGACATTTTGTATTGATTGATAAGTTCTTGCAAAAACTGGAACAGTAATCTCTAATCACTTCATATTTGGTGACTTCCTCATTGTATTAAGGTTTCTTTTGAAAAATTCTAAATGTCAGGTATATATTTTGTAAAGTGAAGAAAAGCGCTGAAAATGAAACTCTACATGAACTTGGATTTCAAGGCAGATTTAGCAAGCGATACTCTAGAGAGAAGGATCACATCATCTCTGAGAAGAACATTCCTTGCAGCAACGCTAAGAATAATGTTATCCATTCGCTCACTGATCTGCAGAAGCCTTAAGGACAAGATCCCGCATCCGATCACTAGTATGTGCATATATCAGTTCACCTGCTACTGTGGAGCCAGATATATCGATCGCTCGATGCGGATCCTGTTGAAGAGGATTCAAGAAGACTACCCAGCCAGCATGGTTGCGAAAAGGCACTAGTGGTGCTATAAGGAGTGCCGTAATTGAACACCTGGTTAACACTGATCATTCCATCTCAACAAACGCCTCTCCTTCAAATTAATCTACACAGTCAAGAATAACCTACCAAAGGCAATACGGTTTCGTCTTCTTTGTATTGCTGAAGCTCTGGCCATTCACATAGAAAAACCGGAGCTGTGCATGCAAAGGAAGAATTACTCAACCACTTCTATTATCATGGTAACAACATTGTTGACTTTTGATGACTTAATTTCTCATGTTTGCTTGTCTCTCTAATTGCTTATAATTCTTGTATTCATTTAGAACTCTTACGTGATTTTACATTCTCTACTTTGTTTCTATGTGCATCCTGAGTAACCTTCAATCACCAAACTATTCATGTCATTACGTTACTCCCCTTTAACAACTGTTTGTGACAGCTCACCACCCTTTTTTCAATAACACCTAATTTTCTTGACGATTTCTGTGTTACGTAATCCTACCTAAAACTTACTAATATTCACCTGTTTACCGGATTTTCATCATGAGCTGACATTAGTTAGAGAGCCATTTGAAAACCTGGGAGTACTGGACAGTCAGATCCCTACAAACCAACACTTGAATATCAATGAGATGATCACTAGCGACTTGCCCTATCCAGGTAGGTAGTTACCTGGGATTCTAGTGAGAAGTCGTGACCAGTAGGATGCAGCAGGTCGGGGGTGAGGACAAATACTCGCCACGGAAGACATTGGCTAGGGGTCGCGCTATGTCGTGAATTGGCAGAAGTTAGAATTCATCGGCCATTGGATCGGGTCTCAGTGGCTTAATGGTATACTAGCTCGCCTTGTAACTAGAAGGTCCTGGGTTCGAATCCCGGTGGGTGCGTACTGATGAAGAGTCCCAAACTAGGACGAAACAGCTGTCCAGTACTCCCAGGTTTTCCAATGGTTCTCTAACTAATGTCAGCTCATAATGAAAATCCCATAACCAAATGTATTTATGTTTGACAAACTTAGTGTACACATGCATACAAAATAATTCATATATATTCGCGATTGTACAGCTAAGAAAATGAATTCTCCGAAAAGAGACTCTTCGGTGAACTACTTGTTTTGTTTTAATTAATGCCTGGATGGGGATTATTCATGAATTAAAAGTGAAGAAAGTTAGAGCTTATATCAAATGTTAAGATGTATTAGTCAACCGGAATACAAGAGCCAAGTTTCTTCAACTGTTTGGAGTCACTTGTAGTGCTTTAGTTCTATTTATAAAAGAGTTTATGTGTTATAATTTGAAATGAAACGTTTTATCAACTTCTGCCTCTGACAGTAACTAGCCTCATGTAGTGTTGACTGGTGTGTACGAATTGATTACTGTGAAACCAACCGTTCGGTTACTTAGTTTAAACTGTTTCGTCCAGTCCATAGTTCAATTCAGAAACTTTATAAACAAATTAACTGATATTAACTGATACAGTATTTTGTGCACCGTAATTTGATACTTTATTGAAGGCAGAGACAGTAGTCTTGAATCACTTGTTTAAGGAAATCGGAATGCCTCCTCAAGAGTAGTGGTTTAACCAGTTCTTGAACAAATGCATGCATGAGTCTTTTGAAATTATTTTGCATAGCGATGAATTCCCTACGATAAAATGTTATAATCATCAATGGATTACAATGGGATGTAATGCTTAGAAGTTTCAGCAGTGGTGTTTTCTTTCACCCAGCAGGATTGCTGGTCTTATACCTAACCTCTCCTTTTTTCTAGGTCTAATATCGATCATTTAAGCAGGTAAGGATTTGGAGGGTATAAGTCGGGAATGAAACCCGGAACAAGTAGGTAGCTAACTTGCATTCATCTGTGGAATCACCGACGCATTATGTTATTTGATAATCCTCAATCAATAAAATTTGAAACCTGTTGTGAAAGATGTTACTGTCATGGCTCAGCAACTCTTCGTTATTTGAAACAACGGAAGCCTAGCCCAAATCTCAACGAGGATACCATCACCTTTTCGAATGAAATTATTTTCAACCCAGAAGACAAAAAGATTAGGCCAAAAGTAAGTGTTTTCTCACTCAACACTTTTGTTTTCTGAATGTCTAAATGGGGAATTTTTCCTACATTCAGCTAAGTAGTGCTATATATTGACTTCCTGAAATTCACTGCTGTCCACCACACAAAATGAAATGAGTATAATGTGATTTCATGAAGTACTCGTCCTTCTAAAATTCCAACCGTTAGGGAAAGCTAAAACTCTCTACATACCAGTATGATCTGATATCATATCATAAACTAAAAGTTTGTGCTTACATCTGTAATTATCATTAAAAGGTATTGGATTACAGCATATAGTGACATCGTTTCCTTTTAGATTTATTCAGTTTATTTAAACACTGACTTCACAGTAGGTTGTAACTAATGTCATTCTTCTAGTCCTTCGTTTTTGGCGCAGATTGAATTCTATCATTCAAGTCTGAAATGTGGTCACCGTACTAGATGGTCCACCATCTCGGTGCATTCTGAACTGTTGTTATTATATGGTTAGAGGCAATCGGCAGGAAGCCTTGCTCGACCTAGGTTACGTGCTTGTCGGAACTCAACAGTCAGCAAGGGATATCTGCAAACTTGAAGGGACTAATGTCTCTTCTGAGATTCGGACCAGCGTTACCCAGTGCTGCAGTCAGAGACGTTACTACTGAGCTTTTCGGGTTCGCGATTGACCTCTTGTAGGACTGTATCATCAAATCAATGTGCACCATGATGGCGAGCTACCTAGAATGGTGGCCACATTGCAAAACTGACTGATAGAATTCAGTCTGCACCAAAGAAAGGACTAGACACATCACACTAGTTACTGGCTAGTGTCTGATCAAAGTATCCAATACAGTCATGAGGCCTGAATATCTCAGTGGGAATGTCTTCGACCACCAACAAGCACGAAACCTAGGTCAAGCAAGGCTTCCTGTTGATTACCTCAAACCATTTTATATTAAACACGACTATTCTACCTTGGAAATGAAAATATATCCCACTAAATGTTAAAAATCATTACGTTAAATTTCTGAATATAAATGGAAAACTTAAGGTATGCACTTAGCATACAGATAGATAGAAAAATATATTCTCCCTCAACTTTTCTTCTTATTTTTATCTTACCCTACGATTTTATAAATTTTTTTTAAATGTATGAAAAATAGAAGACTATGGAATTCTTTTTATGCATTCTGAAAATATAATAAATTGCATGTTGGAGAAAAACAATTAAGTTATCTGCGCTTTTATTTGTTTGAATAATTTCGGCTCCTATTTCTCTGAAATATATATATATGTATATATGTGTATTAGATGATCTAATATAGTGTTCATGTATTTGTTCATTAATGTACATGAATGCAAACATACTGTATGCCTATTGAGATGTCTTTAGAAAAGAAGTATACTGATAAATATATAAAAATAATCAACAGAAACGTACGCACGCTTACGTACTTACACACACACACACACACACAGATACATCAAGATCACCAAGTCAAGGAAGTTGATAGTTGTATTATTTATTACGATCAAAAGGAATTACTATTATTATTATTATTATGAACAGCTGAATAAGCATATGCATTCATAGTAATCGTTTATTTTATTTAATTTTATATTTAGATAGAGACATGCAGATGTTGAAGGATTGCGGAATAATAATAATAATAATTTGATGAACATTCTACGAGGTGGATAACATAATCTCTGTACTGTGACTAAACATTATTGTAGATAACATCCTAGAAGTTTGAAGTTAAATCATAAAATCACATGAATGTGAGAAAGGTTGGAAAGCAGATGAGTACTTGACAGCTGTTACAGTCTAGTTTTGGGTTGTTCAGCTGCAAGCACCCCTGATATTGTCAGGGATCAAATTGAGGAATTCAGATTAAGAGGTGAACCCGTCGACTATTTTATCGACTTTGACAGAATCCAATGACTGATTCGAGACATATAGCACCATTGCCAGCGAATGTCATCGGCAGTTATCTCTCCTTACGCCAGACTTGGTCAAAACCTGATCGCTGCTGCTGAAGAGTCCAAGAGCGGAACGAGACACGCGTCCAGTACTCTTTAGTTTTCAGTGGTTAGTTGACTGCTGACAGTTTTTAATTTATTATAAAATTAATTAAACAAACACTTGAAAGCATCCTAAATCTATCTCTTACATTTTGTATTCGGACAGTGTAGTTTAACGCATTCTCTCGCATTCTGCCTATTATTCTCTATTGTTCCCCCTTAGTTTTTCCCGGGCTACTGAAGAAAGACTATAACATATTATGCAGGATGTTAAAGGTTGTCAGCAGGGTAAGCAACGTGCCACTTAACAAGCTTGTTAATATTCTGGTCGACAGACACATGGACTCATGTGAAAAATGGGCCAAATCCATTTTATCTAACTCACACCACCCTCTTCACTCACAACTCTCCCCTTGCATCTCATCAGGTAAAACAAGAAGCCAATATAGAAAACTATATGCTCGCACCAGCAAGTACAAAAACTCAACCATACCCTACTTAGCTCGTGTTCTGTGTGATAAAGAAAGCATTAGGCGTGACACCTATAATTCATTAAATAGTCATTAGTACAACTGGATCTCATCTTTCCAACCCACTTCATCAATAGGTACAATATTTCCTTTCTTTTTGTTCCTTTTCTCTCTCTATTTTTCTGTTATGTGCTGCTTTGTTTGTTTCTGTCTTCCGCTTACGCCAGTAAATATGATAGCACCTACTTTTCTAACACCTTCAAAAACTATTCAACTTTTTGATTGCACACTAGTCAGTAACTAGTGTAATGTGTCTAGTCCTATTTTCGGTGCAGACTGAATTCTATCAGTCATGTTTGCAATGTGGCCACCATGCTAGGTGGCTCGCCATTACGGTGCACTGTGAATTGCTCAGTGGTAACGTCTCTGACTTCAGCACTGGGTGACGCGGGTTCGAATCTCAGAAGCGACATGAGTTCCTTCAAGGTTGCAGATACGCCTTGCTGATGAGTGCCAACTAGCACGAAACCTAGGTCCAAGACTTCCTGCCGATTGCCTCCAACCATCTAATACCAACAACTATTCAACTTTGCCTTTGCTACTGACATGCCAATATGTTGTTGTCATAATAAACTGAGGTTTCCTTAATCTATGTAGAATTCTATTTATTTTTAATTTACAAAGTGGATGCAATACCATTCTGTATCACAAGTACTGTTTTGGAATAAAACAAATTATTATTATTAACGTGTCAGTATCAGTAAAAGCCATACATTTCAGTTTCAGTTTACACATGGTAATCGTGTTCTGTCTCATTTGTCTTCATTTCATGCTATCTCTATTGATTCCTTAATTTTCTCCAACTTTTGTTCACCATTAAATACATGCCGAACCTGAACTTTAGACATGCAGTGGGCATGGACTCACGCATGACCTTGGAAAGCGGAGTTAGAACAAAACAATGAGACCGGGTAAATCACACTTTATTTACGAAAAAGACTGTTGAAGGAAGTGAAACGATATTAAGCAGGATATTTGTCTGCTTTGGTTGAGGTTAGGTCTAAGCTTGGGACAGGTTAGGATTAGATTGAAATAATCATGAAAATATCAGGGTTTTTTAGGAATAGATTAGGTTTTGAGTTGTGTTAGGGGAATAAATATACCTTTAAGCGCAATAGCTCCTTCCAAAGTTATTCGTTCATTCGTGCCTCTTGTCTATCTAAAGTCGAAGTTGACCTAATACATTACTCTTATATTCAGGATTATTGAAAAAGACATCAGTCAGTATTCTGCTTACAGTTTTATTTTTACGGTTTTAAAATGACTTTGCAGCAGGTAGGGAAATCGACAAACTACATGTAGATTGAAAAACACAATAATTTATGGTCAGTTTTTATATGATCGATTGTGATAAAAATTTTGAACTCATATTTAAGTTTTCAAGATTTGGTTTGTAAGGATTAAATTTGCTTTTATCAGTTGATCATGGATCGATATCAGTTAGAGAACCATTGAAAACCAGCAGGGAGTACTGGACAGCTTTTTCATCATATTTTTGGAAATCATCGGCAGTAAGCACTCACACCATAGGGATCGAACCCAAGAGCTTCTGGTTACAAGGCCAGCAAGCTCGTATACCACTCAGTCAGTGGGACATGGTTCAATAGTCAGACCGTGAATTCTAACTTCTACCGATTCATGATTCTATCACCACCACCAATCAATGTTATCGGTGGGAAATCCATCCTCACTCCCAACTGGATGTACCTCAATGGTCACGACTTCTCCCTAGAACTCCAGAAAACTCCTTACTGTAGCAAGTCACTAGCGAGCATACGATATTTAAGTGTCCTAGTTTTCTTGTTTCCTTACCTTAGAACTTCTCTTAACACTAGTGTATGAGTTGTATTTCTTCAGAACACAAAGATACACCCATTGGTACTGCTACAGAAATTGTTGATTGAAACTAAACAACTATCCACATACTTCTAAAATAATAGAGTAGGACCAATAAAAGGTCATGCGAATCAGATCGAAGTTGAACCATTTATGACACGATACTAAAGCATTACGCATCACTGGTTCAATGTTAGAATGCTTTCCAGACACCTAGTTAGTCTAGGTATCACTGATAGCCATGCGGACCTAAAAATACTTGTCTACTTCACTAACTAACTGTAAGCCAAGAAAGAAAGAAGATTGGAAATGAGCCTAACAAGCCAACCATTAATCCCGAAACTTCAAAGCCTGAAGTTCAATGTCCCCTAACGGAAGGCAAGAAACGCAAGTAAATTTAGTACTAGTATTAGATGCTTAATGATTCTTTTGTCTTCTATATTACCTCGCCTAGTCAAACACTAGAATGGAATAATACAATATAGAAATTTCTAATAGAAGAACACTGGCTAATTAATTTGTTTTTCTGTGATATATATATATAAGAATAATAGGAAGTCTTTTACTTCATCTGTCTGCTAATTGTGCTACAAATAATTAATGAAATTAAAATTCTAATGGAGTCAATCTATCCGTTATTTTATTAGTCAGATAAAGAGTGACTTGGTAAGGTAATTAGAAAGGGATTTTATTTTATTAACTGATGTCGGCTTATTAACCGTTGAATATATAAGAATGCAGCTAAAGCAAGAGGGAAGGAATTATTTCATTTCAATTGTCAAAACTAAGCACAATACTACAAAAAAGCTTACGGAGAAACAATAGTAGTTGTTTTTACTGGAAAGACTAATTTAGCCTCTTTTGGCCTCTGTGATTTTCTCATGCTTCAATCAGTCGGTATTCAGTCATCCAAATTGACAAAAACAAAAAAAAAAAAAACCTTCAGCTCTTTGTTCATTCCAAAAAGAAAATAATTTTAGTTACTGATAAACGCTATCATCCTATACTGAATAACAAACACTGTCGCCCCCCCCTCCCAAAGTTTGTGACTGTAGGAAATGCTTACAAACAATCTTTGGAAATTGTCTTTTGATAAGTATCATTTGAATAGTTGTCTGAAAGCGCTTTGTTAACAAATTAGTAAAGTTGTGTCATACTGCTTTAGTCAGATAACTGTACTGTTATTAGATGCAGAATATAATTCCTATAAATCAGTTTGATTGCTTTAAAATCTTAAGAGTTCAGCTTACATAATTTCTTACATTTAAAATAACTATTCAGCAGGCCACACAGGAGGTACGCGTTCGATTCTCTTCTGATACACTTCTTAACCTTTGATTGGACACTAGTAACTAGTGTGATGTGTCTAGTCCTTTCTTTGGTGCAGACTGAATTCTATCAGTCAGGTTTGCAATGCAGTCCTCCAGGAGGTTAATTGAAGTGAGTTCGAATCTCAGAAGGGACATGAGTTCCTTCAATACTGCAGATACGCCTTGCTGACTGGTGGGTTCCAACTAGCACGAAATCTAGGTCGAGCAAGTCTTCCTGCAGATTGTCTCCAACCATCTATCACTCCTTAACCTCTCTAAGCTGGAAGGAAACCCTGTTAAAATGGGAAGCTTAGGCATGAGACTAGTCACCCTACTCAGTAAGAAAAACACCACCACTACTGAAAATTTAAAAGTTTGAAGCTTTGTGTTCCACTCAGAACGTAAAGAATTAAAACAAAAATGACCAAATGAGTCACGAATGGAGAAGAATGAATCAAGGGAAGCGATTTAAAATCCTGTTTTCTAAATTAATTCTAACATACAATAGTGAATGAATGTTGCTCAGTCTATGAATACATGTTTTGTTCCACATATATGTGTGAAATTTCTCCCGTAGTTTACTAGAATAATAATAATAATCAGAAATCAGGGAAATTATATTTGTGATTATTATTATTGTTTCCTTTAATTCCTAGAGGAACATAGGGCTTCAGCCGTGCGTCTCTGTTGCGTTTGGTTCTCTACTAGAGTCTTCACCTGGCTCCAAGTCTGCCCACACGCTTTCATCTCCTCTTCACATGACCTCCTCCAAGTCAGCCGTGAATGACCAACTCGCCGCCACCCCTTTCGGGTTCCACTCAAGGGCTTGTCTAGTGATGTCACTTGATGGTTTCCTCAGAGTATGGCCAATCCACCTCCACTTCTTCCTGCATATTTGTTTCATAATCGGTTCCTGGTTGGTTCGCTCCTAGAGGTCTCTGCTGCTGATCTTTTCTGGCCATCTGATCTTGAGTATTGAGCGAAGACAGCTGTTGATGAAGGTCTGTAGTTTGTTTGAGGTGCTCTTTATGATGCGCTGACTTCACATTGGAGTTGAAAATCCGGATCATATTTTTTATGCTGAGTGCTGTTGACCTCCACACAGACTTGAGAGTAGTGAAAGCTTGTCTTGCTTTGATATCCTCGTCAGTTCCGTCGGCCTGTAGTTGAAACGATGCTTCCCAGGTAGGTAAAAGATGTTGTTCCTCTCAGGTTCCTCCCATTTATGCTGATCGTTGTCTGCATCAATGTATGCATAAATGTCTATTTGTAACGATAGTTATAATTGTTTATTTTTAAAAATACCTTTCTCGCTGATATTTATTGTTTCAGTGTGCTTTATTTATATTTTTGTGAGTTGGAAGAGTTTTGACGATACAGTCTAAGTTTACGTTTCTTTAATGAGTTGAAATGGCTAAAGAATGATTTCAAGGCGCTTTAATTTGTATGATTATATCTGAAATCTGTGTAGAATTGAGTGTTAGAATGTAAAATAGAACGTAAACTCGATTATAAGTTATAGGAAATTGTCACATTCTCATAGATGCTTGAACTTTTAAACATCCCAGACTTAAATTGGTAAAAGTCGGTTTAGTTAAATGATTAAATAATCGATTCATGAACCTGACCATACGGTTTTTCTTTTTATTCCTTCACGTTCCCAGTGAAACATAGGGCTTCAAGCTACAAGTTTGAAGTTTCGGGATGAGGTTGCTAGCCTCATGCCCAACCTTCCTGCTTTACCAGTCTTGTTATTGGCTAAGCGAGGTGAAGGAGTAGTGAGTCAGCCGGGGATCGAACCCCGGACCATGTGCATGGTCAGCGAGCGTCCTAACCACTGTGCCACCGACGCACGACCATACAGTTACGAGATTCAAACAATCAAAGCAAACAAATAAGGAAGACATTACTACTGGATAACTATCTGTTACATTCCAATCAAAACTGAATTAACACCTGTAAGTGAATTACTAGTAGTAATATTGATCATGAGGCTAATAATCAAACTATTAAGAATGACAATAATAAGAATAAAAAGGAATTTGCGGCCTTGATTGTACTCTCACCTAGGGAATAACTCTCAAGATCCTTTATTACGTTTGAATTAGGATGATATGCAGACCAACTAGCTCACTCAGAGACAAACTTTGTAGGATTGAGCATCCAATACGCCCATTTAGGAAAAGTGATATAACATACCAGATAACATGTAATGACTATGAAGTCAGTTACTTAGATCAAATTAGTATATCACAAACAGAAGACAGATATTTAGACAGATCTAGAATAACAAACTCCACTAAGTTAACCTGCTCACAAAAGCGCTTGAATGTATTTAACAAGTACATTGAGAGTTGGGGAATACATACGCGCATTATCATGTAATTATGTAGTTTAATAGCGTAAACCTGAAAGGAGAATATTCTCTTCAATAAATTATCTTCAATTCCTTACAATTAGCCAGTTACACTGCGAGTACATTTTATGTTGAATAATAGATTAGTTATAGCGTCACAAAATAAGTAGTTTTTGTATGACAAATGTGCTGGTTCGAATTCAGTTACAAAATATTGCGAAATGCGAGACAGTAATGGTGATTAATCATATAATGTGGGGAAAAAAAGTTGACAAGTCAGTTCATATCATGGTGAGTGGCTAGTACAAAATTAATGAGGTGGTTAGACTGTAGTGAATAGTTCACAATGAAATAGCCAATTTCTGAAATGAAACAGGTGGAGGCATATGTTCAGAAAAGGGATATTATAACTAACAATAAGTTTTTTTGATAATATCAAATGGAAAATTCGATAGTATCAAAAGAATCCTAGGCGTAGGTGGTATAGCGGTTAGGACGCTCGCCAACCACTCACATAGGCCGGGATTTGCTCTCCGGCCGACGCACTCCTTTACCTCGCTGAGCCAGAAATAATGCTGGTGAGGAGGAAAGGTTGGGCATGAGGCTAGCAACCCCATCCTGTAAAATGAATACTGCTACAGAAACTTCAAGCCACTAGCTTGAAGCCCTATGTTCCCCTGGGGAACGTGAAGGAAAAAGAAAAAAGAATGCTAGAATGAAGAGTATAAATTAAGATAAATAATAATTATAATCAATAACGCAAAAGAAAGGAAGGATAGGAGAGAGAGGCTCTCTTGGAGAGGAGATGTAATCCTAATTCAAGTTAAGCCACGTAGGAAACGTGTCTGAGCATGTTCCTTTTGAATAAAAAGTTCCAAGTTTATTTGATTTTATCGCAACAGCTTCAGCTATACGTACAAGATGAAGGAGAACAGTTCTTGATGATTAGTTCGTTATGTGGTATATAACTCTAAAGGCTACCTTAGTGTCGATATGATGTCCCATATCTACCAAGTGTGATAGAATTTAACGTATTATGCATTTGATTTCCTCCTCAATGGACTAAGTCGGTAGATGCTCTCGAATCCGTAGGCGAACCCGCCTAATTGTACGCCACACATAACTTGAACCATAAGAACAGTTGAAAACGGTATAAATATAAGGGAAAGCTAAGATTATGTAGGACATCTTACGGTTTCTAGGAGAAGATTGGATGGTTACTAAAGGATAGGAATAGATGTGCATAGTACAAAGTCTTCTTTATCACCGTATTTAGTCGTTGGCATTGAATCTCTGTAGGAGTATCTCCCTTAAATTGTAGGTGCGAAAATAATGACTTTTTCTCCACTATTGTCAGTTCATGTATGGGGCTATTACAAACTATGTCAGCTTTTACAGACTACTCTATTAGATATTTGTAAAAAATTATATTTGTAATATCTCAGCGATATTGAAATGAGTAATTCCAACGTTTCGTTAGGCAATCTGGTCCGAACTTCTTCAGGGAAATTAATCAAATATTTTAGAACTATTCGGTCAAATCTTGACGACAGTTCATTTGAATTACTCTATTAGATGGTTGGAAGTAATCGGTATGAAGCTTTGGACCTAGGTTTCATGCTAGTTGGCACTCGTCAGTAAGGCTTCTCTGCAACTTTAGAGGAACTCATGTCCCTTCTAAAATTCAAACCCGCGTCACCCAGTGCTGCAATCGTGGTCTTGTGATACGGACAATGTGTGGAAACGTAATGTTATCCTCAAGTATTCCCACAGTTCGATTCGGCATTAGCAACAAAATACGATATATCTACTTGGACATTCTATTTGATGTTAGAGTCTGAATGTTATTCCCACAGTTCAGTACTGCATTGGTAACAGAATACTATGTATATTTGAACATTCTATTTCATGTCGTTTGACATAAACAGAAACCATACGCTCAGTGATTGGTTAACGAACATAAACTGCATATATACAAACAGTGGTTTGATTAATGAAAAATATACTTTGGCTTCCGTGTCTTGCCTTCTGTTGTTACATTTGGTGTCGCTGCCTGCCGACAAATGGAAAGCCTATGCCCTGGAGTTTTAGAAGAAGGAGACATATGGATCTTCGGGCAGGACTTCGAGGCTGTTGCGCAGTTGAGTGGCGTTCAAGATCTGTTGACGATGAGGCTGTTACTTGGAACACTGCTGGGAGGTCGGACGATGGTAGTATATGATAGTGTGAGGCGAAACACCGGCAAACACGAGCCAGGGTCATGCAAACTGCTCCCAAAGTGGGAAGGACCATACATGGTCACCGTGAGACGGGGTCACGTATATGCGTTCAGAAATGCAAACAAAGAGAGGCGGGTGAATGTTAGCGAGCTCTGGAACTCGATACAGCAAGACACGCTAACAAAGCCGCCAGTACCAGGAAGATCCAACCGACTTCAGTCTAAAGTATTTACGGGGGGAAAAGTTTGGTGGTGTGATACAGACAATGTGTGCCAACGGAATGTTATTCTTACATGTTCCCACAGTTCACAATCAGAGACGTTACTAATGAGCTATTCGGGTTCGCGTTTGACCTTCTGTAGAACTGTTTTGGATACTTTGATAGGACACTAATTACAAACTAGTTTAACATGTGGCCCTATTGCAAACGTGACTGATAGAATTCAGTCTACATCAAATAGAGGGCTAGACACATTACAGTAGTTACTAACTAGTGTCCAATCAAACTAAAAACTACTCTGGATATCCGTTTTTGCTTAAAACATTCCAGATAGCCTGCAGTTTTTTCTCTATAGAGTCTTTGGAGCAAATCAGCCTTCCCCTGAATGCTTAGTAACTCATCCAATTACGCTTGTATTTAATAGGAACGACGCTGAGGAACTATATATATTGAGCTTCAGTTTCTAGCCTTCTAAATAAGATTCTTTTAGTGGTTTCATCCTCTCTTCTTGTTAGTAAGAAGTCTAGTAAGTGTACAGGGTAACTGAGTTAAGACCAGCACATTTGTCACACAAATATTATTTATTTTGTCACCCTATAACTAATTTATTAATCTGAGTAAAATGTACCCATTGCACAACTAGCCATTATTGTAAAGATTAGTAATATATTTTTTTAAATAGTAAGAACCGGAAAAGAATTTATTGAAGTGAATCTTCTTCGTTCAGATTGACTTTTAATATGATTATATCTTGCATGCATATACACTTATATAATGAGTGACGACTGAAGCTTGCATAAAAATCCGACTAATGGTGGAATTCTAATAAGCAGCTTTCGTATGTCTAGATTGGCGTTGCATAACCTGAGCTAGAGGAAATCCATTCCTCTCATTGTCAGTAGTGACTGCGGTGAAATGATCGTCCAGAGAGCAGTTGACTCATTCGGAGAAAGATAAGAAAAAGAAGAATAAACGTATTCAAGTAGTTCTTATTTCCTAATGACATCGGTGCCAAATTTATCATTAGGTCTAGTAATGTAATGCTCACAATTAAATATCAAACGTTTTAGTATGCAGAAAATTTACCGTTGTCGTCATAAGCTACAAACACTAACGAATATATATTAATTTTTCTTTATTCACGTTTTGAGTATTCAAATCGTTCTTCCTTGATTTTCTGATTTATTTTCCCACTGAAAACTATGACGAACTGTATTTTCATGTAACTGTTTCTGACTGCTATTTTCTTATTCCTTCACGTTCCCAGTGGAACGTAAATTTTCACGCTACACGCTTGAAGTTTCGGTAGCAGTGGTGTTTATTTTTATTACGGGATGGGGTTGCTAGCCTTATGCCCAACCTTCCTGCTTTACCAGTCTTGTTATTGGCTTAGCGAGGTGAAGGAGGAGTGAGTCGGCCGGGGATCGAACCCCGGACCACATGAGCCGTGGTTGGCGAGCATTCTACCGCTGTGCCACCGACGCACTGACTGCTATTAAAGATTATTTTAACAGATTTCTCTAGTGACATAAAATTGAAAGATATGGACTAGGTTTGAATTCATGTCAATGCATTTGTTTGCCTAGAATCTTATTACTGTTACATGACCACCGTGTATATTGAGGGCAAATGTAAACAAAAATAATTTAAGTACAGCATTTTACATGGTCACATCGATTCATTCATATATATCTTTGACGAATAATTACAGAAATATTATAAGGTTAACATTTAGGATTTTGTGTCATGTGAAAGAATGTTTCAGTAGAATGTTTTAGTAGAAAATCAGTATTATGGTCTAATATATATTCAGTTTCCTTTGATTTTGCCGTTGAATGATTTGACCCCACACAAAGTATTAAGATAAACAAAAGTTCGCATAATTATAATTAATTACTGTTATATATTTATTATTTCCTTGGGTTTTGAGTGAAACATAGGGCTTCATAAGCACATCATGATTTTACTCTGCTCTCTGAAATCCTTTTTAGATGGCTTCTTGATTGCTTACATTTTTTTGTGCTCTTCACATGATCTCCTCCATTTACTCCCCTGAGCTCCTAAGTCATAGTCATCTCTTCGGCCTCCTCAAAGTGTGTCCAATCCATCTCCATTTTCTCCGACATATCTATTCGTCAATAGGTCATTGGCTGGTTCGTTCCCAGAGTTCCTTAGTGCTAATCTATTCTGATTAGCCAACTGATATTTAGTATGGAGCACAGGCAACTATTGATAAAAGTCTTTTCGTGACGTGGCGCCGCGTTTCTGACCCGTATAGAAGCACTGACTGACAAAACATTGGTGTTTAAAATTCGAATTTTGTTCTTTATGCTGGGTGCATCAGATTTCCAAACTGATTTCAGAGTGATGAATGTGACTGTCTACATGACGAAGTTACCTGGATTTCAGGTGGACAGTCTCGACCAATGGGATCCACTAGGTTGGGTGTTAGGGTAAACAGTCACCGATTATATTGACTAGCAGTTGCCCTAATAATCGCATATTGACGAAAGTCACTGGAATTCGTCCCAGTGGATGAATAATCAAGGAGATAGACTTGTAACTTGAAATTTGTGGGTCCGATATCCAGTAGGGTCAAGAATAAGTATCACTGAAGTCAAAACTGCTGTACATTGCTCCTAGTTTCCAGTGGTTCTCTTAATATATATGAAATACATTCTTGCAACTGCATAACTGAATCAAACTTTATTTAATTTCAACTATGACCGATTACAGTAATTGTGAACTAATGTGAAAAAAGTGCACGAATTAACTGAATCTTCACTGTATTCATAGTGAGACCGCTATTGTATCCAAAATGCAAATCAATACCTGTGATTGGATTGATTACCCTGCTCACCAGCTAATGTAACAAAGTTGTTCAGAACAGTACCAAAATGCTAATGTGGAGGTTGTTTGTGCGAATCTTACCGCGATTGAGATTATGCCATGTTAAATCACCGCACATTACATCGCTAACAGTCTGAGAACTCAACCTTACCTCAGATAGTTTCATCACCAAATGACTACGTTTTCCACATCGTAGAACAGATCGTTTCATAATTCACTGTTTCATTATCCTAACTCCTTCGATTACAATTTAATAGATCACTAAATGGAGAGTTGATTGAAACATCATCTTTTTTTAAATCTAACTAAATGGTCTCATGCTGAATCCCTCAAAATGCCAGACTATTGACTTCTCCCTTAGGCATAAACGAGATCTACAAACACTAGTAAGTACTCATGAAGCCTGTTGCATTGAGGGGACTAAAATTGAAACTAAGTCTAATACAAAATACCTCGGTCTAGTTCTATCTTCCGACCTTACTTGGACATCTCATATCCTAACGATTTCTAAGAAAGTGTTCCGTCTAACCTACTACATTAAGAAACTTAGACAATCTGGAATCACCCAACCTCTACTTTCACAATTTGTCAACTCTTGTATCTTACCTATTCTACTTTACTGCTCCCCGTTAGTCTTTCCTGGTCTACTGAAAAAGGACTATACCATCCTGAGAAGGATGGTGAAGGTAGTCAGTAGGACCAGTGGTGTAAAACTCAGTCAGCTCGTCACTACATTAGTTGAAAGGCATCTGAATACATGCGAAAAATGGTCTAAAACCATACTCTCCGACCCCCAACACCCCCTCTATTCCCAACTCTCGCCTTGTATCTCATCAAGTAAAAACCAGAAATCAGTATAAAATAATCTATGCTCGTACAACCAAGTACAGGAACTCAACGATACCATACTTGGCCCGTGTTCTAAGTGACAGAGACAATGTTAAGCGCGAAACCTATGACTTGCTTTGTTGTTAATAACATAATTTCTGGCTCTTTTATTTCACTCTTATTTTGTATTCTACAGTGAACACCTTCTTAAACATACTTAGCTACCTAAATTATTAACATTGGCTTACTTTTTTGTACTTCACTGTATTTCTTCTTTTGTGTATCTACTGGTTCCGAATATATTAGCACTATGAGTATTACAAAATTGTCCTGTCATTAACAATCATGTAATTATTAGTTTTGTTCGGCAATATTAACTGACAATCTTGGTTGTGAATGCCAATATCACCATCTTAAAATTTTGTATTATGCAGGATTACTCACACTACCACCACAAACACCGCATTAGAGCTGTCAATAAAAAACCCTGAAATGTTATTTTATGATTGTTTAGTGTTGTTCAATCAAATTAACTGACCGTCTTGGTGATAAACATTCTTAAATATCATTTCATAACTTCTTGTATGACTAAAGCTTTACTGTCACCATGCATAAACAAATCACAGCTTCCACTACCCAATACTGAGATATTATTTATTTATTTTCCTTTCTACTTCTTGGTATTTTTTCGCATTTTTTAATTATTTTTGCGTTTGTTTTGTTTTTGTTGTTGTTGCCTTTATATTTATTTTTTTTTGAAATACTCCTTTTAAATGTTTGATAAAATTAGATGCAAATATTGTAGATATGTGCTGAAAATTCCACACTGTACCACTAGTACTGTTTCTGGAATAAAGCAAATTATTATTATTATATTATTATTATCTTTTGTGTGAGTTTCAGAACTTATCATTATGTTCATGTCTAAACTAAGATTGAAAATGAGGAGGGCTAATTCCCGCTTCTAAGCAAAATTTATGTCAAAAACTGCATTATAACTTGATTTATTAAATATTAACGGTTGTACGCAGCTGACGAGGACAGATGAAATAAAATGAACCCATAGTATTCTGCACCCATGGTTTCATTACTTGTTACAAGAACTATTTACTTACAACTTGAGATACATCGACAAAATTCTTTTAGGTAGAAATATTAATCCCTTTCACATGAAGAAATTCATAATTTTGACTATTACTATTATCTTAAATAGGAAAGAAAACACTGATTCCCTACTTCAATTCTGATTGAAACTTCTATTTTAAATATGACTAATAATACCAATAATAAAAATTAACCAATCACATTTCACGCAACATTGGGACACATAATCTGATTGGTCAGATGAGTTTACAATAAAAAAGGGAAAACCAAAAAAAATCTCCTGTGGATAAACAAAAAGAGAATTTCAATCTGGTACCAAATACAAAAATAACCTGAAAAGGAATACACATTAAGAAATAAAGAAAGAAAGAAAAAAAGAGTATAACTATTTATGTTACTGTACTACTGGCACCCGAAAAGATGACACTTCTTCTTACCTGGAAATTATTGCTAACATTATGAAGAAAAAATGACTAAAGTTGGATAAGGCATATTAATTAATGACTGTAAACATTATCTCATTATTTTTTTAACGATTTTCAAATTATCACATTAATACCTTGCGAATAATGAATAATACAACGGATAGTTTTAATGCTACGACATTAAATTATTCCTATTTTGAATTTCATGCACGTTTTGGATGGACAAGATTATGGATAACAGTTATTGTACTTGGTCTACTTATTCTATGTACTATAATCGGAAATGTATTTGTTGTTGCGGCTATTTTGCTGGAGAAACATTTACAGGTAAGTTGAGTAATACAAATATACGTTAATTTATTTCATCACTGAGTAATAAATAACCAATTAACATTCATTGCAATAGTGGAAGTATTTGACTGTTTTCTTTTATTGTTTTCAATTCAACTGAGTATTTGTATTAATGAAATTATGATCAAGTATTGGTTTTGTAGGGATTTGTTTGATTGCATGGATGATGTCATCATGTTTTGGACTCTTCATCAGCACGCACCCACGCGACTTGTGTCCGAACCCAGGACCTTCTGGTTACAAGGCGAGCTCGTAGACCATTGAGCCACTGGGACTCAATCCAATGGTCCTTGAATTCTAACTTCTGCCAATTCACGACATAGCGCGACCACTTCGCCATTTCTTCTTCGATGAGTTACTGCCTCATCTTCAACCTGCTGTACCCTGCTGGTCACGGCTTCCCACTAGAACCCCAGGTTAACTGCCTGAATAGGGCCAGTCACCAGTGAGCATCAGATTAATTTTCAAGTATTAGATTTGTAGGGATTTGTTTGATTGCATGGATGGATGGATTGCATGGAGTCCCAAACTAGGACGAAACAGGTGTCCAGTATCCCAGGTTTTCCTGTGGTTCTCTAACTGATGTCAGCTCATGATGAAATCATCCATGAAATTATGATCAGTTGATAACAAGTTGCATGAGATTGATTTAGCTGTCCATTATCTATTTCTCGTGATATATGAGTTTATATTTCTGATCCATTGTGAGATATCCTACTTCTGTGTAACAATGTATGCACACCATTTAGTTAGTACCTAGGCCCTTTTTCTTGTATACTTGCTAAAGACACTGGCTCACTGATACGCCAACATTCGCCATCATTACTCAAGGTGTTTAGAACAGCAAAAATGGGCTAAGATGACTATATGCTTGAATAGGTTATACTTTGCTTTTATGGTAGTATGAAACCTATACCTCAGATATTATATGTGATCTGCTTGAAAATAGGATATTGAAAAAAAATCACTTTGAATAAAGCAAGAACAACAGATTTTGTAGAATAAAATGGTACCAGCATTTGTCTCGTTGGCTTCTCATCAGCTGCTTAGATGCCAAAGTCATTATTAAGTATGTCTACAGAACCAATTTTAACATACTTGCACAGAGTTCATTTCTAAACAAAAATCAATTAATATATGCCTACAGTAATATATATATATATATAAAGGGAACAAATGTTTTAAATAGTGCCATCGCCAGACATCTCCTTGACACGGGTCATGAGGTGGACGTCGCAAGATCGTTCAAAATTATCAATAGGCAAAAGAGTTCAATTCTCCTCAAGTTTGCCGAAGCGATCTCCAACAAGCGCCTGAAACCTGATTTATGCGTTCAGAAAGAAGCAGTTATCAGTCTTTCTTTGCCCTGACTGGTAACTGGATATTTTCACCTCTCTTTCATCTGATTACGTAATGTTGAAAGTTTTCATTGTGTATGATCATTATTGTTCGGAATAGTATTTAATATTATTATGTATAATAATACTATATGCATATATTAATTGATTTTTGTTTAAAAATGAACTCTGTGCAATTATGTTAAAATTGTTCCTGTAGATATACTTAATAATAACTTTGGCGTGTAAGCAGCTGATAAGAAGCTAACGAAATAAATGATGGCACCATTTTATTCTACAAAAACTGTTGCTCTTGCTTTATATTGGAAAAAAAGAAGACATTCAGCGAAGAGACTGTTTTCGGCGAATTCATTCACATAGCTGTACAATCGCATTTATATATAATTATTTTGTGTGTGTGTGTACATGAGGTTTGTCAAGTTTAGATAATTAATTAGGTAATACAAGAATGATCTTGCTTGCTTTATTCAAATTCATTAAGGGGAATAAATGTATGAAGAATCACTTTGCTTGGCAATCCCCATCAGGGTGATTTCTTATTCAAATGAATTTCTGTTTCTCAGCAGACACAACGGTCAACTCGTTGAGCAGTATACCAAGCATTATTCACAAATTTTTTTCCTTCACGTTCCCCAGTGGAACACAGGGCTTCAAGCCAGTGGCTTGAAGTTTCTGTACACTTATTTCTGGCTTAGCGAAGTAAAGGAGTGCGTCGGCCGGGGATCAAATCCCGGACCATGTGCATGGTCGGTGAGCGTCCTAGCCGCTACAACACATTCACAAATTGGTACTTAATAAAGTAGTATTCATGGTGCGTGGTTTTGTTTCAAATAAACACATTTTGCTGGCTATGGAAAAAACGTGACTGTACAGTTCATATCATTCTTTCCTGACCATCATTTTTTTGGGGGTGAGATTCCATAACAGATTTATTAGCTGCTTACATTTTTCACTAACCACCTAGTTTTCTGTATCATTTTTGAAACTTAAAACATGTAGAATTAAATCTTGTTAGTTTGAGCTATCATCTAGTTTCTGAGTAATAGTTCTTGCTACAGTGAATCCGCGGCCTGCTTAAAACTTGAGCTATCGAAAAACCTCCATTATTGCCTATTGCATATAATTTCTGTTAATCAGTTTGTTTAAATCTAGTGAAATCTAGTGATCTCATTATAGTATTGTTTACTCTGGCGAGTATTTAAAACATTTATAACCTACTGATTGACAAGTTTTTACTAAACATGAGTAAAAGCACCATCCTCGATGGCAGCTTATCTCATATAGATGAGATGACCGTTCCTGACTGGTGTTCTTGGTTCACTAAAATGTACTCCTGAACTTCTTAAAACCGACATTCAACCAAATGTCGTGTATTTCTGAAAGGAGAAAAAAAGAAGAGATATCACAATGATGGATTGGTTTGCTCTTCAGGTCAGATAGAACTGTGTCACACAACCTACTGTCAGTTAATCTTTTATTTGAAGATCCTGGACGAAGAGAAAATATTATTTAATAAACTCTGCTGAAAATCCTGTAAATTACATAAAATAAAGTTACTACTACTACTTATAATAATACTACGTTAAGTCGCAATGATGTGACTTCCTGACATATAGTCTGTTATTATTAATAATTTGCTTTATTCCAGAAACAGTACTAGTGGTACAGTGTGGAATTTTCAGCACAATATTGACATGACCTAATGATTCAACAAAAGAACAATCGCAGGTATTGAAATCTCCTGTGACAACTGATAAAGAGTTTTCGAGATGTGTAACAGTGAGTGCTGTGAATTCATCGGCAAAATCAGATGGATCCGAGGCGGAACAGCCAGGAGTAACATAAATGTTTGAGATGAAGACGTATTTAAACTTGGATAAGTGTTTCGGACGACATTTGACTGTTATAAAATCAATAAAGTCACTAGAGAAAGAAAAATATACATTATTTGAAGTTGACCACTGAGAATGAATGAAAGTTGCAACACCTCCACCTCTTTTCTTTCTGGAGCATAGTCGATCTTGTCTAAACAATGTAAAACCATTTAGAGAAACCAGGTTGTCATCATAAAGATCATGGAGCCATGTTTCTTGTAATGCGACTATTGCCGTATTGTGATAAGTATCAGATGATAAGAGAGACTGGAGATGCATAATTTTGTTCGGAAGTGAACGGCAGTTTGAACTGACAATAACAGGAATAGTAGAGCATGTTGCCAACCACCATGATGTTTTCTCTTAGTTTTATTAGATGCATGAAAGTCATATGGTTTAAAACATTTAATGAATTCATTACTGTATTTGATACGATTTGTGATCATATTTTGTTAAAATTAAAAATAAAACATGATGTATTAGATGCAAATATGTAGATGTACGGAAAGGTAGCCCAGGTGTCAAACAGGTTTTAACTCGAGTATTATCATTTTTCACCTAAATACCATTTTCTGCAAAGTAATATTGTTGTTATTGGTACTATACCCTAGGGCCCTGAGTGCAGTTCAGAGCTTCAACAGTACATCTTCATGTCATCTTCATCTCTGTAGTCCTTTTAAGCTGACTTCACGATTGCCCATAAGCCTTCATCTCACCCTCACACGCTCTCCTCCGTGTCACTGTTGGACTCAAGCCCAACTCGTCTCTCGTTTCCTGTTCGGGTTCTACTCAACAGCCTGTTACTTAGTGATCTCTTCACCTCTAGGGTAATAGGATCTTAGTTGGTTTTCTCCATTAAGCAACCTTAATACAACACTACAGCCACTTTTAAAAGTGAATACTTTTTACTAAAACTTTTTTTATAGAAAAATTTCAGTTTGACTGTGTACATTACGTTCCACAATAAATATACTATATTATATATTTACCTGTCTTGAAATAATGTCAAAGTAGACAAGGTAGTATTCTATCCGTTCAAAATTTTTTTTTACACAAGTATGTTTTTGACTGGAACAACAAGCACTTTGCATGTCTTCAAGATAGTTCATTTTTACACAAATCTTATGAAAGCCAATAACACACATATGACATAGTATTATTCAGAAGTTATGCTTAATTATAACAGCTAACTACTAACACAACTGAACTTGTTTTGCTCTATACTATCAGTTATAACAACTTTCCCACCTCTGTTCAATGGATTCTACTTTATTATTATTATTATTGAAAGTGAGATACATCGACAGATGCTATACACCTGTGTTTTTCATATCTAACCAATTTTACACTGTAACAAAATAAAAAATAATAACAAATAACTTGTAAAATTAATGATCTGATAGCAAACTTTTGTGTAAGAAAAGATGTTTTGTTTGTTGTTGTTTTTTTTTTCGTTAAATAATAATGAAATCTGGATTTTCAAAATGATGAATTTGTTTTGATGAGCTCTGTCTCTTTAATTATTATTTTTTTTAAATTCCTTTACATTCCCAGTGGAACGTAGGGCTTCAAGCTGGAGGCTTGGTGTTTCGGTAGTAGTGGGATTTATTTTTATTACGGGATGGGGTTGTTAGCCTCATGCCCAACTTTCCTTCTTTACCAGTTCTATTGTTGGCTTAGCGAGGTAAAGGAGTGCATCGGCCGGGGATCGAACCCTGAACCACATGAGGCGTGGTTGGCTAGCATTCTACCGCTGTGCCACCTACGTAAATAAAATAAGTTATTTTTATGTGGTATTCAACTGCTCATGTCACAGTCAGTGATATCTACTATTATTTATTATTATTGCTTCCTTTAATTCCTAGAGGAACATAGGGCTTCAGCCGTGCGTCTCCATTGCGTTCCGTTCTCTGCTAGAGTCTTCACCTGGCTCCAAGTCTGCCCACACGTTTTCATCTCCTCTTCACATGACCTCCTCCAAGTCACCCCACTCTTGCACTGACGACCAACTCGCCGCTTCCCTTTCGGGTTCCACTTGAGCGATGGCTTGTCTAGTGATGTCACTTGATGGTTTCCTCAGAGTATGGCCAGCCAATCCATCTCCATTTCTTCCTGCTTATTTGTTTCACAATCGGTTCCTGCTTGGTTGGTTCGCTCATTGCCAGAGATCTCTGTTGCTGATCTTTTCTGGCCGTCTGATCTTGAGTATTGAGCGAAGACAGCTGTTGATGAAGGTGTGTAGTTTGTTTGAGATGCTCTTCATGACGCGCCAAGTCTCTGATCCATCGTATAGTAACACTGACTGACTTCACATTGGAGTTGAAAATCCGGATCTTATTTTTGATGCTGAGTGCTGTTGACCTTCACACAGACTTGAGAGTAGTGAAAGCTTGTCTTGCTTTTCCGATTTTTGCTTTGTTATCCTCGTCAGTTCCACCTGTAGTTGAAACGATGCTTCCCAGTTAGGTAAAGGAGGTAGTTTCTTTCAGGTTCCTCCTCCTCCTGATATCTACTAGTCATCAGGTACTCTGAGCTAAATAAAACCAAAGCTCAATTTTTTTTATTCGTGTATAATCGCCATCGAGGCATTAATAAAAAGAACCAAACAGGTAACTTAGAGAGGAGGCGATTTTCGACAAACTCATTCTCCTCTTTAGCTGTTCAGCCACATTTGTCTACAATTTTTTTTACGAAAAAGGATAGTAACAAAAGTAATGAGTTGTCATAAGCATAGATAACGTTATTTTTCATCACAAAAAAGAGAAGCTGAATAACAATGTTAGAGTTACGCAATGAGATAGATGATTTAATGAATGAGTTGTATTCACGATGAAAAATGTGAAATTACGTAAGAGCTCGGAAGAGCTAGAAAACAAAACATTAAATAGAGTTGGTAGAAAACGTGTAGGTTGTTACCATGATAACAGAATTGGCTGAATAATTCTCTTTTGCATATACATAACTCCTCTTTCTCCATCTCAATGGCTACAGCCACAACAATGCAGAGAAGATGTAAGCGTATTGTTTTTATGGCAATCTGCTCACCACTTTGCAGGTAACGTTCAAGTTGTTTTCTACTGGCTGGATTTTTTATTTGCTTGTTTAACTCTTCATATGTCTTTTTGCTTTTCTTTAGAATTCTTACGCAATATCATATTTTTCTTCACTCCTACATACACGCCGATCATAACTTCCTCATTAAGTCATTTAGATTATCACGCAACTCTAATACTCTTATTCATATTAACAACCATGACTATGAAAACTCATTACATTCGTGACGATCATCTTCTGTGAAAATATTGTATATGAATACGAATGTGTACAGCTAAAGAAAATGAATTCGTTGAAAAGAGCCTCTTCAATGAACTACTTGTTTTGTTCTGTCTGATGTTTTGTAACGAATCTTTTAAGAGTTATTTTTGTAAGAATTTGATTTGTTTTTCGAGTTCGACCACGGATTGATATCAGTTATAGAACCAATGAACATCAGCAAGGAGTACTGCAAAACCATTTCATCCTATTTTGGAAATCATTGGTAATACGCACCCACCGCCAGGGTTCGAATTCAGGAACTTCTGCTTACAAGGTAAGCTCGTATACGATTCAGCCACTGGGACCCGGTTTAATGGCCCATGAATTCTAACTTTTATCGATTCTTGATTTGGCGTGACCATCAACCAATGTCATCGGTGGGAAATCCATCCTCACTCCGGACTGGATGGACCCCACTGGAAACATCAGGCACATTCGTCCTGTAGCCAGTTACTAGTGAGCTGAATGATATAGGAGCTCTCTGGTCTTGTAACCAGAACGTCCTGGGTTCGAAATCCAGTGGGTGCGTACTCCTGATGAGTCTCAAACTAGGATGAAACAGTTGTCCAGTAATCTGCTGCTGGTTTTCAATGGTTCTCTAACTGATATCAATCCATGGTCAAACTCGAAAAACTAATCTTTGCTTATAGCAAAGGTAAAAAGGATATTCAACTATTTTTGGTGATTTGAAGGTTGTCTATTTCAGGGAAAAGCGATTAACTCTTACAGTTCACAATTCACAAGCAATATATATTCATTCTTTTAGATGTGATGTTGAACAAATATATACATACTGTGGTATTATTTGTTATCTTTGAAATCAAATCAATCATTAACAGTTTTTTTCTTCACCAATATTGTAACAACAGAAGACAAGACACAGGAGTCAAGGTATTTTTTTCATTAATCAAACCACTGTTTATATATCTACAGTTTATATTTTTTAACCAGTCACTGAGCCAGCGTGTGATTTAGGTTTATATCAAATGACATGAAATACAATGTTCAGTATATAACCGTGGGAAAAGTATTCTGTCTCTAACATCAAATAGAACGTTCAAATGGATATATTGTATGCAGTATTGAACTGTGGGAATATGTGAGCATAATATTCCGTTGGCGTGGACATTGCCTGTATCACACCACCACAATATTACTCCTATTATTATTAGTATTATCAATTTTTATTTGGTTAATGATTTACTATGAAAACGTCTGGTGATATCTTGATTTGTTTTACAGTTTCATTAATATCGTTTCCAACATCTTGACAACTACATTCACACACATGTCGTTATCTAAAATGTCTGAGATTAAGTGGAATGAATGAAACACTTTTAAGATAAATTTCATTTTTTATAAAATTCACATCTTCCCATGGGAATAATTATGCTAACATGTATCTTAAAATTAAGTTCACTTCTTTTTTGGTTACATAATTCAGAAAATGGTATGCTTGGGTAAAATACAGTCTAACAGACAAAAAATTGGTGTGTTTTTGTGGAAGGCTGATTGATACTTAACAATTTCCTTTCTTATTTTCCATTTCGTTTTCACATCATATCAATTTTATTGTGATTAACAAAAGGATTCAAGTGTTGGTTTGTAGGGATTTGATTGGTTACAGGATTTTCATCATGAGCTGACATTAGTTAGAGAACCACTGGAAAACCTGGGATTCAATGTCTGAAATCATATGAGTCGTAGTTTTGTAGGGATTTGGTTGATTGGTTACAGGATTTCATCATAAGCTGAGATTGGTTAGAGAACCATTGGAAAACCTAGGAGTACTGGACAGCTGTCTCGTCCCAGTTTGGGACTCTTCAGCAGTACGCACCCACCGGGATTCCAACCCAGGACCTTCTGGTTACAAGGCGAGCTCGTATACCAATTAGCCACTGGGACCCGATTCAATGGCCCATGAATTCTAACTTCTGCCAATTCAAGATATAGCGCAACCGTTAGCCAATGTCTTCGGCGAGTAGTTGTTCACACACCCGACCTGCTGCACCCTACTGGTCACGACTTCTCACTAAAACCCCAGGTAACTATCTACCTGAATAGGGTAATTCGCTAGTGAGCATCTCAATGGTATTCAAGTGTTGGTTTGTAGGGATATGGTTGATTGGTTACAGGACTTCATCATTGGCTGACATCGGCTAGAAAACCATTGGAAAAGCTGGAAGTACTGGACAGCTGTTCCGTCCTACTAGTTTGGGACTCATCAGCAGTACGTACCCACACCACAGGGTTTGAACTCAGGGCTTTCCGGTTACAAGGCGAGTTTGCAAACCATTAAGCCACTGTAATGAGTAGGGTATAGCAGGTCGGTTTTGAAGACAAATACCCGCCGATGACATTGGCTAGTGATCGCTATATCGTGAACTGGAAGAAGTTGGAATTCATGGACTAGCCGTTGGATCAGGTCCCAGTGGCTTAATGGTCTACGAGCTAGTTCGCCTTGTAATCAGAAGGTCCTGGGTTCGAACCCCATGGTGTGGGTGCGTACTACTGAAGAGTCCAAAGCTAGGCTGACGAAACAGCTGGCTGTCCAGTACTCCCTGCTGGTTTTTCAATGGTTCTCTAACCGATGTCAGCTCATGATGAAATCCTGTAAATACCGAATGAAAAAGATCGGTAGATCACGGTTCAAAAACATCTGTAAGTGATAATATTCAACATTGTAACACTGAACTGAATACCAGATGAATAAAAATAATACGGAGTTTGTGAATTTATAGGCTCCACAGCAGACTAGGATAGCAATAGTAGCTGGGAATTGTTGCGGTCTCTGCTGTTTGGAGTATTTGGACGGATATTCGCCGATGACATTGGCTAGTGGTTGCGCAATATTGTGAATTGGCAGAAGCTGTAATTCACGCACTAGACATTGGATTGGGTCCCAGTGACTTAATGGTCTACGAGCTTGCATTGCTACCGAAATTTCCTGGGTGTGTATTCCTGAACAGTCCTAAACTAGTGGGACAAGACCGCAATCCAGTGCTCCCAGGTTTTCCAATGGTTCTGTAAATGATATCAGCTGGGAATTGTTGTGGTCTCTGCTGTTTGGAGTATTTGCCACCTAGAGACTTTTGGCAATTTATTTGGTACCCGATAGGTGATGGAGGAGGATTCTTAAATGCTAAGTTTATGGCCTGTTTGAACTAGATGGTCTAATACAGAACTGTTGGTGGTTTATCTTTACTTTTATTGATATACGATGGTGGATGTTTCTCGGCACGAAAAACTAAGTATTTAGGGCAATAGCCAATATAATTGGTTCGATAGGAGCAGTTTTGTTTACTAATTACACCCTAAATATCCATTATTGAATTAGTTATACTCATATGTATAAACTGAATGGTTTTATCATTTGCAATTAATAGTGTTCTCTGAGCTGGTTGGTTTAGTTGCGGAGTGTTCGTCGTCCTTTTGGACAACATCTTCAGCGCCATATTTAGCACAAAGTGAAATGATTTAAATTTCTTCATGAGTGATATAATTGCTTCTCCTGGTAACCATCTTTACATAAGTACTGACCATTTTCTATTGACTTGCACTTAAAACTTTCTGGTCACCTGATTTACTTTTTATTAGTTGGTATATTTCGTCTATATGAACGCGTTTGTTAATTGCATTTTCGTTTGAGTACCAGGCTTCTAGGAATTCTCTGGCACTTTTGGTGTTTCCTCTGCCTAAGATCTCGACATTATCCCAATCAAACTGATGACCATAATTGTCTATATGCATTGATACTAAAGAATATATATCGTGTCTTGTCACGGCTGATTTGTGATCCTGGATTCTAATTCGAAGGGGCCGCCCACTTTGGCCGATGTAATGCTTGTTACAGTTCATACAATTTATTTTGTAAATGGTATTAATTTTATCTCCGTTCTCTGTTGGATCTTTCGGTTTGCATAATATCAAATTAAGCGATTTGACTGGCTTATGTGCTATATCTATATCAAAGGGTTTCAGTATTCTAGCTGTTATTTCAGAGATATTTTTCATATATGGTAGAATGAATTTTCTTGTGGTCTTTGATGATGGTTTCTTGTTGGTGTTTTGATTCGACTTTAAACACTTTTTGATGAAATTTTGTGGATAACCATTCTTTTTGAAGACCATTTGTAGGTACTTTCCTCCATTCTTTTCAATTCTGGAGTGCTACAATGTGTCTGAACTCTTTATCATTATTGAATAGTGTAACACAAAAGAAGGCAGATGGAATAGAAACTAAGCGTATCACCTGTTTTTTTTTTAAATTTTTCCACACAGAAGGAAAATTTTCACTCAGTAAATATTTCAATTCATTAAGCTAAATAAAATGTTACATATGAATCAAAATAACTCTTCTTTGACATTTCTCTTACTATGTATCTTTTTTTTACTTAAAACGAAAACATTTAGCCTTCTTCAGCTATTCGTAAAACTGTATCCAGTAATTCTAGTTGCTCAACCTACAGCACAATAGCTGCTATGACATATTTTTGTTAGATAAGTCATTGCTCGACCAGTCTTTTATAACTACTTGTTAAATACTCCGTAGATCAACTAGTTAACACAACACTGACAGTGTATATTGCTTAAGGTATTCTTCAGAATTTTCTTATTCATCAGTAACTGAAGTCCTGATATTTGTTTGTCAGTAGTAAAGGGGAGAAAGTTAAACAAAAATGAAAATGATAGACTGGTCGAGAATTTAAAAAAGTGAAAATTAATGTAATCAAAAAGAATGTAAAACTATCCAACCACACTAAGTACACACTACTCTAACTACACTAAGGGTCTCAGAGGCTGAATGGTCTACGAGCTAGTTCGCCTTGTAACCAGAAGGTCCTGGGTTCGAACCCCATGGTGTGGGTGCGTACTACTGAAGAGTCCAAAACTGGGATGAAAAAGGTGTCCAGTACTCCCAGGTCTTATGAACCGGTGACACAGTGGTAGAATGCTCGCCATCCACGCCTCATGTGGTCCAGAGTTCGATCTCCAGCCGACGCATCCCTTTACCTTGCTAAGCCAGTAATAAGACTGGTATATAGGGAAGGTTGAGCATGTGACTAGCAACCCCATCCTGTAAAAATGAACACCACTGATACCGAAACTTCAAGCCTGTAGCTTGAAGCCCTATGTTCCACTGAGGACGTAACGGAATAAAAAACACTAAGTATTATGGGAGGAGACTGCAAACTACGATCAACATTTCTATCGATACTGTATTGCAAAAATATCGATAGTCGGGTATTTCTAAAAATATAATTTGATGTCTATTACTATTTGATTGATTCCGATGATTATAAGTTTATTAATTAAGAGAATTCTTTCGGCAGTAAAAGAGTGAAAAGTGTATCAGTGACCTGTTCAATAACCCGTTAAGATTCATGAATCATAATTCAAACACCTAGTTTTTCCGGGTGTTTGAATACAACAATAAGTGATGTTTAATTGAATCTTTCATAGTATGCTTGCTGTATGTGAATTAGTGATAACTATCAAACAAATGAAAACTAGATCTGAAAAATTCTACAGATACATTTTCAGTGGGCATCTTTCTATTTTAGATCTGTAGAGAATAAGATTTTTCATGTACTGAATTCCTCACCTATTTTAAATTCATTTTTCCATGTGTACATTCTTAGGATAACATTGGTCGACATTTTTGCATTAACTGAATTCGTTTCGTAATTGTTTCGTTCAATATATATCAAAACAAACCTATACAAGAATACTTACTGCTCTCCCTATGACCTGTACATACACGCCTCGTCGGTAGCACAGCGGTTAGGACTCTTGTCGACCATGCACATGGTCCAGGGTTCGATCCCATGCCGACGCACACCAGATATCTATAGGCTGAAAATTCTTTACTTGTACCAGAAATGCGGTGTTGTTTCAAGCTATAATCAAAAAAAAGAAAATTACACTGGTTGTCCAATTTCTCCCTATGCCTCTTATGGATTAATTTATTTGGTTCCAGTTAACAGACGTAGTTTAAATTCGCCACAAATATTTTTCAGTAGAAATTCTCATTTTCTTATAATCATTGTCATACAGTTCAATTTCATTGACTATAGAGTTAATTTCTCCTAGTTGTATATTTTATTGAACTACAAGGATGATGCTGGGAATATTCCAGAATTAAGGGAACTTTTTCTCATATATGAATATATATGCGCCGTTTCATATTTTAAGGAATACTCTAGTATTAGTAGAATAGATAATTAATTATGCTAATTCGGATGACGTCAATTAAATTCCGTCTTCACTCACGTACACATTCATCATCATTGTTATTGCCTTTAGCTCATTGCTTGCATGCATGCATGCTTGCCTGCATCCAACGTTTCCGGTTCTCATTTTTCTCATAATAATTATTTTAACATACAGTTGTCATTGTCCATATATGTTGATTAGATGGGAAATAATTAAAAGAAATGAAACAAAATGATTAGTCAAGTAACTTTTATAATCTATATCGGCATTCAAAAATGGAAGGTAGTAGAATATATATTGGTTAAGTCAAAAGAATAATACTTGAGTTCTATTCATCTGGAAGTATTCAGAATTTTTACCTTTATTATAACGTGTCAAGTAAAACAATCTCAAGCTATTTAATAATAATAATAATAATAATAGTAAGAGACTATACTGTTAGGAGGTGGACCAGAAAAAACTTAATATTACTATTATTCGTCTCTTGCTTTTCTGTTAGAAAATAGAACTTCAGCGGTACATCTGCATTCCATTCAGTCTCCTACCATCTTTCTCATCTGACACCATCACTGGCCAAATACTTACATTTCCTCTTTACATAATCATGTCACTCTATGACGCCTAAATCCTTCGCTTCCCAGACATTATTATTCCTATTTACGGCCAGTTTGGTATTTGAAGTCATCTGATTATGTGTCTCTTCAATGCGTGTCCTGTAGTTATTATAATTTGGATACATTATCTCCACTTTATGTATTACAAAGAAATTTAAAAAAGGGGTTTCCATCTGATACACTGTATTTCACTTATTTTGCAATTTGTTCTTTTATTTGTGTAGAATGAATTTCACTAAAAAGCAACAGAATAGCTCTGAAAAGAAACACCTCTGTTTATCTGATGGTGAAGAATTAAAGAAAAGAAAACTTTTTTTAATAGTTTAACTGAAATAGAATCATTTCACCCTTTAGCATACTTGTGCGTCGGTGGCATAGCGGTTATGACTCTCGCCGACTATGCACATGGTCCGGGGTTCGATCCCCAGCCGACGCACACCTGATATCTATGGTCGGCCTGCAAAATTTGGGCTACCGATATCACATGCTGAAAATTCCATACTTGTACCAAAAAATACGGTGTGGAATCAAGCTGTAATCAAAAAAATAAATAAATAAAAATTAATGTTTGGGTTCTTTTTAGAAATGATGCATATTCAATATGCCCATTTATACTGTGATAAAGTTGTTCAGTTACACTTCAACTATATGACACGAATAGTTTGCATAATGTTTTATTGATATAAGTATAAAACTTGGGCACTGGGGTAGAGTATAACTCCATTATGGATAAGATTTTATTTTGATAAATCACTCAGTGTTGTACAGTAATATTTACTGATGACAACCTTTCGAGCACAAATTACTACTCATAATCATATCAAGGCACTCACTCACACAACTTTCTTACTTTATTTATATGCATAAGTTAAATTGTTTAGACATTTGAATAAAATCAAAATAAGATGAAATGAAACAGATAGAAGAAGCGTTAGTGTTGAATTACTATCCTGTAAAATTCATTAGGAAAATCAAAAAGGTCAAAAGCAAAATAAAAATAATGGTGAATCCATCTCACTCAGAGACAAGCTCTGTAGGTTAAAGAACCCTGTTGGTTGACCCACTTATACGAAATTATATAATTTACAAAATACCTTGCAATGACTGTGAGGGAGGTCAACTACATAGGTCAAACTAGTAGATCCAGAGTAGTCAGATTGCCTGTCAGAACATAGGAATTTAGCTGAGGTTAGAATGACTGATCCCACGAAGATAAGTGTTTTAGAAAAAAGCTAAGCACTACATGCACTCCATGCATTAACACACAACCACGCAATAGGGTGGAACAGAGTCAAAATTCTAAGGAGTAATCTAGGTAGGTGGAGAGGGAGGTGGTTGATTACTGAATCCTGCCTGGTTCATCGAGTCTACAACCAACACAGGCAACAGAAATGATTCAATGCAAATTCCAGAGATATGGAAGATATTATTCCTACCAGTCAAATCAGAGAATAATAAATAATGTTAAAATGTATTCAATTCGCATTATAACATTCTAATAAGTTACTTATTTCTACTATAGAAACACCTTATTTCCCGGGTGATTGTATTTTATTCATAACACTAATGATATTATTTCCGAATGTACTTTATCTTATTTTGATTTTATTCAAATGTCTAATCATTACTTTTTACTCATGTATATAAACGAAGTTAGAAAGTTGTGTGAGTGAGTACCTTGATATGATTATGAGCAATAATTTGTGCTCGAAACGTGGTCATCAGTAAATATTACTGTACAACACTGAGTGATTTATCAAAATAAAATCTTATCTACATTGGAGTTCACATAATGCAACTGAATATATGCTGCATCATTATTTATGGTGGTAGAATGCTCACCACTCACTCATGGGATTAGGACTTGATCCCCTGTCGATGCACTGTTAAACCTCGCCAAGTTTACTAAGTAATAGGAAACTTGGAAAATCGGGTAGGTTTGAGTGTGAGGATAGCAATTCAGCGGCGTAATAAAAGCATCGCCGCTGCTCAAAATTTCACACCTCAGTCTGTATTCCCCATGTTCAATCTGTATCACAAAGGAATGCAAAAACAAAAACGTTGAACAGATGACTGTAACATTTCTCATTAGTGTATCTATATTGTATATTTATAAGTTAACTGCAGCATTCCGATCATTATGCTACTAATTTATTATGTTCAGCTGTGAAATTGTTTTCTTCATTTCCTTTACCTGTCAATTATGGTTGATTAGAATTATGGACACAGTGTATCTTTCTAAGAAAACAAAGAGTCCAAATTGGTAAATCATTCATACTAAAATGTTCTGAGGTATAAAGACAGTACAACAACTACTACTAATACTACCATTATAAATTAACAAAAGCTAAAATCTACCCACATAACTTGAACGTATGTTTCACTGTATTAAATCGCCCATTAGAAGTTAACAAGATGTTGTGATGTCAGAGTGTTTTGTAACTCATCCTAATTTGTTACATTTTTAGTTTAGTTCATCTTAGAATATTTGAATGTTTCTTCATATCACTGTGAGTTTTCCAACCATGTCTGTACAGTACATTTAATTAAATTTATTTGGATTAATTGACTGAATTTTGTACAAATCTCGTTCTAGACTTTCCCTTGATTCTTTTTTGTTCCAAGTGGAACATAGGACTTCAGGCTTCACCCTGAAATTCCAGCAGTAATAGTGTCACTTTCTTTATGGGTTTGAAGTTGCTAGCCCCACGACAATCTCTTCTCTTTACTAGACTTACGACCAGCTAGGCGAGGTTTAGTAGTGCGTCGGATGTACCACTGAACTACGGCGCACCGAATATCTGAGGAATATATCTTCGACATTTGCGATATCAGCACAGTCAGAACGGAAACGAATTAGTTTTTAAAAATATTCTCTAATTTTATACTCATTCAAAAGTGCGTCGGTGGCACAGTGGTTAAGACTCTCGCCGACCATGCACATGGTCCGGGGTTCGATCCCCAGCCGATGCACACCTGGTATCAATTGGTCGGCCTACTAAATTTGGGCCACCGATATCACATGCTTAAAATTCCATACTTGTACCGAAAATACGGTGTGAAATCAAGCTATAATCAAAAAAATAAAAGGGGATTGGTTGATATATTTGTCATATTTTCTTCTCAAATTAATAGTGTAGAATTCTGTACCTTGTTTGCTCTCATTTTACCCTAGATATTCATATACATACCCTATATGTACATATGTATAGGCTAATGTTTTTCGTCATACATATGTAGTTCAGTTAATGGAAGATGCTAATCTCTTTGGCTCTAGCTAATATAAACAAATATTCATGTCAGTATCTCTTCTATACAGACAGTATATTAATAAAGTGGGAAAAATGTCAGAGGATTTTATGCGATTTATTATAATTTTCTAAGGTATTCAACATTAAACACGAACAGACATATTCTTCATATTCAAACGATTAGGTGTTATACCTATGTTGATTGGAAGTGTATATACTGTCGCCACTCCCGCCCCCCTGCCTCCGTCCTTATAATTTATTTTATACAGAGAATATTTCTTTCTCTTTATTTTTTCATTTTTGGTTTGAATGTTTTCATCCGTGCATAAGTTATGCAAAGTCACAACTATAATTAGTATATATATATATACATAAGTTTATGCATCTACATGACGATATCTTAGGTCATTAAGGGATAAGAGTCAAAATAGGTTTAACGTAAGTTTAGTGTATGAGAGAAACAAATCCCAATTCGTTTCACATTCTGATGAGAAAAAAGTGTATTCTTACATAATAGATATTTTTGTGTAAACTTAATGAAGTTTACTGCTAAATTCCATATATATATAACATACTTGAATGAACTAAGCCCATCATAAGTACAAATAATGTGTAGGTGTATATGTAGGCGTACGGATGATAAATCCCAAACTAGGCTGACGAAACAGCTGTCCAGTACTTCCTGCTGGTTTTCAATGGTTCTCCAAACTGAAATCAATCGGTGGGTAAACTTGAGAAACTGATCAAATCCTTAGAAATCAACTCTTGAAAATTTCTTTCTGCCGAAAGAGGCCACAGTAAATATGCGAATGAAAAAAGTGATTGAATTTCGAGTGCAAATGGCTGATTGACTTTCATTAGGGTATATTATATGTATCGAATGAATGAAATATAATAGAGGTACTCAGAAGGGTGAGATTCACACAACCGGAGTGGGTTGTTTATTTCTATGTGACATGATATAACACCTGAATAAAGCCTGCATTGGCGTAATTGTGAAAACTACAATCAATAATTAAATCGAAATCTAAGTCGATATAATGTCTGAAAAGAGAATACATATTTTTAATTGGACACTAGTTAGCAACTAGTGTGGTGTATCTAGTCTTCTGTGTGGTGCAGACTGAATTCTATCAATCACGTTTGCAATGTGGCCACCATTCAAGGTGGCTCACCATCACGGTGCACTTTAAAATTGCTGATATTAGGTGGTTGGAGGTAATCGGCGGGAAGCCTTCCACCTAGGTTTCGTGCTAGTTGGTACTCACCAGTTAGCAAGGCGTATCTGCAACCTTGAAGGAACTCATGTCCCTTCTGAGATTCGAACTTGCGTCACTCAGTGCTGCAGTCTGAGACGTTACCACTGAGCTATTCAGGCTCGCGATTGACCTCCTGTAGGACTATATTAGATATTTTTGACTGGATACTAGTTAGCAACTAGTGTAGTGTGTCTAGTCCTCTGTTTGGTGCAGAATGAATTCTGTCAGTCACGTTTGCATATATATATATATATGTAGCCATTCTTTAAGAAGGTGATATTTTAATAGTCATAATAATAAATGGCTTTATTCTGGATAAAAGTTTTACACAGTGTACATAATTCTCAGCACAGTTAATTGCATAGTATTTCCTCCTCATCCAGAATCTTCAGGTAAAATAGTAGTCTATACTATATCACTTGACGCACTGCTGTTAGGCCTGAAGTGTAGACTAATCCCTGATTATATTTTTCCTTCATGCATCCCCAGTAGTTTGAAGGCCAGTTGCAAATGTGAGTGAGTACATTTCTCGACTCAAGGACATAACTGAATGGTTAAGACAATAAGAAATAAAGAAAATATGATACATTGTGTTGCGTGGAGGAAATTCAGGTAGCCTGGTGATTCAAGCAGGCCAGCAATTTGTGATTTCAACTCAGATAAATAAATCATCGCTTTCAGATTCTTTAATATGAGGATGTTAAACCTAACCAGGATGAGAAAATTAAGACAAGCATTCACTAATCTGTAATCAGTATGCTGATCTATGGAACTTAACACAAAGAACAAAATTGGAAATTTTAAAGCTAATATCAAGTTAGTGCTTGTGTAAGTTCACAGACTTGTAACACATGTCACAGAAAGCATTTTCAACAGGATTCTGTGTACTTTGATCGATATCTATCTTCCCTCGATACTGAATGATCATATAACTAACCGTAAAGGATAAGCAAAACGGAACTCTGACAAGCAGCAAAACAGTCAGTAATCTATTGTTGACAAAATATGTAGAAGGAAATGGAGATGGATTGGATGCAAACTGACAGGAGCTTCAAGAGATGGCATAGCTTAGGTCGTCGAGTAGAAAGTGAATGGGGAACAGTGGGTTAGAGGTCTGAATGCGAGAGAGGAGATCATGTGAAGAGAGAATGTTGGTTTGAGAGCAGTTATGGAGCGAACTGAAGGTGATAGCAGAGAACAGTTTTAGATAAGGATATGTTATTCGACTCCTATTTTCCGCTAACGGTGAATATCAATAATAAGCTTTTATTCAGGGATTTAAATTAAAATAAGTATAGTAACGTATGCTTATATTTTAGATATATGTTATGTCAGTAATGATACCATAGATTTTTCAACGCCTAATTATTATTCTATGAGTTCTAGTCATCATATGTATATCTGAAATGATTATTTTAGCTCTTTAAGGTGCATGTTTCATTAATCTAAGGGGTAAAAACAAACACAACTTTTGTTTTTGTAAAATTTTAAAAATTTGTAAGTAACCATCAAATATTTAAACCTCTGTTAATGGAAGCGAATTCAAAGCAAGGGTACAATAACTCCTGACAACAGCGTTAAACGTATACAATTTTCTTTTTTCCTTCACGTTCCCCAGTGGAACATAGGGCTTCAAGCTAGTTACTTGAAGTTTCCGTAGCAGTGTTTATTTTACAGGATGGGGTTGCTAGCCTCATGCCCAGCCTTTCCTCTTTACCAGCATCATTTCTGGCTTAGCGAGTTAAAGGAGTGCATCGGCCGAGGATCGAACCCCGGACCATGTGCATGGTCGGCGAGCGTCCTAACCACTATACAATTACCAACAAAATATGCTCATAATTTTGTGACAGCTACTTAGCAAATTTGTCAATTCTGCAGAAAATCTAATCTTTCAAACAACTGCAAGAATATCTCCAATTTTTTTTGATCCATGTATAATCCCCATCCAGGCATTAATGAAAACAAAACACGTAGATCAGCGAAGAGTCTCTTTTCGGCGAATTCATTTTCTTAGCTGTACAATCGCAAATATATATATATATATATGTTATTTTGTATGCATGTGTACATTAAGTTTGTCAAACAAAAATACAATTGGTTATAGTTACTTTAACTAAACAGGTGAAGATTGGTAATTGGAGTTACGTAATACAAAATCAGTCAAGAAAATTAGGTGTTATTGAAATTAGGGTAGTAACAAAGGTGATGAGTTGTCACAAACAGTTGTTAAAGGAAGTTATGTAATAATATGAATAGTTTGATGAGTGAGTCTTACTCAGGATGTACATAGGAACAAAGTAGATAATACGAAATTACGTAAGAGTTCTAAATGAATACAAGAATTATAAGCAATTAAAGAACAGGCAAAGAAACAAAATTAAGTCATCCAAATAAAAAAAAATCAAATAAATAAAAAAGCTGTTATCAATAACACCTAATTTTCTTGACTGATTTTGTATTACGTAACTCCAATTACCAATCTTCACCTGTTTAGTTAAAATAACTATAACCAATTATATTTTTGTTTGACAAACTTAATGTACACATGCATACAAAATAACATATATATATATATTTGCGATTGTACAGCTAAGAAAATGAATTCGCCGAAAAGAGACTCTTCGCTGATCTACGTGTTTTTTTTCATTTTTTTGATCTTCAGGCATTAATAGTGAAATGATATCGGGGATAGCAAGGTTAATTAAGTTTTCAAAGCTAATGATAGCAACTACTGGTGGATTGAATAAATGATTTAACGCAGTGTACAAACTGCACAGAGTTTATTTAGCTGATGTCTGGTCGTAAATCGGTACATCATTTGTGAAGAACTAAAATGTGCACCAGTATTGCACTTTAAAAAGAATCTACGTTCGCAGAACTACAAGCCAAAGTATTAAGAACACAGTATTTAAAATATGACAAGTGAAACAGATCGGCTTTTGAAATTTGTCTTACAGATGACACACTTGTGAGTGCTTCATGAATTTTCGGTGAGAAACTAGGAAAAGTAATAATTATAATTTCCTCCTAAATTTGAGAGATGTTTAGCTGGTAAAATCCTTTAAAGGTCTACAGATGTTAAATGCTTAGTACTGTACATTGTACTAGATAGTATGGATTGAATTATTAAGAACGAAAAATATTCTTAAGTAATCATTGATCGACAATTGACGGAAATGACTTTCTTAAGATTTCTCCCATTGACAATGATTGGTGCTTCTTCTAATTGCCTCATGTTGGATTCCGCCTGTAAAGCTTTGAGTTTGTGATACTAGACAATCCGTCCGTGAAGTCCAAATCTTCTAGAGTCTTCTTGTCAGTCCAACGTATTCGTGTCTCCTCACTCTCCAAGGCCTGCTGCACAGTACAGTCCACCACAGTCAGAATTACCATCGGTGACAGTAGGTAGTCTTGTCATACTTCAGTCTACCCTTCAAAGGCTCTACCGAGCTTTTCCTTGTGAATTTGTTGATATGCGGAGCCGTCACATAGTTTTTGAATGAAGTTTATAATTGTTTGTGGCATTCTGTAGTGTTGACGTGATGATGATGCGTAGTGTTGCAATTTGGTTAGTGCAAGACTTTTCCGGCACCTAGCCCATTCTGGGCAGAGCTTGGCACCTGCAGCATCTTTCATTCTTTCCAGAAGGATAACTTGGCCTCATATTTTACTTGAAGTTAGCAGGCTTAAGTCACTCTTCTCTGGAATTCTTTCAGTCGACAGGTATCATTCATCCCCTCCAAACCTTATATAGTATCGTGATCACGTCTGCTGAGGTCTTCGAGTTCATCTTCAGTGCTTCTGAGTGTAGTTCGCCTAGTTCTGATGCTTTTCCTGCCTTAAGTAGCTTAATAGCCTTCAAGGCTTCTGTTTTTTGTCAGACAGCTGGTGTTCTCTGGCTGCACCTGTTAGTGGTATTTCTGGACAAGTTTTAAGTGGCATTCCCTTCACCACCTCACAGTTTCCGTTGTTTTACATTTTTAGCAATCACGTTTACTTGACTATGTGACACAGTAACTTCATTTGTGTTTGTCTCTTCGTAGGTAGTGATTTGGTACTATGTTGTGAGGTCTCTTTTATCAGAAACCTGTACTTAAAATTTGCAGTAAAAGAGTATTTTGTCTTTCCTAGCCTTTTTTTCATAACTCTTTTGTTCAGTGCGTTGTAGGTCGTACACTCAAGCATACTCAAATTCACGTTTCTTTATTAATCATTTAGACTGGTTTATATTCTGCTTCACCATACTTCTGTCTTCTACCAGTTTTCACGAGTCTGTAGAGAGCTTATTTTGTCTCGTCTCTTCCTTCTTCCTGCGACGGCTATAAAAGGGGTCTCTCACGCTGCTTTCAGCAAGTTCCAGTATTTTCCGCCTAAGCTGTCCCGATAGTGTTGTTCTTGGCTTTTTCTTGATGTTTCCCATGAAGGCGTATTTTGTAGCTTTGTCCTGCATTTTCGGAGAGTTTTGATCTTGAACTGTGGTCTATCATCGGTTTCTTTGAAAACATTCAACCTGATGTTAAACGCCCATTGCACTAAATGATAGTCCAAGTCCTTATTTGCTGCTCACCTCAACTGTGTTCAGTAAGCTATGGTTCCACATTTTTTAGACTGAGATGTTTCCATCTGGGGAGACCAGAGTTCCTTTGTGGATGTCCTTATACTTGTACATGCTGTCTCAAATCACCAAATCAATAGAGATGTATAAGTCTTAGAAGAGGTCTCCTTTCTCACTTATTTCATGCAACACCCCTCTACCCATGATGGATTCTCTTCCTGCATTTTATTCGCTGCCAGTTTGGCATTCGTATCACCCAGTACATTGGCATCTGGTTTAGCTCTTGTCGATTACTGCTTCCAGTTGTCTGTAGCAGCCTACCTTCTTCTTTTGATCTCCTTTGTTTGTAGGAACGTAGCACTGAATCTTGTTGTCATGATCCTGTAACAGTTTGGTTTGCATTGAATAATAGCTTTCAGTGAGACATCAGGATAGCTACCTCCTCAATATGCCCATGATTTTTGTTCAGTAGACCTGAGTAGATTATTGACTCTTGACAATTCCGACAGCTGACTTGCGTTCCATCTGCCGTCACAGCCTTCAAGCAATTATATACATCTTATCATTCGATTTGCAATCTGAACTCCTTCGTCAATTCCAAACATAGCGTGGACATTCTAAAACCCCCTTAATTATTTTTGATTTCATCGAACGGGGGATAAGTTTTAATTTTTTGTTTTGAAGTTTGAATAGTGACAGGATTGCTTGCAAGCGGTAAAAACATTTTTTGAATACAAAGATGTTTACTATGCCAATGTGCGTCGGTGGCACAGCGGTTAGGACTCTCGCCGACCATGCACATGGTCAGGGGTTCGATCCCCTGCCGACGCACACCTGATATCTATGGTTGGCCTCCTAAATTTGGGCTACCGATATCCATGCTGAAAATTCCATACCTGTACCAAAAAAAGGTGTGGAATCAAGCTGTAATCAAAAACAAAATCAAAAAGAAAAAAATTCGATATTAATGTATACGGAGTGCTATTTTTTAAATTTCCTTCACGTTCCCCAGTGGAACATAGGGCCTCAAGCTAGTGGCTTGAAGTTTCTGTAGCAGTGTTTATTTTACAGGATGGGGTAGCTAGCCTCATGCCAAACCTTTCCTCTTCACCAGCATTACTTCTGGCTTAGCGAAGTAAAGGAGTGCGTCGGCCGGGGATCGAACCCTGGGCCATGTGCATGGTCGGCGAGCGTCCTAACCGCTATATCACCAACGCACACATACGGAGTGCTATTCAGAATAATATTTCAGATTCAGTGACCTAAAATCTATCAGTAAAGTTTTACTAAACAATAATTCGAATAAATGCACCAAAACCGGAATACTTTCATATAAATATATAATAACAAAAGATGTTTAAATTTTTAAAGACATTTGAAGAATAAGCGTACAATCACAGCGTGAACGTTTATACCTCAATATTGGAAAGAATTGTTGAAATTGATATTTTGTGTATTAAGTATATAATTAAATTATTTTACTAATAGGGACGACAATATCTAATAAATGTACTGCGATAAATAGATTCTAGAATTAGAAATGGTCCATTTTTTATGCAGAGAAAAATGAGCCAAAAATGACATTAGCATGTTTTGTTTTTTTTAACTTGCGCTTATTAACCATAAAGTTAAAAGGCATTCAATCATTTTGGAGCCATTGCTTGATATTCTGTTTTTTTAGAAACAAAAAAAAGGGGAAACAAAACGAAACCAAGGAATAAATGAACACGTTTCAACTACATAAAGTTATAACTAACAATGATAAAAGACAGAAGTGTGTTTATTGCAAAAGAAATGCCAAAAGAAGGCATGAATTCCATGATGATCCAGTTAAAAGATGATATGTTTATAGCAGGCACGGGAAAAGACCAACTTCGTGTTCAATAAGATGCATAGAATGAAACAGATAAACAAAAAAAATATTGAAGAGGAGAGAAAAGAAATTTAGTACAACAAAAATAAATCAAACACAAAATAGAATGTAGTTAGTGCTTTTTTCATTATTTAACTAGCAAAAGACTTTCTTTATTTGACCAGTCTGACTATATCACTTTCTCTGATATGATAGTTTTATTTTTCAAATATACTGTCTTCATAGGCACCTTGACATAAGGAACAAAATTAATTTCTCGTTGTATCTAGAAATTAGGATGACTATGCTTTAGTCCAGTGTAGTATACACACAAATATCTCTTATGCTTTCATCCACCTTTCTCCTGAATTTAGGAACAGTCTAAAAAGTAAAGCAAAAATATTGAAATGTATAATGGTAAAATACAAACTGATTTTTAACATATTTCTCTGAACTATATGACAGTGTGAAATATATATATATATTTATATTTTTTCTTAAAATGGACGATAAAAGACAGCTAGAAGTTTTCTCAGAACTTTATTTTGTATAAAAGCAACACGAAAATCCACTTGAGTATTGAGTCTTAAAAAAAAGGAGGTTGTTCCAAGTGCTTACTAAGATGATTCACGCTATTTTTGTAAGATGTATAAGGCTGCTGAAAATCTGCAAAGTTGAATTCCACTTTGAAGTGAATTGATAAAACTATTTTATCTCACTAGATAAATGCATTCATACATAACGCTTATAAATTTTTGTAATGTATTTCCAAGTGACTGTGAGTAGATGAGAAAGGAAACTACATTTTTTAGGATTTAAAATTGTCACATACACAATACTATTCCCCTAGATTCTGACTGGAACATAGAGCTTTAGCTGGCTTCACGAGCTCCCAAAAGTTTTTTCTCCTTCTTACACGATATTTTCCGTGTCACTCTTGGACCTATGCCTATTTCATCGTTCCTCATTCGGCTTCTATTAGAATGATGCTATTGTGCGTGATGTCATTCAACGGTCTCCATATCGTGTATCCAATCCATTCACATTCCCTTCCAAATATTCGTTTGATAGTAGGTTCTTGGTTGATTTTTTGCCAGAGTTCCCTGTTGGTAATCCTTTCTGGCCAGTCATCTGATCTTCAGTAGTGAAAAATGGCAGCTGTTGATAAGAGTCTAAAGCCTGCTGCAAATGTTTTCATGCATCGCAGGTTAAGTCTTTGAACAATACAGAAGAAATGACTTGACATATGTTGAAAATCTGAATCTTGTTCAGTTTACTGAGTCTAACTGATTTCTACACTGCTTTCAGTTTAGTAGAGGTTTGTTTGACATCCCTATGCGCATACCACGTGTAGTGAAAACGATACTGACTAGATTAGTGAAAGAAGTGATTGGTTCTTTTTGTTGTTATCGTTGACTGTCTTCATCATCTCTGTCCTTTCTGTGTTCATTTGAAGTCCTGTCTTCGCTGTTTACCTCTTCTGCCAACTCACTGGTTTTCTCTGGTATATCTTCGAATTAGACATAATTCCTCCTAGAAGTCTAGATATTGTAGAATCTTCTTGTCAGCCAAATGTATTCCTGTCTTCTCGCTACTCGCGGTCTGTTGCACAGTCCAGCTCACCACTGTTAGCATTATTGTTGCTAATATAGTAGACAGCCTTGTTCTGTTTTAGTCTTCACTTCAGAAGCTTTGCTGATTTTCCCGTTGTGAATCACTTGACATTTAGCGTCGTCGTCAAGATCATCAAAGTTAGCCATTTGGGATCGATATTTGTCGACACAATGAAATGATACCGCTCTATGTAACTTGTTACTTTTAATTGCAGATTGCATATGCAAGTATGGAAAAACACACAAAATTATTAATTTAAACTGTCATCAATGTATTTATCGTATCAGATAGGAGATTCAAGATTTATGATAAAGATGAACTAATGCACGGAAACTTTAACCAGGAACAGATGAAACTGTAATAATCATATAATAAAAGAGTTATGCAATTAAATTAAAAATTGACCGTTGTGCAATAATATATGACAAGACTAATTAATGTGTATTACCTGCGTGAGGCATTGAAATCGTTCGGATAAAATAAGAAAGATAAAATTTGCAGATTTTCTGAAGTAACAATGCTTATAAAAGAATAAAAATAACATAGTTCAACGTTGGAATGATAGGCAGCAGAGAAAGTATTATAAACTGAGGCATTTAAAATGTGAACAACCACAATTTTTAGTCGAGGTCATCACTAATTTATATGGGTAGAGGATGAGATAAGGCTGTGCAAGAAATCTTAACTCATAAGATTGAAATTCACTGAGTAAGCTAAGGTCACTAGTATGGAAGGTATTTGCAGTCAATATAATCAAAGCAACGTATAATAAACTTTCTGGGGTGGACTGAATTCGATTTCTAAATCAAAATAAAGTTATCGAGGAAGTGAGAGATTAATCACACGCTCTTTTTGTATCCATGTAAGTTTGACTGAAAACTCTTGAATGCAAGCACTTCAGTAAATCGTAGTGAATTTGGTATTCTCTGTGCATTTTGTAGAACTAGGGGAAATCTCCACGAAATACTCCGCGTCCATAGTGTGTCTGGTAATCAAACTTTGTAAATATCTACTTCACTTTTGTCATAAATTTCTTCAAATTAGTTTAGGCAGGGGTCTTTTCTCTTTCCCTGTAGTGTGCTTGCTAACGCAAGTGCATACTTACATTTTGGATGCTCAGATGTATAACATCTTCCCTGATATCATTCTGAAATTGTTGTAGCCTGCAGCTAATTTATTTAAAACACCGGCAGATCAAGTCTCTAACATTTGAAAGATTTCAACTTAAATTTTGTGGAAAAAAGAATTCTTAATTAGAAAAAAACATAAGCAGACGCACAGAAACTCTAGTATTTACCGTAGGTTTGTATCACGTGTAAGATTCAGTGAGTTTCACTATTACATCAGATGAAAGAATTTGTAGTTTCTATTCATAACCTTCATGGAGTATTTGAAAAGTGCTCGACACACATCTGCCACAAACTATTACATGTTTTTGAATAAAGTAAGAATAACAGTTTTTGGTGAATTATAATAAAGTACCATCATTGCTTATTTCATTGGCTTATCATCAGCTGCTTGCTTACAGCCTAAAGAAGTTACTATTAAGTTCATGTACAGAAACGTTTTAACATACTTGCAAATTTTACATGATCTCACTTGACAGGAGATTCTAGACTTAGTGAACAGTGTTCAGAAAATTACGCTCATATAGATTTTGCACATGAAGTTCAAGTTTGAACAAAGTAAATGTATGCATATAATGGTAAGGGAGTCATGTAATGAAGACGATAGATGCGTTAGGTGATGAGTAACTAATAAATTGGGTAACAATGTACTGAGTTCAATGCAAACCATGGAAACAAGAGAAAAGCAAGATTATATTAAAACAAAGGGGGGTAAGGTTAAAACCGAAGATTACGTAATTAAATGAAAGAGAGAACAAAGACATTCAGTTCCCAGAGCAAGTAAAGACTGGTAACTGCTTCTTTCTGAACAAATAAATTGGTTTTCGGGCGTTTGATAGAAATTGCTTTAGCAAACTTGAGGAGAATTGATCTTTTTTGTCTATTGATAATTTTAAAGGATTTTACGATTTTCACCTCATGACCCGTATCAAGAAGATGCCTGGTAAGAGCACAACGAATCAGGGAGAAAGTTTTTCATATTAGATAAGTTTATTTTAAATATATTACACGGTGATGAAGTATTAACAACTGGATGACGTTTCAAGCATAAATTATTCCTCATAATCAGCTGCTTCCATAGTCTTCAGAATTATTTTTATCAACTGGGTATTCAGAAAATAACACATTACAGATAAGCGCTATAAATTTGTCATTATGATGGATTTGTAACCAGATTATATATGTATATATTTTGGCTATTTGTAGCTAACTAACTAACTAACTAAGTAGCTAAGTTTTAGACAATGATGTTGTAATTATCTATATTAAGCTTATTCTAAACAGAAAAATGGACGGCATTCACTGATTGCCATAAAAAGACATTCATGTCTAGTGAATCGAATGAATTCTTTTTGTACAAGTGATAAAGCAGATACTGAATAATTTTTCGTGGCAAGTTAATGAAACAAAATGACACTGGATTCTGTTTTTTTCATCTCATGGACAATTGATATTTATCTTGAATTGGTAATTATTAACAGTACTTATAATTGACAATTAATAATAATTAGTAACCAGTGATAATAATATCTACGGCATACTAAGACAAAAAATCTACAATTTCATCATGAATTGACCTCATTTAGAAAACTAGTGAAAACCACGCAGTACTGTACAGCTGTTTGTATCTCTTTAACAGCACACAGACACTACACCACCAAGGATCGAACCCGGGGTTACGAGGTTACAAGGCAAGCTTGTTGACTATTCAGTCAATGGGACGGAATCTAGCAGCGATCAGTCTTATCTTCTGTCAGTTTGCGATATAGAGCACAACCGCCTGCCACTGTCATCTATGAGTGCTTGTCCTCATGCCCAACAGTGACATAATCCTCGAGCATAAAATAATCACTAATTGTCTCTGAATGCATTTAACATTATTTCTCTGAGCTGATGACATCTTTTTAAAAGATAATGATGAATTCTGATTCGCTGGTAGTGAAATTGTTTTCTCACATGAAAGCAACAGAATCCAAATTCAGCTGAAATTTCGTATTCAGTTTTGCTAGGTACTTTAATGTATTGCCAGATAAGTAGATTTCATTTCGAGCCAATATTCTCATTTGATCTTAAAAGTCTAGATCTATCGATGAAGTGAATACTTGTAATGTATTGCTCAAAAACATACGTAAATTTTGAAGTAGTTATGTTCTGTGAGCTGGATGGTTTATTTGCGAAGCTTTCATTGCCTACTAGGCAACATCTTTTATATAAAAGACATGTCAGAAATCACTGCAAGACTCTTCAAACCTTTAGGAATTGACGTCGCAAATAAACCAACAAAATCACTCCACCCAGCTCTACGTCAACCAAAAGACTCAACAGTGAAAGAACATAAAACCAACATCATCTACACAATAAATTGTAACAAGTGCGAAAAACACCACATTGACCAAAGTGGACGTCCCCTTCGTCTTCGTATCCATGATCATAAGCTAGTCGTCAAAAGACATGAAACCCACTCCCTCATATCACTACATACAGACAACCATAGACATCGATTCGACTGGGACAACCAGCGTTCAAATATTAGACAGAGTAAACACCAGGAATGCTAGAGAATGTTTAGAAGCCCGGTATTCCAATGAATCATCAATCAATAGACACATCGAGATAGACTAAATTTACCAACCTATAAGAAGGAAATCTTATACACGAAGGGTCAAGCTTCAGGTCAAGGAAACAATCAGTACCAATACAAGTAGCCTAGAGGATGTGAAAACACACAAAAACAACCAATCACGTTCAAGGTGACCCACCAGGATAGATGACTAATAAACTCGTGAAGAAATCTAAAAGCTCACTTCATCGAATTGAAATATGCGCTGAAAATGACGCCTAGTAAGGCGATAAAAGCTTCGCAAATTAACTATCCAGCTCAGAGAACACAACTACATCAAAATCAACCACCTGAACCACAAATCTTTCCATTATACGTAAATTTAGTAAAAGTTATAGTAACCCTTGTCCCAAAACCGACTCGTTGTAGTCTAAACACAGATAAGCGATGCTTGCGTCCTACCGCATAGCTATTCGAAACTTCCTTGAGAAACGCACAGTCATAAATGCTCCAAAGACAGCAAAAAGATAATTAATTGTGACTAGGATCTATGTATGGTTCCTTGCAAAAAAGATAATAATATCAAAAACTCAAAATTACCTCAACATTGCCGTTACGCAGCCATACAGTCCAGTCCAAGCACAAAACGAGCACTTAGAATCAAGTAGATTATTCCCCAAAAGGTGGGATCAAAATTCTGTCCACAATAATCACACACTGAGGCTTCCTGCAGACAGTCCAAGGTCAGGATGACCTTGATCGATTCAAATAAAAACCCACATCGTATCGCACAACCACAAAGACAAGCACTAAAGTTATAGAATAAACTGGGACAAAGACAAATAAAAAGGATCAAATAAACATGTGATATGCAATTGTCAAAATAAGGATATATGGGGCAGAAGAATATGCATAATTATTGCAAAGTTAGTTAAAACGTCCAAATCAGTATAAACATTGTGATTAGATCGTTCATGAGGAATTTTCCAAAGCATTTTTCTTTTGCACTCCCAGAAGTAATAATGCATTACTATGTGCTATATCAAGCAAACCAACATGTGATTGTACTATACCAAGCTGCCTAATTTCTTAATTTCAAACTAGTTATTAGATTGCGGTGATTTCCTTGAAAATTAAATGGGTGTTTTCTGGTTACTTTTATTCGCCTTTACACGTAAAAGTTAATAATTTCATGGAATAAATAAAATAAATATGCTTGGTTGGAGGCTTTCATCATGAGCTGACTAATGTCAACTAATGTCAGTTAGAGAATCATTGGAAAACAAGATGTGAGTACCAGACAGCTGTTTCGTCCTAGTTTGAGGCTCACACCCAAACCTTCTGGTTAAAAGGCTAGCGAGCTAGCTCGTAGACCATTGAGCCACTCACTGTGACCCGATCCATTGGCCAGCTCATGATTTCTAACTTCTGTCGATTTAACAACATAGAGTGACCACTTGGCAATGTCTTCTTCGATGCCTCATCTTCAACCTGTTTTACCCTACTGGTCACGGCTTCCCACTAGAACCCCAGGTTAACTGCCTGAATAAGGCCAGTTGCTAGTGAGCATCAGATCAATTTTCAAGTATTGATTTTATAGGGATTTTGTTTGATTGGTTGGAGGATTGAAGGTGAGTCGGTAACTCAACGAAGAAGACATTGCGAAGTGATCACGCTATGTCGTAGACTGGCAGAAGTTATAATTCATGCGCCATTAGATTGAGTCCCAGTGGCTGAATGGCATACAAGCTAGCTCGCCTTGTAACCAGAAGGTCCCGAGTTCGAACCCTGTCGGTTGGTGCGTACTGCTGAACAGTCCCATACTAGGACGAAACAGCTGTCCAGTACTCCCAGCTTATTTTCCAATGGTTCTCTAATTGATGTCAGCTCATGATGAAATCCTCCAACTAATCAAACAAAAACCAATACTCGGGAATAAATATTCATTCTGTGTCAAATTTTAAAAAAACAGTTTAGCAGAATAAATTTACGATTGTATAGTATTTTTGAATTACATCAGAAGTGATGTGATTTTGCACTTGGATATAATGCAGACGAACAAAGCCACAATGAGAATTAACAATACCAATTATGCTTTCAAAAGTTATTTTCGAGGGATTTGTTTTGTTTCAACTTTGGAACTTGAAACCAATAATACTACTAATAATAATCAAAACAGAATTAACACAACTATATGCGAACTGTTTCGTCAACGGAACATAACCACTTATTTATGAGTAGATCATACAATGACTCATTTAGTAAAGAAAATTTTTTTCTTTAAAAAGTTATGTTTTCAAGTGGTACAGTCATTTTTATGTAACTAAAATTAGTTAAAACAACAGATTGAGCGAAGAAATATATTCCTTCTCAATTAGTTCCTCATCAGCGGCTCTACACACTACTATATAGTTTTTTACATCAAAAGTTTTACCAATAAAGTGGTGATTTTAGTTCATTATTTTAAGACATGGGGGGATGAAATTAAGAGGTTAAAGCTCATCAAAACAATTAACTAGTAGATGTTAGTAACAAGATATCCAAGTTTAAAAGGAGGGGAGAAAATTAATTACGGAATTGAAGACAAGTTGATTCTTAGACGTTAGCAACAAGTTATTACATAATCAAGAAATTTTTAAAATAATGGTGACTAAGAAGAATAGGATGACTCAGAAGAATTACGTAAAATACAAGCAATTTAATAGAATTAGCTAGAATTGTAAAAATTAACAAAGTCAAAAGATAGCTACAAGGTGAGGGAAAGAATGATTTTTAAAGTCTTAATACACGCTGTGTAGTTGGCCATGGCGAAGAAAGGGGCTGTACAAATTTCTTTTGAACACAGATTTCGCTTGTTCAGATGAATTCCGATTGCTTCTGTTGTATGTAAAAGTCATACTCGTAGACCATGCGAGAGGTTGGGTGATATACGATAAATAACTTTAAAAGCCTTGTTAGAGTGGACTTGATGTCCAGTATCGACGAGATGAGCTAGTATTTAGCTGCGTATAGCTTTATTCGAACCTTCATCGAACCAAGATAGGGGTGTTCGCGAATTCGACGATGAACTTACCTGGTTGTACGCCCAATATAATTAGCTCGACACGGGCATTTAAAGTGGTAAATACACGTGGAAGAGGAGAAACAGGGCAGTCTACTTTTATTTCTTGAACTAAGTATCGGTTGGCTACTTGAAAGTTCTTTTGAAGGCCTCTATCAGACGTTGTGATAAGATCTCATTATTGTCATTACCAGTGAATTGTAATCTTAGTGAGACTTAATTTTTGAGAACTTTCGACCCCTTCGACGCTTTACTTTCTAAGTTAGTTTTTCGGTTCAGTAATTTAGTTGGATATCCATTTCTACTTAGTAGATCACGAATATTACCGAGTTCTTCGTTCAGTGTCTCATTTGAACAGATAACTCTAGCCCGGTGAACCAGACATCTAACCAGATTACGTTTGTATTGTAGAGGTAAGAAGCTCAGGAAGTGAGTATATTGACCAGTGGAAGTAGGTTTTCTATGCAAACGTCTACATATTGTTCCATCTGTTAACATGACAATTCGAAAGACGTCGAATTCAGTCTGTTGATATACAAAGAGGGTTATCAAGGAATTGATTGTAAAAGACAAAGAGGGTCATCTGCTGTCAGAAAACTGATATTTCGATAACAGCAATAATACAAATGATACACTAAGTGTTCAAGTGTTGGTTTGTAGGGATTTGATTGCTACAGGATTTTCATTATGAGCTGAAATTAGTTAGAGAACCATTGGAAAACCTGGGAGGACTGGACAGCCGTTTCGTCCTAGTTTGGGACTCTTCATCAGTGTGAGGACAAATAATTGCCGAAGACATTCGTTTGCGATCGCGCTATATAGTGCATGAATTGGCAGAACTTAGAATTCCTGGGCCATTAAATCGGGTCCCAGTGGCTTAATGGTATACGACTTCGCCTTGTAACCAGAAGGTCCTGGGTTGGAATCCCGGTGGGTGCATACTAGTGAAGAGTCCCAGACTAGGACGAAACAGCTGTCAAGTACTCCTAGGTTTTCCACTGGTTCTCTAACTAATGTCAGCTCATGATGAAAATCCGATACACTAAGTGATTAGGAGTAAAATTTACGAAATATAACATAATGGGGATGAGATGCGGTAAGTTACCTTACGAAACACTTTCGAATGCGGAGCCTTAAGTTTTTTCTTTTATAAGTACTGTTTCGGTTCAACCTGAGTAACAAAAGCATAAGCATCTGGACTGGTTAAATGTCATTCTGCTGATTACTTTTAAAGGTTAATCATTGAGAGCTAAATGACCTGAGTTTAGTGGGTGTTCATACATAGAAAGTGTTAACTTCCTATACTCCTTTTTTGTCAACCAGGCGATATTTTTGTCGTCTACACATCATCAAATTTCATTTCTCTTTGAGTATGATTGACAGAAGTAGACAGCAGTGAAAGCATGTTTCATGAACTCTGTTAAGCCACTATCTGATATTTTGGCAATGTTGTCATTTTGTATCATAAATACAAAATGTACCTCCTTCAAGATTTCGATCTGGTAAGAAGTGATCCATTTCTTCATATTTCTCCCAAATAGTCTTTGAGAGTTTTGATTGTTTAATTTATTTTTCGGATGTATCGTTGAATCAGATGTTCAAAATTTTACGGCACAGAGAAAGGGCAAAGGGTTGCCATGTAACCACAGGTACCAAACTGTTGAAGTTAGTGAAATGTCGTGCAAAGTTTAGTTTAGGGCGAATCAACCTCTGCACTGACCTGTCTTATCGTCCTTAAAGCATTACATATAAGAAAAGGGGTAAAGTACTCAACTTATTTTTGACAGTAAAACACATAGTTGGACAGTTCATGGGGTTCAACAGCTGAAAAGTTTACATAACAAATGATAAGTATGTAGTCTATGCACATTTTATAGAAAAAGACAGAGAGGATCACCTTGTTTAGTGGACCATTCAGCAGACTTGTGATACGGATATCACCTAGAATTAGTCAGTAATCTTAAAATTAGCTTTCTTTAGAAGTTTATTATTATTGCCTCCTTTAATTCCTAGAGGAACATAGGGCTTCAGCCGTGCGTCTCCATTGCCTTCGGTTCTCTGCTAGGTTTTTCACCTGGCTCCAAGTCTGTCCACACGCTTTCATCTCCTCTTCACATGACCTCCTCCAAGTCACCCTTGCACTGACGACCAACTCGCCGCTTTCCTTTCGGGTTCCACTCGAGCAATGGCTTGTCCAATGATGTCACTTGATGGTTTCCTCAGAGTATGGCCAATGCGTCTCCATTTCTTCCTGTCTCTGATCCATCCGTATAGTAGCACTGACTTCACGTTGGAGTTCAAAATTCAGACCTTATTTTTGATGCTGAATGCTGTTAACCTCCACACAGACTTGAGAGTAGTGAAAGTTTGTCTTGCTTTTCCAACTCTTGCTTTGATATCCTCGTCAGTTCCGTTCGCCTGTAGTTGAAACGATGCTTCCCAGGTAGGTAAAAGAGGTTGTTTCTTTCAGGTTTCTCCCATTTATGCTTTATGTTGTCTGTTGTTGTTGCTGTTGGTGGTGTTTCCCAGGAATCTTCATCACCTCTGTTTTCTCTATGTTCACCTGAAGTCCTATCTTCTGTGGATGCTTCTTCTGCCAACTTGTGGCTTTTCACTTAAATATCTTTCAGTTTGTGGGAAATCAGACATGTATCATCGGTGAAGTCCAGATCCTCCGAGTTTTTTGTTAGGGTCCATTTTATGCCTGTTTCCTCATTGCCGACTGTCTATCTGTCGCACTATCCAATCTACTGCAATGAGGAAAATCATTGGCGATCGTAGGCAGCCTTGTCTTACTTCTGTCCTCACTTCGAAGTGGATTACTTGGCATGCAGCATTGTCGTACAGCTGTTGGATGAGTTGTATAATTGTCGGTGGCACCCCGTAGTAGCGAAGTAGTTGCCAAATCACTTCTCGATCGACGCTGTCGAATGCCTTAGAAGTTTATTGGTATTCCAATATTCATTATATTAGCAGATTTAAACAAATAATATCCACTTCAAACATTTGGCTAAATCATATACATACTGATCGCCTGGATTTATAAGTCACAAATAACTAAATGACTAAATTTATCAGCACATATAATGTCACTAATTTAAGAAGTTAGTTACGTAAATTAGCCAGCTATTGAGTGAAAAAAATTTATATAGTTGACATTTATGCATACACACATATTTTTGTTTCAGTCCTTTTTCGAATTCTTGACTTCCTTTCCACTTTCACTAATTTGTAGTCTATCCTTCTGATGATGAGATATTAACTCTCTTCTTTATGCTTTTACCCAAATAATTGATTCTAAGTTTTAATTGTATTATCTAATTCACTCTTTCCGTGTTATTCATCTTTTTCTGCTTTAATGTTTAGGAGAAAGAGAGTAAAATTGGTTATGATATAACGCAGAAAATATATCTGCAAGTAACAAAAGGCAATTATAATATATAGGGCAATAGTGAATTATGCGAAAACAAACTGCGTAAGATAATAAAACCAATTGAAAAGATTAAAAAATAGGAGTCATATAAAAGTTAATGTTAGTAAACAAAAATAAATGCACAAATCACTTACTAATAGGAGTAAGGGGAGATATTTTCTAGCAGCCCTGTGCGTAATTCACAATCTAAAAAAGAAGCTTTCCTATTCTGTCTGTAGTTCTCATAATTTGTTATTGTTTTGTATTCTAAAAAAACCTGCTGACTTCAGAAGTAACTGATGCATACTGCAAGTTTAAACGAAACTTAAGTTGCCTAAGGAAAACAAATACAGCTCTTTGACAAGCTCTGACAAACAGGAATTGTTAATCCAGGGATAATAATAATAATTTACTTTATTTCAAAACAGTACTTGTGATACAGAATGGAATTCTCAGCATTTTTACTACAGTACTGCATCCAGTTAGTACATTATCAACAAATAGAATTCTACATAGATTGAGGAAATCTCAGTTCATAATGACAACAACATATTGACATGTTGGTAGCAAAGGTAAAGCTGAATAGTGTTTGAAAGTGTTAGAAAAGTAGGTGCTATCATATTTACTGGCGTAAGTGAGAGAAAGAAACAAAGCAGCACATAACGGAAAAAAGAGAGAGAGAAAAGGAAAAGAAAGAAAGAAAACGCTGTACCTTTAAATGATATGACTTGGAAAGACGAGATCCAGTTGTACTACTGACCATTTAATAAGTTATAGGTGTCACGCCTAATGCTCTCTTTATCGCACAGAACACGAGCTAAGTAGGGTATGGTTGAGTTTTTGTACTTGCTGGTGCGAGCATATAGTTTTCTATATAGGCTTCTGGTTTTGCCTGATGAGATGCAAGGGGAGAGTTGTGAGTGAAGAGGGTGGTGTGAGTTAGATAAAATGGATTTGGTCCATTTTTCACATGAGTCCATGTGCCTGTCAACCAGAATATTAACAATGTCATATCCTTGAGGTCACTGATTCGACACTACAAATACCTAACAGATCCTCATCAGTCTTCTAGAGGAGCATCAGTTGACTTTCATCATTCTTTTGTTCACTTATACCTACAAGAATTGCTTGCTGCATAACTTTGATCACTCAACAAGAAGAAATGAATTTGTCTTTCCTAAATTCAAAATTTGAATAGTAGGTTTCCGATGTATTTGGTAAATTTAGGATAAATGCTGCTACACACTGTGACATGAAAAGCAGTCAAAACTTCAGAAATATTTGATAGCTCATACCAAATTATCATTATTTTTCCCTTGGGTTCTGAGTAGAACATAAGGCTCCAACACCACATTTCCCCTTTTTTTCCTACTCTCTAAATAATCCTTTCAAGGTGGCTCCGCAGTTGCCCGTAAACTTTTGATTTCCCTCCCCCACATGCGATCTCCTCCACAATACCCTCAGACCCACTTCGTCGTTCCATGCGAGGGCCTGGCAAACAATGACACCCAATGGTCTGCTCAGAATGTATCATTGATATAAGAATAAAACTTGGGCACTGTGGTAGAATGTAATTCCATTATGGGTAAATTTTTATTTTGATAGAGTCTCACAGTGTTATACAGTAATATTTACTGATGACGTTTCGAGCACAATTTATTGCTCATATCACCTTGATATGATTATGAGCAATAAATTGTGCTCGAAACGTCATCAGTAAATATTACTGTATAACACTGTGAGACTCTATCAAAATAAAAATTTACCCATAATGGAATTACTGCTCAGAATGTGTCCGATGCATCTCTAATTTGTTTTTACCATATTTGTTGGATAATACATCCTTTGTTAGTTCATAGCCTGCCAGATTTCCCTGTTGCTTATCCCCATTAGACTAGTCATCTGATCCTTAGTATGAAGCGAAGATTGGTGTTGATAAAAATCTGCAGGAGATTATTAGAAACTACTTTGGTAATGCACGTAATTTTCTAGATTATTTGGCTTAATTGACAGCTTTAGCTGAATAGTATCTGGTTATAGAATGGAGTTAATTGTTTCAAATTATGACGCAATTAACAAGAAAACGTGAGATTTCTACATGTCATTTTAGTTTACACCAATGATACTTTAGGCCTTAGGGTAATATCTTTCTGTGGAACTGGGATTCAAACTGTTTCAGTTAAATTGTGGAGTAGCTAGCCTTAGGATATCAGTAAATTCGGGAATATTTCCCCTTCAATCACGCATCCAGTATTTTGGTATATCTTTTTATTTTACCAACATTCTAGTTATCAGCTTCATGGTGTGCTGAAATATTTCAACTTTTTAGATTTACAAAGCATTCATTCTTATTATTATTAGTTTACCAGATGCATCCTTTGACTTATTAAAACCTTGTTTTGAATATACAGTTAATTTTACTAGTAAGTATTAGTATTATTTGTTTTGTTTTTTCAAGGTTTATTGCCTAAATGTTGGGTATAATTCACAAAAAAATGTGGATACAAGCAACGCTAATTATCTGAACATTAGTAGTAGAACAACCGTGAGGTTATTTAATCTCTGTTTTCTGAAAAATAGGTTGGTTATGCACAATAACTTTCGTGTAACATAGATTTTTCAACGCACACACGTCTACACTCATCACACTTCTACTACAATTTTAATGGTATAAAAAAGTGTGTTTTTTTTAAAATATTTTGAAGGCTAGAAGTTTTTCAGTCATTTCTGTGTATTGTACTGTTCTTTTTCCTTAAAAAGGAGGGTAAAATCGGACATATTTTTACTTCAGTTCATTTCGTTTACTATTTCATCACTCATTACCCCTAAAAAATATTGCTTGACTGTAGTGCTTTGGGGGCAATATTAGCTTTCTTTTTATCATGCATAGGCATGATGCATTACTGTAAAGTATTCTATAATATGAATAGTTAATTTGGACTATTTCCTACACTAACATTTATCTTTACTAATACTACAGTGGTGATACAGACAATGTCTGCGCCTACGGAGTATTATTCTCACATACTCCTACAGTTCAATTCGGCATTAACAACAGACTGCGATATATATCTATTTGAACATTCTATTCGATGTCAGAGACAGAATACTTTGCCCACGTTTATATACTGTATTAACAAAAGAATACTATGTATATTTGAACATTGTATTTCATTTCGTTTGATGTAAAGCGAAATCATACGCTCGGTGATAGGTTAAAGAATATAAACCGTATAGATATAAACAGAGGTTTCCTTCTGTTGTTACAGTAGTAGTAGTAGTAGTACTGATTACGAAGTGTTGATCATGTCATATACAACTGTAAGCATTTTTTATGGTGTCATTTAAATGTATGACAAAAATGATTGCGCAACTGATACCAGTAAGCTGATATTGAACTGTCTGTCTGTCTGTTTTCGAAATAGAACTTTGCATATATGTGCGGCAACTCAAGTCGTCACACTCCATGTAGCACACAAAGCAAGAGAAGAAAGTAGGAGAAATGCATAATAAAGACAGTAAACAGAGGTTTGAGACAAAGGAATAGTAATAACGAAGAAAAAAACAGTTTCATTGGAAATCATAAGTCACAAGGAGTGGATACATCTGCGCCAAGCATTGAGAACGATTTTGAGGCATATCACCAATTGTATCCAGCCATTGGTGTTTACCGTCCCGATGACCCCAACCAGTCAGGAAGTCTACACCTTCCTATGTGGCTTAAACTAACTGTTGTGGATTTCATTGACTGATTAAGTCATGTTTTCGTTTGACCACCGCTAGCTCTTTTCCAGCCTGACCCTATATTAGCTAACATTGCCCGTCGAGGAAGGCGATGACTAGGCATACGTAACACATGTCCTAACCATCTCAGTCGATGTAATTTCACAGCCTCGTCGATTGATTTCCCTTCCTTACCTAGCACTCGACGCCTAACCTCAATATTGCTCACCTTATTACACCACTTCACACGGGAGAGAGAACACAGACACCTATGCTCGAAGAGAGCTAATCTTTTCATGTCTTCCGCTCTCAATGGTCAGGTCTCACAGCCATAAAGAAGAACGAGCGGACTGCTGAGCAGTACACACGCCCTTTGTTCGATAGTTGGATATCACGCCTACTCCAGAGACGGCGTAAACTGGCATATGCGAAACTAGCCCTCTGTATTTGTGCTGAGATTTCGTCAGAGATCAACTTGTTGGGTCTGATGGTACTTCCCAAGTAAGTGAAGTGGTCAACGTGCTCTACCACTTCACTTCCTATTTGTAATCTAGGGGTCGGTGTAGTCCAATCCTGCAACATCATCTTATATTTTACAGGGGCGAATCGCATGCCAAACATACGAAGACTGCTGCTCAAGGTTTTCAGAAGACTCTACATTTCGTCAGCGTCCTCGACTAGAAGGACTATATCGTCTGCATATTCTAAGTCAACGAGATTATTCCCTGGTAGCAAGTCAATCCCTGAGTCTCTGAAGTGAGTGAGGTAATACGTTGGAAGCCTTGGACTTAGGTTTCGTGTTAGTCGGCACTCGTCAGTAAAGTGTATCTGAAGTGTTGAAGGAACTCATGTCTCTTCTGAGATTCAAACCCAGGTCATTCAGTGTTGTAGTCAGAGATGTTACCACTGAGGTATTCGGGCTCACGACCGAACTACTATAGGAATGTACTGAATACTTTTGACTGGACACTAGTCAGTAATTAGTTGAGTGTATCTAATAAGGTCAGGATGATTTCAATTAGCCAGGAGCTTCTGATTAACTATCTGATTATGTGTCTTTGAAAGTAACCAAATGACTCATTTGTACATTGGTAATATGTTAACCAGAAGTTCTGCAGAACGATACTTTTTTTAAAAAAATTTATTTCCTAACAAAGTGAATTTCATGAACAGAAAAGAACTGAGTGTTGTTAACCAGTGTAATTTTGTTCACTTCAAAACTACTGTATTTTGTCATCGGTATATTCCATACTGTACAGTTTCGCAAGGATATGACGAAGGAAGTTAAAGATACGATTATGAATTTTGATTCAGGCTCTATTCGACATGTTTTAAGCTTACAATCAATTGAAAGGGATTTGCAAAAGTCTGAGGTTATTCAATTAGGCCAGAAATGACAAAACAATTCATGTGAAGTAATATTTTTGATATCAATTGCTTCTACATTTCAAAATAAACCTATTTCTGAAGTCAAAATAAGTTTATCTGGTACGACACACAGTGATACAGTATTATTAACTGGATGACGTTTCGAGAACACTTTATTGGTCATAATTATTTCAGTGAAATCGCACGGCTTCATAATCTGCATTATATATTTTTTTCATCATGAGCTGACATCAGTTAGAGAACCATTGGAATACAAGCTAGAAGTACTGGACAGCTGTTTCGCCAGCCTAGTTTGGGACTCTTCATCAATACGCACCTACACCATGGAGCCAGTAGATTTGGACCCAGTGGCTTGATGGTCTACGAGCTCGCCAGCAGGTCCTGGGTTTGAACCCTGGAGGTGGGCTGCGTACTGATGAAGAGTCCCAAACTAGTGGGACGAAACAGCTGCCTGTCCAATACTCCCAGCTGGTTTTCCAATGGTTCTCTAACTGATGTCAGCTCATGATGAAATCCTCCAACCAATGAAACCAATTCCCTACAAAAGACAATACTTGAAAATATATTTTTTCCTCTCACTCTTGTTGTTTATTACTGTATTCTTAAATGTGGTATAGGCGTTACGTCTTTTAGATCATACGTGATTAACTTCTCTCTCTACCTAACTATATTAATTTTTAGTACTTCATTTCTATTCCACCCTATTGGTATGATTACATTCATGTGAGTGCATTGCAATAGTTGACCTTTTTTCTACATTATGTAAATTTGCAGGATCAGTCATTCCAGCTAGCTCTAGCTAAACTTCTAAGTTCCAGTAATCTAAAGTATGAATTCAGACAGTGAATTTGCATAGTGATTAAACTCATAAATTTATTTGCTCTTAATTTTAAACCAGCTATGTCTTGTCAAGTCTAAAAGATTTCTGACTCATCATTTCCTCTTCTTTCTGGACCATTATTTCTAAAGATAGTTTGACTTTCAAAATAACGTGATTTCTATTGAAGTCAAATTGGTCAGCTGACATTTCTTTGTTTGGCTGATCATTTTCTTCTCTCATATCCCTTTATACAAATATGAGGCACTTGAACGTCCACAGTGTGCACTGATGTTGAATCTTTTATCGATAATGTCTATTCTTCATACTGAAGTTTTAACTAATTCTGTTTGTACTTTGATTAAATACTAGCCAGTAACTAGTGTGATGTGTCTTGTCCCTCCTTTGGTGCAGACTGGATTCTATAAGTCACATTTGCAATAGGGTGCCACCATTGTGGACGGTTCACCATCACGGTGCACTCTGAATTGTTGATGTTAGATGGTTGGAGGTAATCGGCAGGAAGTCTTGCTCGACCAAGGTTTCGTGCTAGTTGGAACTCACCAGTCAGCAAGGCATATCTGTAACCTTGAAGGAACTCGTGTTCTTCCTGGGATTCGAACCAGAGTCACCTGCTGCTCAGCTTGAATAGCTCAGTGGTAACGGTTTTGACTGCAGCACTGAGTGCCCCGGGTTTGAATCCCAGAAGGGATATGCGTTTCTTTTTTGGCTTTCCTTACAGCTTGGATGACTATTTCAATGGAATAGCATTCAAAAAGCACATTACTCAGAAACTCTGAATTGTTTTCAAGTGAGTTAATTCATAAACAATGCTGGTAATGTGTATTTAACAATCCTTTTAAATGACTGATTTCTAAACCACATTATGTCAATAATAATTTTGTGGGTTGAAAATGGGAACATTTAACTATGATATCATTGATTTATTTCACTGTTTGCTACTTCAGGCTGCATTGAGACAAATTTGCTATTTACGGGTATTTCAGTTATACTGTTATCATCTGGTTATTTTTTCCTTATGTTCCGAATAGAACAGACGACTTTAGAGGCAATACCTCCGCTCCAATCGCATCTCCACCGTCATTTTCAGCTACTACACCTAATTGACTACAAATTTTAATTTCCCCTTCATATGATCTCTGTGTGACAATCAGATGCACAAGCAGTTGTTTCCTTTTTCGATTTCCACTCCAGAGCCTATTGTGGGTTGTCAGTTAAATGTTTCCCCAGAGTGTGTTTGATCCATTTCCATTCCCTTCAGTATGTTTACTGAGCAATAGCTTGTTGCCTGTGATCTGATCTTCACTACTGAGTGAAGCTAGGGACTTTTATCCAATACTTTTCACCGTGTAACTATTAACAGCAAAAGCAGTCATTTCACTTAAGAAAGAGTAAATTACAGTGACACCAGGTGTGAAGCGATGAAGGCTAAAATAACTCCATCCTAATTTGAGATGAAAAGTAAAAGAAATATAAGTAGTCGTAAATACTAAGATATTATCAGACTAATTCATTTGTAGATAAATTTTATAGACAGTAATATCTCAAATGGTATCACAGTGACCTCTGACCCAGATATCATCCCCGAAATGAACTCGGATTGTACACTTATACTCTTAGTATAGAAGACAGTAGATACTTTTAATATTTGTAACGAGGATGGGTCATTTTTAGATGAATGAAAACAAGACAAAGAAATTTGAGTTACCTGGTTGCGTTGATTGGATAGTGGTTAGTAACTAGTGTGATGTGTCTAATCCTTTCTTTGGTGCAGACTGAATTCCATTAGTCAAGTTTGCAATGTGGCCACTATTCTAGTTGGTTCGCCATTACGGTGCATTGTGAATAGTTGATATTAAATTGGACATGAGTTCCTTCAATATGGCAGACATGCCTTGCTGACGAGTGCCAAAAAGGACGAAACCTAGGTCCAATACCTCTTGCAAAATTGCCTCCAACCATCTAATATCATCAGTTTACTTATCTGCATTGTAACTGGTTCATGGTAGTTTTAAACCATATTGTTTTTTCTTTGGAATGGGAAAACAATGACGAATTTCTTCATCAAGGTTAGGGACTAGTTCGGACTACCTAGGAGTAAATCGTACTGTATAAACTACATGAGAAATTCCACAGAATTAGAAGAACGCATACAGACAAGAAAATTATCAAATATGAAATTAAATCTCATAAATTATCGGAAATCAGCGAGTAGAGACCATGTGACTGTAACTTTACAAAATAAACTTTTTATATTCATAGAAGAAGGTTAGATTTTTCAGCGTTGAAAATGCCTGAAACTGATAATTACTTATGAACTCAAAACTCAATATTATATGCTGCTAACTGATTTTGATAGGTTGTTGTATGTCAGTCACACTAATCAGTGACGCTTGTTGGCCAGATTGAAGAGATCTCAGGGCTAGAAGGCCATTTGGCTCGTTTGAGGCCTAGCTCGTCAGTGGTGGAAATGGTTTGACTCAACTTAAAGAGCTGAATCAGTTTGAAACACTCAGATTCTGAATAGCTACTTGAGTGAACTGGTAACAGCATATTCCAAATTCGTCATCTGTAATTTACACACATACACTACAGTTTCCGCTGGAAACCGAAGTTTTTCAGATTACAATGTGTGATCTGCTTGACTCCATAAATGGTAATCTGGAAAGCCAGCATGAATGTATTACATTATATACTAATCAAAATTTGGATTAAATATAACAAATCAGCTTTGGCCAGCCAGTTCATTATATTGTTGGTTCACATTCAATAATGGTGCAAAATATGCCCTGTGGACTAAATAGGGTGATACTGAATGTACAATAGGAATCAGTGATTAAACGTAAGAAAGAATTTTAAACAGTTTAAAATTAATAAACGATGAGTCAGTCTGAATACAATAATAGAAGTGCTCAGTAATAGCTCAAAATGAAGACGAAAACTGCTATTCCACTAAGTGGAAGCACAGGATATGAACTTAAATATGTATCTGAAATATCAACGGATATTTTACATGCAGATCAGTGAAAGAAGAACAACTTAAATTAGCCTAGTTCAGAGTAAGTTTGACATCAAGAATTCAGCATCACGCATCATTTCAAACGCCGAAGGACTAAGCCTCGAGAGCCAAACCATCACTAACTGATAATGCAGGTACATCCAGCCTGACTAGTCCCGAATGGGACGAAATGCGCATCGGGGATTCCACTGCTAGTCACCACCAAACAAATAACTTCCAATTAATCCTTCCAGCAGCAACATCCAGCGCCAATCACCATCAACGGGAGGGATTTTATGAAAGAGGTTACTTCATTCACTTATCTAGGTAGGGAGCATTGTCTCAACTACAGGAGGAACGGACGAGGATGTCAAATCGAGAATCGGGAAGGCGAGAAACACATTCATCAACCTGAAACCAATCTGGAAATCTTCGTCACTCACCATCAACAACAAAATGATTCGGATTTTCAATACAAACGTCAAATCAGTCAGTTCTTCTATACGGATCAGAAACTTGGCCAGTGGGTCACAAAGAATATTTCCAACAGCCTGTTGCAGACCTTTATCAACAGCTGTCTTCGCTGGCTCTATACTGAAGATCAGATGGCCGGAAAGAATCACCAACAAGAAACTATGGGAACAAACAAAACAAGAACCAATCGCCCAACAAATATGCAGGAGAAAGTGGAGATGGATTGGACACTCGCTGAGGAGGCCGCTGGGTGACATCGTGCGTCAGGCCAATGCTCGAGTTGAACCCGAAGGGGAAGCGGCGAGTGGTTCGTCGGTGCAAGGGTGACATGGAGGAGATCGTGTGAAGAGGGGTTGAGACAGTATGGATTCACATGAATGCAGGTGAAAAGTACAGCAGAAGACAGAAGCAAGTGGAGACGTGTAGTTGAAGTGCCTATGTTCCACTTGGAACCCAAGGGAACAATAATAATAATAATCCTTATAAATTGTGGAGCAGACTGTACTAGGAGCTACCATGTCAACGGAAATCAAGCGTTTCGGTGCACTATCATCAGTCAACCTGAACGATGAAGCTTTTACTTTATGTTACCGAGTAGTTGACTTAAGATATTTATTTGGCTATATACCACTGATTTAAGAAAAAAATTCGTGAAACATCTATACGTCTAAATTTGTGATTTTATGGTTTCTAAAAAATGAAGAATAAGTAAATTTGATATACAGCTTAGCTTTTAATGGAAATTTTTTTTTCCACAGTGATTTACTGTCTAAATCTGTTTAGCATTACTTATTATCCTTATTTTATGAAGATATTTAAGATTATATGAGTTTTTCTAGGTGTATGTTAATGGAAAGAAAAACGGCTAATGGTTTTTTTGTCTCCCTCTTCAGCCAACTCAAAAGTTCTTCAATTGTCTTGTAAAAATTTAAAGGTAAAAAGGAATTCAGAGAAAGAAAAAGAAAACAACTCATTTAGTGCAGACAGAAGAGACATTTTTCGAATTTAACATTATTTTCTATGTTAAAATAAACAGAAAATTACTCAGGATCTATAGTCCAATACTAGGACAGATATTATCAAAGTAGGAAAATTACCTACATAATGCTGTATATGTCTTTTTTTCGCTTTCAGACTTTAGCAAATATATCCCCACTTGAGAATATATTGATAAAGTAGGCATTTGGCATCTCTTCAAGTCTACCCAAAGTTAACTGAAGTACTGTCATATGCTTTTTAAGGAAATTTAATTATATATGTATGCGTATATGTGTAAAGTGTTTTCGGCTGATCTAATTTTAAATTGTCAGTTTATATTAGTATTGACAAAAACAACTTCATTTTCTCAGTTGAATATTGTATTGACTGTACCTGTCGAAACTTAAGTATTTTAGTTCGACAGCAGGAACCACTCGATGCTTTCTTCTGCATATCTCACTAAACTTCTGGAAGTCACACACACACACAACACACCAAAATTATTCTAAAACTTTAAAGAGGGGAATTTGACTTGCAGAATCTGTGGTAGCATTCAGCTATAACAACATATCACAAAAATAATACAAAAATGCCATCTTTCATCTATAAAGTTCAGAAATCTCTCAGATAGAAAAATAAATACATACTGTTGACCAAACACAATTTCAGAATCAATCGAAATATTCTTAACAAGGTGGGGTCAGAACTCTGTCTACAAGAATCAAATAGAACAAACACATTTCCCATAAGCAGTTCAAGGTCAGGCAGTCCTTCCACGAAATAGCTTTGACTCCACTAAACAAATTGCAGGCATATAACAACACTATCACACAACAGTAAAGTGAATCATTAAGGTTAGACATCAAACAAAAATCAAAGACAAATAATAAGGATTGATTCAGAATGAAATATGCAGGTTTTAGGAAGATGATATACAGCTTAGGTGGGGGAGGGAAGGGTAGTAATTACAAATTGAGTTGAAATATCCGAATAAGTATTAATATGTCAGTCGATTGCTTGTGGAGGGATTTTTAGATCGGTTGTTCTGCTACGTTTACTACTTTTGCATTTAAAGTCTCTTCCATACTAAATGTCCTTTTACTGTTACAGCTTAGCAGAAATTTTCTCAGGTATAAGAATAAAAGTGATACCAACCAAACGAAATGAAATGAAGTTTATTTGAATTGAACAATCCCGCTCCACCTTAAGATTTTGTTATCATCATTTATTGTAACATAAACTGTGTACCATATGAGTATCAAAAGATGCTCCACAAAACTCTGCCATCATTCCTTAAATAACCGTAGGTAGGTAGGTAGTGGAAAGTCGTGACCAGCAGGGTAGAACAGGTCAAAATTGGGGACAAATACTCGCCGAAGACATTGGCTAGCGGTCGCGCTATGTCGTGAATTGGTAGAAGCCGGAATTCATGGACTGGATATTGGATTGGGTCCCAGTGGCTTAATGGTCTACGAGCTCGCTTGCTTATAACCGGAAGGTCGTGGGTTCAAACTCCGTGTTGTGGGTGCGTACTGATGAAGAGTCCCAAACTAGGCTGACGAAACAACTGGCTGTTCGGCACTCCCAGGTTTTCCAGTGATTCTCTAACCGATGTCAGCTTATGATGAAATCATGTAACCAAAAAACCGTATTCATGACTCAGAAATTCGTTTGAATAGATTTTATCTTTATTTCAAACATTCACTGTACTTAATTATAAGTAAATTAAAGCAACTTTTCCCAAAACTCAAGATTGTTAGCAATCCATATAAAGTAAAAGTGTGGCAATAAATGAAAGCATTACCTTATACTAGTTCACTAATTACAAGTATCACATAAATTAAAACAATTAGTCTCTTTGATAAATTTGAATCAGGCATTTAGAAGACAAATTTTCTCACATGCCGAACATTTTCGATCCCTGTACCTGCGATTTAAGGACAAAATTCTGTGGACTCTACTTCATACTGTATCTACAAGTTCACCTGCAGTTGTGGTGACACCTATATAGGTAGGACCAACAGAATGTTCCAATGTCGTCAAAAAGAACATGTTCCAAAATGGTTACTAAATCATATAGAAAATCCCAATGTGATTAATCTGAATAGAAATCCAGCATCATTCATTGCAAAGCACTTATCAATATCAGGTCACAAAATCAATATTATTGACTGTTTCACAATTATTTGAAGGTTGATTATTGAAGGTGATGGAAGCACTTTGGGGGATTAATCACATACAGCCTAAACTGTGTGTACAAAAACAATAGACTTCAACCTTCGTCTACCATGGAATACTTGACCTATGTCAGTTCGTGAAAAATCTTCAAATTTTTATCATTCATCACAATACAGACTATTCGTCAAATGTGAAACATAGGTTCAATTAAAAAAATATCTCTACAACCACATAAATTAGCTATCCTTAACTTTAAGATCAGAATGTAACAGCAACTTTAACTATGTTCAGTATGAGATAACGATAAGAAAAAGTACTAAGAACTAAAGTAAGGGAAAGAGTCCGTAGTTTGTTTAGACTTCAGTTTTAATGACCTTTTTATGAACATATTTAAAAACTTGATGATTTGAACTCCAAAAATCTCTTAATCAATCACTTCAATGAAAACAGAATTTCTGTAGTAAACGACGTTAGTTTCATGTACCACAAAAGAGAAGAACTTCTCGACCCGTTTCCTTAGGAAGTTTTAATAATGCAACAAGTTTCTTTGAGTACAAAACCTGAAAGCAATCTAGTGTGACTGAGATTAGAATTTCATTACAACAATTGGAAGGTTGAACTGTCACTAGTAACTTCTGTATGGCACTTAATCCCTTTCCAGAAGACTATTTTCACATATAGTATTTATTTTAGATAGTATTAACTATGTAGTAAAGTTGGCAGTGTGCCAGAGGATCTCACTGAATTTGTTAACATCAAATTAGCCAACTAACGGAATTTAAGATGAATACTATACACAAAATCTTTTTTTTTGAAAAACTTATTCCTTGAGAGAATAGAAAGAAAATCAAAACAAACAAAAGGGAAATTATTAAATTATCACATTGTTTACAAAGTTGCAAGTATTACATCTCTGTTCGCCTGTGATATGATTGATAAATGCGGTCTGAACTGCCCACATGGTCCGGCGTTCGATCCCCGGCCGACGCACACTCAATATCAATAGTCGGCTTGCTAAATAAGGGCTACGGATATCACATGTTGAAAATTCCATACCTGTACCAAAATACTGTGTGGAATCAAGCTATAATAAAAAAAATAAATTAACTTAACATACTGATGAATCTACAATAATTTGCGATCAAAATATCAGCCACCATGAAAATATGATAAATGGAATACGAAGAACAGTATCAAAGGATTGAAATTTAGTAAAGAGCTTTTACTTTCTCAAAGACAGTCAAATAAAATTGAAAGCAATGTTTTTTTAGGTGTTTTTTATTACAGCTTGATGCCACACCGTATTTTCAGTACAAGTATGGAATTTTCAGCATGGATATCGGTAGCCCAAATTTTGCAGGCCGACCATAGATATCGGGTGTGCGTCGGCAGGGGATCGAACCCCGGACCATGTGCATGGTCGGCGAGAGTTCTAATCACTGTGCCACCGACGCACTGAATATAAATGCATTTTAAATTATTTTTGGCCCGAAAGCAACTGTTTAAGTATGCAGTAAAATTAATTCAAGATTGTAGGCAAAAGTCAGGGTATGCAACGGTCTGAATGCTGATGTTCAACTCTTGGAATAGTCTCAGAACTACTTACTCGATAATACTGAGGTATAGTGCAATGCGCGTCGGTAGCACAGTTGTTAGGACTCTCACCGACCATGCACATGGTCCGAAGTTCGATCCCCTGCTGACACACACCTGAAATCAATGTTCGGCCTGCAAAATTTGGGCTACCGATATCACATGCTGAAAATTCCATACTTGTACCAAAAATAAGGCGTGGAATCAAGCTACAGTCAAAAATATAAAAAATGTCACAATATATATCTAAATGTTACGTGATACTGATGAAGATTTTAAGCTTATAGGAGTGATATTGGTTTAGTTAAGTCCGCCTTACTGAATAGTGTAGTTGTGGAACTACTATTGTCTTTCTAGGTTGCTTTTTCAGCACAGGCTTCGACACCGTGTAGGTTTCCGGAATCCTCCATGAGCTTGTTGGTTATCTTTCTTGGTGACCTTGGATATGGTTGTCTGTTAGCCTCTTCCCTAATCGTATTGGAGTGGATGGTTTTATTTGGCTGTCAAAAGACAGGATATTGAAGGAAACCAATTCGACTAGAAGCATGTGCAGATCATAGACAAAGGTAAAACACAAAGCACCAGAGAATTCTTCGACGTCAGCCATCCTGACTAATCTGCAATCAACAGACGCATTGCTAAAAATCTGTTTTCTCAAACAATAAGAAAAAAAGTTTAGTGGATAAATGATCGAATATCAAATCAAGAAAATAATCGATACTATTACAAGTAGACAAAAGGGTAAGAAACTTTCCGGAAACAGGCGGTGAAGTCCAAGATAAACAAGAGAGACAGCCTATAAATTCATAAAGTTATCCAAAAGCCTGCAGTGCAGATGTCGCCTAAGAAGACAGTGAAAGCTCCACAATTAAACCATCCGATTAAAATAGAACACGACTACACCAGTGCTAAATAAAGTAACAAAAAGACAAAAAATAATTATTACCTTATGACAGTGTTAGTTTAGTTGAACTAATGTAAACTTTTAATAATCTTGGTTAAATGATAATCAATAATTATTAAACTTCTTATATAAACCCTCTAAATTCCATATTCAACAGAATTATCGGATTAAATCAGCTGAAAAAAACTTTAGGCATTGGAAGTTAAAGCTATAATCATAACGTATGACAGAAACAGTCTTATCTAACTAAAGAAAGCACGGGTTAGATTATTAATATTTTAACTGTGAAAAGATTAACCTTAATATCTACAGTTTTTGTTATAATGAAGGATAAAAGTAATCTTTAATTATAAGCCATACTTCAATCATTTAACCATTTTAAGTTGAAAAAAAGGTTCATTCAACCTGTTGACTATTAATTTTCAAGTTATTTCTTTTTTTGTTTTAATTAATTCGACTTTAAAAAGGCGGTACGCTTGAAATAACAGTTAAAAGATTATGTTTACTGCTGTTTGTGCAGTACTGATATCTCTTATAGGATTATAAATTATATATTTTTGAAATTTAAATATGGAAAGTATTTTTATCAACACCCTACTGAAAAAAACACGTCCAAGCATCATAAAAATAAATAAGAATAATAAGTGTATAAAATACTACAGTCGACTTCCCTAGTAATGCTAGGTCACCATAGCCATTTGTTTTAAACTAAGTAATGTTATAGTGTATGCAAAATAGAAATTAGTGATGCCTAAACTATGAAGTGTCCTGATACGTGTTAGGATTTTGAAGTTTACTGAGATGAATTCAAATAAGTAGCTTTCTGAATCATAATGGACATAACTAGTCAATTTATGTTTCATGTTAGTTCACGGCTTGGCATCAAATACAGAGCCATTGAAAATCGCCAGCTGTTTCGTCCTAGTTTAGGACTGTTTAGCAGTATACATGCATGACTCCATCGAGGATCGAACCGTGCAAACTAACACTTCAATGCGACTGAAAGCATTAAAGAGTTTTAAACAAAAGAGAAATTCTTTTTTGCACTCCTTACATTTCGAGAGGAACACAGCGTTTCAAGTTTCATTGAGGATAGCGTTGTTTTTACGGTGCTTAACCCTCATTCTTTTTACCAGTTTACTATCGGCTGTATGAGGTTTAGGAGTACTTTGATTGGACATTAGTAACTAGTGTGATGTGTCTACTCCTTTCTTTGGTGCAAGTTTGCAATATGGCCACCATTCTAGGTAGCTCGCCATCACGGTGCACATTGGTTTGATGATATTAGATGGTCAAAGGCAATCGTACTAGATGGCACTCACCAGTCAGCAAGGCGTATCTGCAACCTTGAAGGAACTCATGTCCTTTTTGAGATTCAAATCCACGTCACTCAGTGCTGCAGTCAGAAACGTTACCACTGGGCTATTCGGGCTCGCGATTGACCTCCTTTAGGACTGTAGTGGGTATTTTGATTTGACACTAGTAACTAGTGTGATATGTGTAGTCCTATTTTTGGTGGCAGGAAATAGAACCCAGAACTTATAAGTGTTTGGTAAGCACTCTACTACTAAACCACTGAGGCATAAATGTCAAAGCAATGGGCGTGTTTATTTTTTTAAGATGCTATGCAAAAGCAAACAATCAAAAAAATAACAGACAAAATAATAAGTGAAGTGGAAATAATCTCTTCTAAAAACCTTTTAGACAAGACTGTGGTAGTACCACCCATAAAAATTAACGCATTGGTAGGTACTTGGTCGATAATATTAATTTTTTTTCATTTTTAGTTTAGCGGTAGTTGAATAAATCTCCTTTCCTTTGATGTTCAGTTTTTAAATAATTTCGAATCAAGGGCAAAAAACCATCATATTATTTATTTTTCGGTCTTTAAATTGTGCACGTGTTGTTTTGATACTATTCCTTTTATTGTACCTTTTTTGAATTCTAGAATCCGTAAACATGACTGTAAATTACCTTATCCAGTTCTGTGTTTCGTTCCATTTCCGCTTTTCTCTCAGTTTACTAACGAAGGCAGCTTGAATTCATAGAATAAATTGAAAATTTTTGAATACTTCAAGATATAAGTTGATAATATTCAGTTTAAATAAACACCTATGATACTCTAAAGTAAGCAGTACTTCCAAACTAATCGAGGGGTTATTAAGTTCTATGAACTTATGTTTACATTTTCAAGTGGATACATCTTAAATTTTCCCAAGTATCAAATAATTATACGAATATTTCGAAGTTTTAGAACGTTAGAAGTCCTGTTCATGTAAACTTAGAAGAGATTGAATATTAACAACATCGAACACAAGGAACCTACGCTACAAAAAAATTCATCGACAAAATACCAGTAAATAATTTCTAAAAGTAACAACTTGATGGAATGACTCAGAAGTTTATACTTCAGTTATTTTTGAGTAAAGCAAGAACAACAGTGGTTTGTGCAGAATAATATAGTACCATCATTGCTTATTTCATTGGCTTATCATTAGCTGCTGCTTACAGCCTAAAGAAATTATTATTAAGTTCATGTACGGAAAAGTTTTAACATACTTGCAAATTTTACATGATGTCAGTTGACAGGAGGTTCTACAATTGGTGAAAGTGAGTAACTAATAAATTGGGTAACAATGTACTGAGTTCAATTAAAATCATAGAAACAAGAGAAAAGAAAAATTACACTATATCAAAGGGGTTGGGGTAAGCTCAAAGCCAAAGATTCCGTAATTAAACGAAGGAGAGAATAAAGACATCCAGTTACCAGGGCAAGTAAAGACTGATAATTGCTTCTTTCTGAACACATTAAGCAGTTATCAGTCTTTACTTGCCCTGGTAACTGGATGTCTTCATTCTCTCCTTCGTTTAATTACGGAATCTTTGGCTTTGAACTCACCCCAGCCTCATGCCTAACCTTTCCTCTTTACCAGTCTTATTACTGGCTTATCCAGGTGAATGGGTGCCTCGGTAGGGGATCGAACCCCGGACCATGTGCATGGTCGGCGAGCGTCCTAACCGCTGTGCCACCGACTGACGAATTAACTTGCAAAATGAGAATTCAATCCAAAGTAGTTCAAGTAAGTCATCAGAATTCGGGTGGTTTGAACTGATGCAGCTGTCTGATATAAGTCAAACCGTGTACATTTTCTGATGATTTTGGCCCCTAAACGAGCGAAACCACCGTCTGGTGTTAAGATAGCTTTTATCTAGCTGGACAGTACTACTGGTATATGTGACAGGTATCCAGCTAAATATATAAACATTAAAAACATTTATGTTTCATACAATTAAGGAAATTCTGTTTCATCTTTATTCCGATAAACTACCCATTAAGTCCCAGATGAATTCATTTGCGATTTATTATTTGTGAAATATGTAGTACACCAGTGTATTTGAATTAGTTAAGCGTATACGTGGTCGGTGGCATAGTGGTTAGGACGCTCGCCGACCATGCACATGATCCGGGGTTCGATCCCCGGTCGGCGCACTCCTTTACCTCGTTAAGCCAGAACTAAAAACTAGTGAAGAGAGAAGGATGGGCATGAGGCTAGCGACCCTATCCAGTAAAAATAAACACTGCTACAGAAACTTCAAGCCTCTAGCCTGAAGCCTTATGTTCCACTGGGAACGTGAAGGAAAAAAAATTACGCGGTTAGGGGTTCGATCTCCAGTCAGTAATGACTGGTAAAAAGGGAAGGTTGGGCATGAGGCCAGTAACTCGACCCCGTAAAGATAAACACCACTGCTACTGACTGACTGGTTTCAGCGTAGAACTTTGCACCGATACGAGGCAGTTCGAGTTGCCACACTTCACTCAGCACACAAAGCAAGAGAAGAAAGTAAAAAGAGATTCAAAACTGAGATATGAGACAAAAAGAATAATAATATGAAAGAAAGATTTAGTTTTATTGGATGTTGTAAGTCACAAGGAGTGGATGCATCTGCGCCAACCATTGAGAACGATATTGAGCCATATCACCGATTCTCACTAGCCACTTGTTTTTACTCTCCCGAGGACCCCAACCAGGAAGTGTATGCCTTCCCTTATGGCTTAAACTAACTGTTGTGGATTTCATTGACTGCTTAAGTCATGTTTCGGTTTGACCACCACTGGCTCTTTTCCAACCTGACACTATGTCAGCTAACATTGCCCGTTGAGGAAGGCGATGACTAGGCATACGTAACACATGTCCTAACCATCTCAACCGATGTGACTTCACAGCCTCGTCTATTGATTTCAACTCCCACCTACCTAGTACTCGACCGAGGCCTCGCCTCAATATTTCTCACCCTACGATACCATTTCACACGAAAGATAGAACACAGGCATTTATGATCAAATACAGCTAGCTACCCTTTACATGTCTTCCACCCACTACCGAAACTTCAAGCCTCTAGCTTGAAGCCCCCTATGTTCCACTGGGAATATAAAGGAATAAAATATTTTAAAAAATCTATATATATTGAATGAAATCTGTCACTGTTAGCTAATCTGTTATTTTATTTAATCCTTGTTATTTTTTTTCACTGTTTTCGTCATTATTGTTAAAGAGTGAAAACAATGCATTTATCTGATAAAAAGTTATCAATGGAAAAGGGAAAACAAATATATTACAACACTTATTTTGCTTTATACAAATAAATATATGTAGATGATATCACTAATCAGAAAAAAAAAGAGAATGTTATTACACACAAACCTATTCAGTATTTTTCATTTTTGTTACAAAGAGCGTAAAAAGACCATAAATAAATGGTCGTTTGATTATGCTGCAAAATGAGAATCAACTCTTTTATGATAAACAGAAAAAGTTGAAAGAACAACAAAACAACAGTACTCTGAAGTGTATAAGCAGGGTCAAAAGCTTCAATATTTTAGATGAAGTATAATGGAATAATAAATAGATAACATAAGAGCAATATATATGTATATCTTCATATTTTCGACTAAATGTCGTCATTATTATTATTAAAGGAAGTTATTATATCAAATGAAGTGTCAGCAAAAGTAGATTGGGTCGTCAGATCGATAAAGTGTAAAAAAATATCACCAAAACAATCCTGTTATGATCATGTTATACACTGATTATGCGTTTCGCTGTAAGCCAGTGTCTGTTATGCGTTTATTTGGTTTCAGTACATTATAGGGACCACAGTGGAACATACGGCTTCATCAGAACATCGCCATTTCACTCTGTTCTCCACAGACGTTCCCAGCAGGCTTCACAACTACTCATAAGCTTTCGTATCCTTGTCACATGATCTCCTGAATACCCCTCTCAGACCTACGTCCAGCTAGTCGTTTCTGACTATAATCAGGGGTTTGTCTGGCTTTCTGTTTTACTGAGAGGTCTACTCAGTGTATGTCCAATCCACGTATTTATTGGGCAGCATGCTCTTGGTTGGTTCATTGCCTCAATTCCTAGTTTCTCCGTTTCTTTCCGTCAGCCATCTGATATTCAATATAGAGAGAAGGTGGTTATTTATGAAATTCTGCAGCCTGTTACTAATGCTTTGGATGATCCATGAAATCTCTGAATCATATAGGAGCACTGATTTGAAATCGGTGTTGAAGATCTTGATCTTTTTCCATATGTCTAGCCTACTAGAGGATTGTAAATTTTGAAGGAGAAGGAAGGTTGGGGTGGCGAGGGGAATTTGGAGACCCTGCCCTGGGAAATCAATCTAGTCACTACGAAAACTTCAAAGCATAGAAAAAAATAAATGCAAGAAGACTATACACTGAGTAATTCAAACAGCTGTAATATTTGAAATCCTAACAAATACGTGTGTCAATACAAAATATCATTTAACTTTAGGATCTAAGAGTTTTTGTCATAATTTTCAATGAATATGCTGAAAAAGTATTATGAATTTTGCAGAAAAATTCATTGTGATCTGCCAATTTCAAATTATAAATCATGCAGGTAAAATTTTGTAAACAATGTATCAAAACTTCTTTAAAACTCAGTAATAAATTAAAAGTGGGAGAGTCATTACAATGATAAACAAAAAAAGTTGGTATACACTGAAACCAACTTTCATTTGAACGGAGGCTTTCATACTAAATGATGTTATTCAAAGTACAAATGTCAGTTTCATTTTTTGTTGTAGAAATAAGGTTGAATCAATGAATAACTTTCAGGCAATAATCAATACTTGACTTTCAATAAGATGCTCACTGGTGACTAGCCCTATTCAGGTAGGTAGTTACCTAGAATTCTGGTGGGAAGTCGTAATTAGTAGGGTAGAGCAGGTCGGGTGTGAGGAAAAATACTCGCTGAAGACTTTGGCTAGAGGTCGCACTATGTCGTGAATCGTCAGAAGTAAGAATTCATGGGTTGGCCATTGTATTGGGTCCCAGTGGCTTAATGGCCTATGACCTCACTCGCCTCTTAAGCAGAATGTCCTGGGTTTGAACCCCGGTGGGTGTGTACTGCTGAAGAGTCCCAAACTAAGATGAAACAGCTGTCCAGTACTCCAAGGTTTTCAAAATGGTTCTCTAACTAATGTCAGCTCATGATGAAATCCTGTAACCAATAATCACAGTGTTTCCTACTGTCAGGATACTCTGTTGGACAAACTTTAGGAGGCCCTCGATCGTACACGCTGTTTTAACACTTATAATTCCAAGGTAACTAATTTACATGAAATGAAATAAGCTAAAAGCTATTCAAAAGAATAAAAAACTGATTAGTTCTGTGATTTGATGAATTTGCATATTTATGTACAGTTAGTGTGGCTCTGTAAGCAGTTAGGAACAAGGTGAACAATGATCTTGAATTCACTCGCGGATATTGAGTATGGGTTTAGAAAAAAATGTGGTCTCTTCAATTATATCCGAATTTCAGAGTCTTCCGAATTCAAGATTCAACAGACAAGCAAATAATTCGAGGGGCGATCGGAACATTAATATCTCCAGTATTAGAGCATAGTTGGAGACTTAAGGTTCTTAGCGAGTTTAGTCTTATTCATAAGATGGGTTGCACATAAAAATACGGCGGATATTCTGTGTTAAAATCTGAACATATTCATAATTTCCTCGCACAAAACAACTCACCGACAAGTGGAATTCAGTTTGCTTTTCAGTAAGAGAAAGTGATAATTAGCTATACTAGGCATCGGTGGTTCAATTTTAGAAATCTCACCAGTCACACAAATGGTTTAGCTTTCAATCCTTAGCCGACGCGTTTCTACACCTCGATAAGCTGGTAGTAAGGCCAGAAAAGAGGGAGGGTTAGGCGTGAGGCTAGCAACCTCACCCCGTAAAAATAAAGTAAGCCTACTTCTACGGAAACTTCAAAGCTGTAGCTTGGAGCCTCATGTTCCACTCAGAATACAAAGGAGTAAAAAAGACGTCCTAGACACTAGCATTCACGAAGGAACCGTCATTAGTTCTGGGTGTCCTGTTTAACCATACCCAAATCTAATGCACTAGTGGTTAGTGATATAAGAAAAAGAATTAAACTGAAACCTTGTTTTTCAAAAAGGAATAGTCTGTTCGTTTCAGTTACACTGCCAGAATCAAACATACACTAATGTTTATCCAAATCATACCCATGATCTGATCTTATCAATTACATTATAGATAAGTTCATACTATTGAAACGGTGGTCTTTAGCATATCGAACCTATTACCCTGATGATCTAAACTGCCTTGTCTTAAGGTGAACTGCAAATATATCCTAGGGATAGACAGGGATTATATATCACTTATGATTATGCTCCCTAGTCCCAGTGGTTCACATTAATTCTATTAGGGTTGATACAAAATACCAAATAATGCTGATTCGTGCAATCTTAAACAGGCTGATACTGTACTAGAGTACAAAAACATCCGCCTCTTAATCCAAAAGGGAACAAAAGCATTCCTTTGCTAAACTGTTCTTTAATGCTATCACCTTCCTGCTGTTACTATTATATCCTTTCTAAGCTACATTACTAAATGAAAGAAAGTTAAGTCACTGAATGGATATACAGTTTAAAAAACACAACAAAATTCAAAAGCATTAATGTAAAAATATCATTGAATTGTTCTAGAAAATTTTTATTTCATAAGATGAAAATGAAATTCATATTTTTTGACTAAAAAATTTAAAAGACATCGAATACAAAGACGACTGTAACAATTTCTAAAGATACTTCTATATAAGAAACGGAAGTTAAAATTAACACAGTGATTTTGTTTAAAATAGCAGCAAAAGTTCTAAATTCAGGACGTTTACAACAAAAATGTCTGATGAAATAATATTATATTATATTTTTAAGCTTTAGGGTAATCAATGTTGTTCTCAAGGTACTTCAAAATATACACGTATATAGCCTCACTTCACATATATTTAAGTATTGGTTTGTTAGGATTTGATTTGATTGGTTACAGGATTTCATCATGAGATGACATCGGTTATAGAACCACTGGAAAACGACCTGGGTTTTACTTTACAGCCAGCTGTTTCGTAAGCCTAGTTCGCGACTCTTCAGCAGTACGCGCCGACACCATGGGGTTCGAACTTGGGGCCTGCAGGTTACAAGATGAGCTCGTAGGCCATTAAGCCTCTAGGACCCAATCCAATGGCCAACCCATGAATTCTAACTTCTGCCAGTTCACAACATAGCGTGATCACTAGCCAATGTCTTCACCTAGTAATTATCCTCATACCCGACCTACTCTACCCAAATGGTCACGAATTCATACTAGAACCCACGTAACTACCTACCTGAATAGGGTCAGTCGCTGAATTAGCAGGAGTTAGAATTCATAAACTGGCCATTGGGTCTGGTCCCAGTAGCTTGATGGTCTACGAGCTAGCTTGCCATGTAACCAGGAGGTCCCGGGTTCAAACCCTATGGTGTGGGTGCGTATTGCTGAAGAGTCTCAGACTAGGCTTACGAAACAGCTGGCTGTTCAGTACTTCCAGTGGTTCTCTAACCGATCTCAGCTGATGATGAAATCCCGTAACCAATCAAAAATATTTATTTTTACCTGAAGTTCATGTTTAAGCTAATTTTGTTTAAAATTAGGGAAAACACATAGCCGCTTAAATGCTGAAATGAAAATTATACGGAACGCTACAACCCATTACTTTTTGGTTAGACATGGTATGAGAAGACCATCAAGTGACATCATGAGCCAAGCTGGTTGTCGAGTGGAACCTAACGGGGAATCAACGACTTTAGGCATGTGTCAGAGAGTTACATGGCGAAGATTGCGTGAGGATGAGATGGAAGCTTTTGGGCGATCATGGGACCACCTGAATGTGATGGCAGAGAACAGGATGAAATGGAGTTGTGTTTTTGAAGCCCCATGCTCCACTCAGAACCCTGTGGAATAGTAACACTATTTTAAGCTGCAAGGTTTGCTTAACAATTTCATGCTTGTCCATACACTTGATTCTTCACAAGAGATTAACATCACAAAAAAAATGAAAAGAAGGTTGATTGCTTCTCACTGCAGTATTATATGTACACCAAAACAATAAACATTGTCATCATCATTCTATTGGGAGATTAGGCTTCAACAGCATATCTCCAATTCATCTTGTACTCTGTCGTCACCTTCAGCTGCTCCTATGATCACGTACAATGCCTTCATTTTTCTTTGACACGATCTCCTCTCTTCCACCTTCGGACACACACCCAACCCTTCGTTTCTCAATCAAGTTCCATTTGAAAGTCTTGGATGTGATGTCATCCAACGCACTTCTCAGTTTGTATCCAATTTATTTTAAGTAGAATTATCAAAATATATGTATTGGCAAATATATTTGTCAAGGTGACACGTCGAAGGAATGCCAGAAGGCTTCTTCCAAACTCTAGTGTTTACCACAATGAAAAAAGTAGGATGGGATTACTATTCGTTTAACTAATACTCAACCTTCTGTAAAGACAGTCACTTGTAACAGTTGAAGTGCTTAGGAAAATATGTATCCTCCTTCTTTTACATAATTCCAGCATTCTTGTTTTAAGCAGCAATTACGTAAACCTACATCTCTTGAATCATTTAGTGTTTATAAATGAAAGATACACATTTAAGTTTTACGGCAGTGAACACACTTTCCACTTCACATATATCTCTATCTGAAGAGGTTGAATATCAAAAAAGGGAAAATAATTTATTTACCAATATACAAACAATCCTGACATTTTTTTATCCTTAAATTTGAATCATAAAACCATTTTTAATGAAATAATTTCAATCATCATTGAAATTGAAATTTCTCAACCGTTATGTGAATAATTAAGTGGGCGAAGTATCTTTTTTAATTGCCTGGAAGCATTCATGATTTTTCATTATGCTTTCATGACAAGCTTTCAAGAAGTATTCATCACGCAACCTTTATATTCTTCCCAATATATACATTTTTATATATAACGTCCCCTAAAAAAAATTGTGAAAGAGCTTCTGATAATGAAATCGAAATAAAGAAGAATGAAAAATGAAGCAGGAAGAATTACATTAGAAAGTATTTTTTTTCTTATTATTTTCGAGTACGGAAATGACATAATTCAAGTGAAAGAATTCAAGTTCTCTGTTCTGTTTTTCCTTTTCTGTATCCATGATTTCACAAATGAAACAAACTATGTTTGCCTATTTCAGTTGAGAAATCTTAGAGAGAGTAATGAAAATGTAATGAATCTTTGGAGATTATGCGCATCTCACGAATAACGATGACTGCTTCACTGAAGATTGGTCAGCTTAAAGAGAGATTGGTTGGAGGAGTTCATCATGAGATGATATCGGTTAGAGAATCATTGGAAAACCACCTGGAAGTACTGGACAGCCAGTTCTTTCGTTAGCCTAGTTTAGGACTCTTCATCAGTACGCACCCACACCACAGATTTTGAATCCACGACCTTTTGGTTACATGGTGAGCAACCTCGTAAATCATTAAGACACTGGGACCCGATTTAATGTCCAGTGCATGAATTCCAACTTCTGCCAATTCATGCTATAGCGCAAACACTTTGTAATGTCTTCGATGGGTAAATGTCCTCACTTTTGACCTTCTGTACTCTACTGATCACGGTTTCCCATCAGAATCCCAGGTTAACTGCCTGAATAAGGCCAATCGCTAGTGAGAATCAGAGTAATTTTTCAAGTATTGGTTTTGTAGCGATCTTTTTTGCTTGATTGGTTGGAGGATTTCATCATGAACTGCCATAGGTTAGAGAAATTTTGAAATTCTTCTCATCCATTTGAGTAATGGATCAACTAAATGAATCTTATTTAATTAATCAAGACGGAGCTTTTGAATGTAATCACTAAGTTTGTTTTGATATACTTGTTAAGGCAAATAATTTAAGTTCTAAGTTTCTTTGGAAACATTTTTGATGATAATGCTGATTGGGTGCTAATATTGGATACGAAACAGATCAGATGTCTTCTTTTGGTTAATCTGCTTTAGTACAAAACAAGTATACGCTACACATTTGATAATGCAGAAACGAACTGATATTTATACACTAATAAATGTTTATTCATAAGCGAAATGCTTGATCAATGTTCTTACTTAATTATGTAATGAGGGTTGGGATGTATTCTATATTCGACTCACTAAAAGAATCGATAAGGATCCTTTAAACGTTTTAAATGTGGAATGGTGGACTCAAATTATTGACATAAGATAAGAGAAATAATTATAACATCAGGGAATAGGAACGCCAACACATCTAGGAAACTCTAAGCTGTGATTCAATCCCTTTTTACTTAATAACTTCAAATAACTGGCAAACAGAGGATGGGATGAAATTTAATTGTGTGCATATTTAATATCGTCCGCAAAATATTTCATTGTAGTACAAAACTATTTGCATACCTTATGTGCAAATGATTCTGTTAACCTTCCTTGATATTATATTCACTATTTCCCAGATGTTCATTTATTCTAGTAAGAAATAAACCTTGCAAATCTCATTAAACATACTCAGAATATCAGCAGTTTTCGAAATAAAAGTAATTTCTAGGTTATCTATCATTTTGGATAAAATCCCGAAGTAATTCTGCAAGTAACTTGTATAATGACCAAAAACCAATCAATTCATTGTGCTGCATAGGTTGGGATGAGCGCTGAGCATGATAAAATGTCAAAATTTATGCTCTAACAATATCAAAACACGTTTTAACCCACTGGAATCCCTGACGCCACTCAACAATAATAACTTCTGTTGATAATAAAAATTACCTTGACAGTACCATCCGGCAGCTATCTAGTCCGAACGCTTGTTAGGTAACAAAAATGCTTACAGATTCACCGAACGCAACCATAAATTACATGGGAGTCGGTCAACTTACAAGTTTCTACAGTTAGGCACCTATTGAGAGGAGATGAAATCTGATTAAATCCCTTCCCACTTGGTTCCGATGCATCTGCGATCCTGACGCCCCTGAAGCTGAGATGAATCTTCTGAAAGAAACCTTCATTCAAAATGGATACCCACTAAGAGTCATCGACAAGAATATTGAACCACAGACCTGGGGGAAAGAAACATCACTTGTTTCAAAAAAGATGCTTTACATGAACCTCGATCTCAAGGGAGACTTAACTTGAGATATCCTCAAGAGAAGAATTCCAGCATGTTTGAAAAGAACATTCTTCGCCGCAATGTTAAGAGTAGTGTTATCCAGTTATCCATTGGTCTGAAGGAGTCTCAAGTACAAGATCTCGCGTCTGACCACGTCTGTGTGCATATATATCAGTTCACCTGTTGCTGTCGAGCCAGGTATATCGGTCGTTCGATGCATAGCCTGTCCAAAAGGGTTCGAAAACACTATCCTGCATGGCTGCAAAAAGGTATTAGTGGCTATATAAGAAGTGCGACAATCGAACATCTTGCCAACAGCAAACGCCTCCAAAATGATCTATAAAATGAAGAACAACCTATTAAAGGCAATAAGCTTTCGTCTCGTTTGTGTTTCTGAAGTCTTAGCCATTCATTTGGAGAAACCAGAGTAATGTATACAAAAGAAAATCATCCAACCACTTCTACTGTAATGGTGAAAACCTTGTTAGCTTCTGATGACTTGATTTTTGAGTGCTTCTTTTTTTTCTAACTCCTTATAACGTTTGTAATTTTGCAAAACTCTTACATAACTCCATATTTTCCCTTGCTTTTATGTACATCCTGATTACAACTCATTCATTAGACTATTCATCTTATTACGTAACTGTATTACACTTATTCAACTTCCTTTATGTGTTAATCAACACTGATAACAATGATTTTTTGACAAAACTCTGTCTGCTAGATTCAGACAGGAAGGAACGTTTCCCACAAACAGTCCAAGGTTAGGCAGTCACTCCACAATGTAACCCTGACGTCACTCAAAAAAATACCAGTCGTAAAACAACCCATTATAAACACTCCATCAGTAGGTAATAGGAAAGTGAACAATTGAAAATAGGAATCAATCAGCTACAAAGTCAAATAGTAGACATCAAGCCAAAAGGAGATATACAGGTCAGTAGAAAAAGCCTGGCATTACCAAATTAGCTGAAATAATCAAATAAGTGCCGAAGTAATGAAAAGGATCATTTGTGGAGGCATTTCTAATACAATTATTCTGCTATTCACCTCTATCGTGTCTCGAATAACTAGATAACAACAGAGTACTTCTTTCAACTCAATCAGGGGTTAGTAGAATGAGTTGGTTTACCTAAGAATGTGATGTAAGGCAATTAAAGAGATAAATTCACAGGTTTGGTTATTTCTTACTCATCCTAATGTTTCATTTTTGTGATAAAAAAGTACAAATCCGGACATTTTAAATGAAGTTTGACCAAAAGTACACAGGAACACTTACAGTTCCAATCTCACTAACAACCTGAACTTAGAAGATGGTTTCAGGCTCCTTTAAATGGGAATATGAAACTGACGTAAACATTTTTCGTCATTTCTCTAAGCCTACCTCAAATACGATTAAATCGCTTCAATGTTTCGTAGGGTGTTTCAAACGTATTTTTCATTCTGATAAGAAGCCAGAGAAATCACTGATAATATCACCTGTGTTATAGCCTCCTGAATAAATATTATTTTAGTTTATTGACTATGTATTCTGAGTTATATAAACTTCACCTTAATGATATCTGTAAATTTTGTCAACCTTCTTTATTTAGATTAGATAAGTGTAAAGTGTTTAACAACAATGACCTCAACATTTTCAATGTCAAATGTTTAGCTAATCTTTTCCGATATGCTATGTGATCTATTGATTTATGTAAAAGAAAAATCCTGAAATGTTTTAACGTTTGATTGTATGGACCCTGTTTTCATTTTGTTTTGACACAGAAGTTGGGGTTATTTGTTTAAACTGTAAACTTTAATTTTGTTATATTGGTTTCCTTTCGCTGGACACTAGTTAGTAACTGGTGTAGTGTATGTAGTCCTCTATTTGGCACAGACCAAATCCTGTCAGTCACGTTTGCAATGTGACCACCATTCAAGGTGGCTCACCATCACGGTGCACTTTAAATTGCTGATATTAGGTGGTCGGAGGTGATCGGCAGGAAGCCTTCCACCTAGGTTTCGTACAAGTTAGCACTCGTCAGCAAGGCGTATCTGCAACCTTGTAGGAACTCATGTCCCTTCTGGGATTCGAACCCGCGTCACCCATTGCTGCAGTCTGAGACGTCACCCCTGAGATATTCGGGCTCGCGACTGACCTCCTGTAGGACTGTATCAAAGTATCCAATACAGGCATAATAATAATGCACTGAGTTATTAGTTGTTATGATCTTATTTTCAACAGGCTTTGGTCACCATTGCCAAATCGGGTGCCATATGTCTTATGACTGTAATTATATGAGTTTCAAAAGCTATAAAGGCGTCTTCATTACTTAATAATGCAAATTTTTATTCCAACTGACAGAAAGATGTTTTGTTCATTAGTCTCCAGTGATTCTCATTGTCTAAGCCACTGTTATTGGTTGGTAAGCCAAATGAACAAGTAATTAATAGCAATGAAATATCTGGAAAGATCTGAGAATTGCTTTTTTTTCATTTCTTTGCTTTCCATGTGGAAAGTAGGGCTTCCGGTTTGAAACTTCAAATTTTCAGTAACTGTGTTGCTTCTGCAAGATGGGGTTGCAGGCCTTACGCCTAATCTCCTTCGTTTTCCGGGATCACCGTCGGTTAGTTTAGGAGTGATTTAGCCGGGAATCGAATCCCAGATCAAGTTCGAGTTTGGCAACCGTCCTGTTACTGAATCCGCTATGCAGAAAGTGCTTACGTGGGGGAAATTTACACTTTAATAGAGAGAAAACCATGTTTCATAATAAATGAAATCAATTATTGAGCTTTGGGAAAAGGTGATAATTGCAGAGTTTTCATAAGTTTTTATGAATTATTAGAATTTTATTATGCTTTATGTGTTTTACTGCCAGGTATATTCTATTCAGAATTGCTCTTGTGAGGCAGTAGGATGTATTCACCCAATGCTGTCAACTTTAAGTTATGTTATAGATGCCATATTGTAAAGGGTGCAATCTTGACAAAATTAACCAAAGTCCAATTTGTGGATATATATATATAGATGCCTGACTGAGGCAAAACCTGTGTTTATCTGAAAGAAAATTTTGGTTTCATATGAAATATTAGCCATTTTAAGGTATTTCAATTCAAGAATTTTTTGGACAAAATAAAGAAATGAATTACATATTTCCAATGATAATTTTTTTAAAACTTCATGCAATTCTTCCCATTAATAAACTTGAACAAAGCAAGAACAACAATTGTACCAGGATAATATGAGCTCATCTTTTATTATTTCGAGGATTCTTCTCAACTGGTTACAATTTTTTTGATATTATTTCCTAATTATATAAAATTAATCTCACCTATTCCGTTGCAATTGTATTTTCGTCTGATCCATAAATGATACCAATTAAGTCAAGTTTAGTTTCACTAAATGGCTGAATGGTATACGAGCTTGCCTTGTAACCGGAAGGTCCTGGGTTCGATCCCCGGTGGGGTCACACTACCGATGATTCCCAAGCTAGGATAAAATGGCAGAAGGTTTAGAATTGGGAATATATCATATAGTCTGATGGTCACTTGTACTCATTTGCTTGATTCCTCACGTTCCGGTTAGAAAACAGCGCTTCAGTATCAATTCCTGACTCCACTTGATTGTCTGTTGTCACTTTCAATCAGCTTCACGACTATGCTCATCGCATGATCTCCTCCATGTCACCCTTGGACGCCTAACTCGTCACTTCCCATACAGTTTCTGCTAGAGGGTCTCACTTGTCACTTCCCCCATCGGTCTCCTCAGGATGTATCCAATCCATCTCCAGTTTCCTATACATGTTTGTTGAATGGCAATAATTAACTGGATAGTATGCTTCCAGCCGGAGTTCCTCGCTCCTACTATGTGATCTCTAGCACCAAGAAACGATTCATAGGTAATGATATTGTTTAAATATTTCTTCAGTTAGAAAAGGACCTGTCTTCATCATATCACGCCGCTTAACATCTTCAGAAACTCAAGACTATTGTTGGTATTAGGAATTAAATATTATCTGGTTTAGAACCAGTAAAAAGCGCTTAATGGTAATAACAGTTAATTTTATGCTTAAAAGCCAGTCTCTCAGCCTGTAGACACAGTTTTATGAAAGCTGTTGTGTCAGAGGTAAACAGAAGATTCGAGTCCGTGCTCTCTTTAATTTTTAAAAACATTACGATGAAGGAATAGAAGTGATTACAGTTTAAGAACACTGAGTTACTAATAGTACAATATTTTACGTTCGAATATCAAACAGTTTAGCAACTGTTTCCCTTGAAATACCTTCAAAATTGTCAAAATAGTCGACCTCTATAAACTGTTATGATCCAAGTGTTAAGTCATACTCTTACTTTTCCCCAAGCAATATAAATGTATGTGTATATTTTGTTGTCACTCACCAGCTATACACTTAGTCCTGGCTTGATTCCTGACAATGCCTTGCTAGACATTACTTAGTTTACTGTCCAGTAATAAGCCAGGAAAACCGGTAGGCATGAGGCTAGCGACTTCTTCTTGTACATACAAAACCACTGCTACCGAAACTTCGAAGGCTGATGACCGTTCACAACAGATATGTGCACGGAGTTTACTTTGAGTTAGCAAACCGGGGACTATTAAGTGGACTGCTAATAAAGTCTGCCATCAAGACTAAAATAGCTCACTTTACAGGTGAATTTGTAGTTTCCGCATATTTTGGAAAGCAGTAGCTTGTCGATTTGATTTTCAGAATGAGATAGTTGTCTATTTTTTCAAATTATGAGGCATATTCATGTTTATTTTTGATTGTGATGGTCATGAATAATTTACATAACACTGCTTTTTATTCTCTCACTAATCCACTGTGCTTTATATTAGATCTTACTGTCTTCAACGCATTCATTTGAATTTTTAACTTATATACTTTTTTACGAGTTGATCACTGATTGATATCAGTTAGAAAACCATTGAAAACCAGGGAATACTGAACAGGTGTTTAATCCTAGTTTGGGAATCATCGGCAGTAGGCACCCACACCACGCGGTTCGAACCAAGGACCTTCCGGTTACAAGACCAGCGAGCTCGTATACCATTCAGCCACTGAGACCCAATTCAATGGCCAACGCATGAATTCTAACTTCTACCAATTCGTGATTTAGCGCGACCACCAACCAATGTCATCGGTGAGAACTCCATCCCCACACTTGACTGGATGGACCTCACTGGTCACGACTTCTCACTAGAACTCCAGGAAACTCCGTCCTGTAGCAAGTCACTAGCGAGCATCAGATTAATTTTCTATAGTTGGTTTGTAAGGATTAGTTTTGTTTTTACGAGTTGATCACGGATTGATATCAGTTAGAGAACAATTGAAAACCAAGGTTGTCTAACTCATATCAATCCGTGATCAACTCGTAAAAACAAAACTAATCCTTACAAACCAACTATAGAAAATATATTTTTTCCACAATCTCTGTAACTCTAAATTATTTGATAGCTAAAAGAAATCTGCTTATATTTACTGCTTAAATCCTATAAGGTGTGAAATAATTCCTTGAATCTTTGTACACAAAGACAGTCTAACTTGAGTTGAACAAAAAACTGATGCAGACACTGCTGCATTGTTCACAGGGTTTGATGCTGATGCTAACATAACATCTTTCTATTTCAAGTATTAATTTTTTGGATAAAACCAATTCCTTCACTAGCATAAATAAAATAAACATTTTATAATTTTGTATTGATAAAGATTTTGAAACGATTTTATTGTTTTATGATTTAGTTATGATTTATGATAAAAATTTTATGGCTCATTTACCATTAACAGAGTTATATATAACTTTAATTATTTTTCACAAATTTCGATTATCCGCCTTAAATATAATTATACGCTTATATTGTGAGACTCAATAATCAAACTGAAATGAATTATAAAATGGCATTACCTACTTGACAGTCCATTTAAATGTCAAAAGGAACCGTGAGTAAAAAAAATCTCTATAAACCAACACTGGAAATTTTAATCTACTGTTGACTAGTTAATGAATATAGGATAAATTAGCCTGGAGTTGTAATGAGAGACGTAATGACCAAAGAATTCACCAAGTCGAGCATAAGGACAAACATGCGACAGCAACATTTTCTGGCGGTCGCACTGTATTTTTATCGCGAATTGATGGAAGCTGGAATTCACAAACCGTTGGATTCATTATTATTCCAAGTGATTGAATGACCAACAGCCTTGTTTTGAAACAACAAAAACTGCCTAGATGAGAAACTCGGTGTGATCACCGGTGCATGCTGATAAGGAGTCCCAACCTAGGGCGAAACATGTATCCATTACTGTTTGATTTCCAGTGATTCTCTAAGCCAATCTCATTTCGTGTGGAGGGTGCCTGGTATGACTCTATACATATTATGCAGACGACCGTAGTAAAGAGAGGGGCTAAGCGAATTCCTTTTGAAATCATAGATTTGTGTTATTCAAACAGGCTGGGATTGCCTTCGTTGTAAGTGTGAAAGCCGAAGGTTGGTTGAAATACGATGAATAATCATGAAGCATTTGTTAGTGTTGACTTGATCAGATGAGTTGACTTTCAGCTACAAATGGTTTCGTTCGCTCGCTCACCTAAATAGTTTCATTAGCTGTAGTTGATTTATATATGTAGCAAAAATTGTTCATGAAAAAGAATTTAGGTCATCTTATCAACAGTTTAATCATAAGCAAGTGAAAAGTATTTAAATCATTAATGTCATTGAGGTGAGCCATTTATTTTGAAAAAAAACAAAACTGGATTAAAAATAAAACAATGAGGTTCATTCAAAAGTATCATATCAGTCATAACAGTAACGGTGGTTCAATGATAGACTGTTTACTCGACCGAGGTGGTTTGGTTCACAACTAAACCTCACTTAGTTTAACAACCGGTAGTAAACCTTGAGGTTCTAGGTTCGTGTACTGGCAGGCTCATGAGCATTTTCGTGCGTCGGTGGCACAGCAGTAGAATACTCGCCAAACACGCCTCATGTAGTTCGGGGTTCGATCCCCGGCTGACTCACTCCCCCACCTCACTAAGTTTGAGCATGAGGCTAACAACCCCATCCCATAGAAATAAACACCACTGCTAGCGAAACTTCAAGCCTCTTGTTTGAAGCCCTATGTTCCACTGGGAATGTAAAGGAATAAAATAACCTGGAGAAGAGGAAGGATTTGAAGTGAGACCGGTCATCCACTTTCATAAAAACAACATCAATTCTGCTGAAACTTCTCAAGTCTAAGGCTGTGTGTTTGACTCTGAACTCAACGAAAGAAAAGAAATCAATTAAATAAAAACTGATTAAAAATGCCCATTAAAGTTTTCAAAAGAATGGACACTGAACAAAGAGTACTCTTTTCGATAAATTCATCACCAGGCTCTACAATTATATATACATTATAATGAATGAATGAATTAGTCTTGTGAACAACATTAATGCTTAAATAACATCAAATCAATAATATTGATAAATTACAGATGAACAGTATCAACAGAAAATAAGCTGAATGTCAGAAGAATTAGGAAAGATAATAGTACAAATTCATGAGTTTATAGCTTCTACTGAGGGCCAGGGCAGTAGTAGGGGCTGGATTTGTTTCTTTTGAACACAGAGCACTGGTTGTTTGAGGCGAACTGCAATAGCTTCTGCTGTTTGGAGCATGCGGTGCTTCGACGACTTTGGTAGTCTGTTAGGCACCCTGTATATTATAGAGAAGGATTCTTCTACACTGGCTTTGTGACCGGTTTGCACCAGATGGTTTTATATCGAGCTGTTAATAGTTTTAACTACACCTTTACTTAGCCATAGTGGGATATGTTCTCGAGAGAGCACGAAAAATCAAGTTCCTAGAGCAACGACCAATATAAATAAAAACTTATTATCACAATATAAACTGAATACAGTGATAACATCGAAAGTTTCGACTAAGATTAGTATAGTACTCGTAAATTTTTATGCATTTACAATTTCATTTCTCTTGTAAATATATATATATATATTTGTATTATGTTAATTTGTCAGATGAAATTAAGGAAGGCAGTTAAGGTTATTTAAAATGAATCAGGAAAATATCTTTATTCCACTTAGCCTTTCCGTTTAATTTACATTCATTTTATTAACTTTAATGTACTGTATGTTAGAAGTTCAAGACAGAAGTATGAACTGTGATATATTTCGAAGTACATCTCAAATATTTAAGAATAATTCCTAAATACTCTTTATTAACTCAAGAGGTTCATTTTAAATGCCAACTGATTAAAACTGCTATCAAATAATAAAAGCAGTGGTATGATGTGATATGAAGATTGAATGTTGAGTATAATGGAGAAGATTTGTATCTCAGGTGGATGATTTTGACAAAGTTATGTTCTCTGAGCTGGATGATATACTTGCGAAAGGCAATTCAAGCCTCGCAAGTAATCCATACAGCTGAGAGAACACAACTACATCACAGTGAATGTTACTGCAAAGCTTAGATTCCATTTCCTTTTTTCAAATGATTCCAAACTTCATGATATTAGATGGTTGGAGGTAATCGGCAGGAAGCCTTCCACCTAGGTTCCGTGCTTGTCGGCATTCGTTAGCAAGGTGTATCTGCGACCTCGAAGGAATTCATTTCTCTTCTGAGATTGGAACCACACGTCACACAGTGCTGTAGTCTGAGACGTTATTGCTGAGATATTCGGGCTCACGACTGACCTCCTGTAGGACTATTGGACATTTTCATTGGACGCTAGTAACTACCATTATAGTGAGAGCTGGCTGCTAGCCAAAGTTGGTAGACAGTAATTGACGTCAATGTTTATGTCCCCAATATTGGTGGTGAGAAAATGAGAACAAAGGCTTTGCGTAGGCGGATACAGTTAGCATATGGATGACCTGACACAGCCACAAAGAGATGCAAGGTTAACTTTCTGTGAGAAACAACCAATCAAAAGACTGCATTTTCTACTAACAATAATCTACAATAATGTACATTAAAATCTATAAATATGTGTTGATTTTCCTTAATAAACGATCTGTTGCCTGACCCTTGTCTTCTGTTGTTACACTATGATATATCTAGCCCTTTCTTTGGTGCTATCTATCTAGAATGGTGGCCATATTGCAAACCTGACTGATAGAATTCACTCCGCACCAAAGAAAGGCCTAGACACATCACACTAGTTATTAGTGCCCAATCAAAGTATTTCAAACTTTCTTGATTAGCTGGAACCTTCTATGTATAAGATATATCAGTATAACTTATAAGCCTTTCTTCACCTGTAACTTTGAAATCTTGTGACGCTATGGATTATTTTATAAATATACTTAAAATTTCTTTAGTTTGTATATAGCAAAATTATTCATTCAGACATCTATAAAACACAAAATGGTTGAGCAAAGAATATTCTTTTCGATTAATTCCTCTTCTCGCTGTACAAGTATATATATGCTTATAAACATATAATATTCTAGAATAGTAGTCAATGACAATATTAGTGTTTTTTAAATAATATCGATTTGTAAAGCATGATCGATGCAATAACAGTTCATTAAAGATGCTTAAATCATAATAATAGTGAAGATATAGTAGCGAATAGAACTGTAATTGCATTGATCATACTTTACAGATCTATATTACTTAAAAAACTAATGATTGTTATTGACTACTATTCTAGAATATTCTGTGTATATAAAGATATATATAATTGTAGAGCCAGAAGAGTAATTTATCGAAAAAGATATTCTTTGCTGGCTAAATTATTTTGTGTTTTATAGTTTGTATATGACTACTCTAAGAGTTGTTTATCATACTTTATTGATGTGTAAAAATTGAAATATCTGCATTACGTGTATCCTGTCTCCTTCAAACTTTTTCCGTCAAGAGAACAGAAAATACAACAGTAAGTAGACCTACTAGTCAAGACACAACTATTTTTATAAGTAATTTTTTCAAAGGCATTTTGTGTTCATTAATTTTTAGGAGACGGTCGACAGTAAATTTTTGAGTTTAAGATTGCACAACTCGTGCAATAAATGACGCAAAGGTATTGAAATACCTGTCTATCATATTCTATATTATATTTTCTTCTATGTTAACTTAATACAACTTTCAAAGTTTCATCTGAATACTCAGAAGATAGAGATTATTGGCTGTATGTAGCATGAATGAGGTTCGTATTTTGTGGTTCAATAAGTTTAGTGTTCGGCTTTAAAAATAATGCATTGGGATAATGGTCTACGAGCTTGCTAGTCCGGTAACCAGAAGGTCCTGGGTTCGAACCCTGTCGGTGGGTGAGTACTGCTGAAGGGTCCCAAACTGGGACGGAGGAAACAGCTGTTCGGTACTCCCAGTTGGTTTTCCAATGGTTCTCTAACTGATGTCAGCTCATGATGAAATCCTGCGACCAATAAAAACAAGATTGTCTACAAAACCATTACTTGAATATTGGGATGAAAGTTTAAATACCCTGAACTTTTCTGTTATGCCAAGCTAATGTTCATACTGTTTGCTCACAGTGAATATCAGTTATTTGTGTTGGGATTATATAGTATTTAATTGTCAAAGTTTTCGTTTTTACGGATATAAATATTCAAGGCATTAAAGCTTTAGTTTGTAGGAATGTGATTGGTTTTGGGTTTGACCATGGACTGATATCAGTTAAAGAATCAATAGAAACCATTATCTGTTGGGCACCTGTTTAGTCCAAGTAAGGGACTCTTCATCAAAACTCACCCATAACCTCACCGGGGATCAAACTATGGACTTTGAGCTTGTGAAGCTATTCAGCCGCTGAAAAGGAAAGTAATACCCTTTAATTCTAACTTGTGACGATTCTTGATTTTTAATCTCACCCCTAGTCAGCGTCATCTAAGAGTCTCTCTCTTTATTCTCCGAAATGACGAACCTTATCGGTCAACATCTCTCGCTAGAACTCTATGCAACTTCGTTATGCACTCAATCTCTGATGAATATTAGGTGCACTCTCAAGGTTTACCTTATGGAATATAGTTGATTTATAGTTCGATTACGGATGAGCATAATAGCTGCGCTAAAGATAAGGATTTTTTTCTTTATTCATCTTGACAAGTATGACCATATCAAGACAAACCTAATATTTTACAAATATTCATATATCTTATTTAAATTAACTGTTTTTGGGCCTTAAAATATTAATTTAGTTCTGTGAATGCAGGTAGATAAGAACCTTGTGACATGACATAAGTTCAAAAACTCACTTTTTGTCACCATTTTAGCGATGATAACTTCAGATTCAGAAGTGCTTATTAAAAGTAAAACTTATTCGGCATAAGACTCATACAAATTCTGTGTAGAAAAGTATTTATTCAGCATAATATACTGGCCATCATGATAAAGGTTAAGATACACCCGACCTTTTGGTTTTAAAAAGTCAGAACAAAGGAATAGCCAGTTGCAGTGCTATTACATGATGAAGAATACATCAGTCAGTATTAATCAAGGCGGTGTGGGGAGGGGTTTACACTCTACAAACAGCTGCAAGATGTAATCAGACTTTCTGTGGGACAGTTTTTGCTGAACAACAGAGAACTATTGGTCATCTGGAATTCAGATGATAAAGGTATTATCACTGAAAATATGCTGATGATGTTGACAAGTGGATGATGAAAGTGACATTTAACTGATTTGTCATTTACTGCAAGATGTACATGGAAATAAGAACCAAGAGCAAGTAAAGACTCTTTCTAGAGACTTCATTCACTCAGCTCTACAGTCTCAACTATATATATGTTTTTTTATGTGGTTGTGTTCTCTGAGCAGAGTGGTTTACCTGTCTAGCTTTCATTGTCCTACCAAACAACATCTTCAGCGCATAATTCAATTTGAAATGAGCTTTTAAACTTCCCCTACACGTGATTGGTTGCTCTCGTCTATCTTCACACCCTCCAGTCAAGAAATTCGAAAGCTCACTTCAAACTGAAGTATGCACTGAAGATGTTGCCTCGTAGGGCAATGTAAGCCAGTCAGATAAACCATCCAGCTCAGAGAATACAAATACATCATTATCACCACCTGAGCTACAAATATTGATCATATATGTATATAAATATATATACATGGATTTGTTTATATACTCTTCACATACCCAAAATGTTTGAAAATAGCAATCTTAATCGGGTTGTAATAATATATGAGAAGATGAAATTTAGTAGGAAATCTAAATGATAGTTGTTATAGTGATCACTTAAGTGACTCGATATTTTTTAAATTTTTTATTTCCTTCACGTTTCCCAGTGGAACATGGGGCTTCAAGCTAGTGACTTGAAGTTTCTGTAGCAGTGTTTATTTTACAGGATGGGGTTGCTAACCTCATGCCAAACCCTTCTTCTCCACCAGCATTATTTCTGGTTTAGCGAGGTAAAGGAGTGCGTCGCCGGGGATCGAACCCCGGACAATGTGCATGGTCGGTAAGCGTCCTAACCACTATGATATATATATATCACTCAATAAGGGAAGACTGTTGACATAAGTAGTCAGTTTTACTAGCAGCTCAGTCCATAATATTTGCGTGCGTCAAATTAAGGGTAATAATAATAATTCCATGTTTTTTCCCTGAATAATGCCTAATACAAAATAATGTATATAACCATATCAAATGTTACACAGATTTGACAGAATATCTTGAAAAGTTTTTATCGAAATCACAAATTTGAAGAATTAGTTAAGTCATAAATGATGTAATACCTGCTTCCGGCTACTGCTAAGTTAAACTGTTTCAAATAATCAGTTATTCTTCTTAGGAAAGTATTTACTATTGCGCTATTAAGCACCTGACTCCGAGTAATAATCAGAGTTGAGTGATAGTGAATATTACACTGTGACAGACGTACGCTGCTTCGTTATCTTACTTGCCTGTGAAAAGTTAATTAGCACTAATTTATTCAAAAGAATGTTTACTGAACAAAGAATATTCTTTTCGATAACTCGTTCTTCATCACGTTCTACAGTTATATATACACATAATAGTGAATGAATTAGTGTTATTTACAGCATTAATGCTTTTTAAATAACATTGAATCAATAATAATATCAATGGATTACAGCTCATTAGCATCAACATAACAATAAACTGAATGTCAGAAAAAATTAGGAAAGATAATATAAACAAATTCATGAATTTATAGTCTCTACTGAAGGCCGTCCAGGGCAGTAGTAGTGGCTGGCTGGACTTGCTTCTTTTGCACACAGAGCACCTGTTGTTGTTTCACGCGAATCGCGATAACCTCTGCTGTTTGAAACATGCGGTACCTCGATGTTTCTGGAAATTTATTTGGACATGGTAGGTGGTAGAGAAGGATTCTTCAATGCTGGATATGGGGCTGGTTTTGGACCAGGTGGTCTAATATCAAACTGTTGATCGTTTTTACTACACCTTAAATTAGTCATACTGGGAGATGTTGTTGAGCACAAAGAATCAAGTTCATCTGGCCAGTGTACCTGCAAGTTAAAAGTTATCCAATACTCTTTTTGGAACTAATGACTATTTATAGAAATCTATACAGATAGCACCCAACTTCACGTAGAATTGAACCAGTGGTCAGATAGTTTCTAATTTCAGCAAATCGCATTTTCAAAAACGCTATTAACAATTCAGTTGATTTCATCTCCAAATTAACGAAAACTCGTTGTCTTTGATGGAACATATGCTTCATCTTGAGAGTTATGAATAATAAACTTATGTCACCAGACTCGTTTGCATAAATATTTTAAATTTCGGGCTAAAATATGGTGTGATGTCTTGTTGCATAATGTCGGTTGGCCAGCTAATTTAATTTCTACTTGTCAAGCATCGATCAGAGCTTGGAACCTTACCGTCTTATAACCTGTTCCTTTTCTGTCAACGAGTACTTTTTCTTGTCTCTTATGAAATGAACGACACAATATCACTCTTATTATTATTATTAAAACAATTGGTCCCTTTGATAAATTTGTATACGGCATTAAGAAGATAAATATCGCGAGATGATATTATTTCTTAGTTTCTTTACAACTAATATGGTTAACAATAATAAAATAAAGTTCATGACAATTACTCAGTTAAATAAAAAACAAAAGTACATACTAATGACCAATCATATTTAGATAGGTCATGTAGTCCATGGTAGGCGAAGATTGAAGTCTATTGTTTTTGTACACACAGTTCAGGCTGTATGTGAATAATCCAAAGTGCTTCCATCACCTTCAATAACCAACCTTCAAATAATTGTGAAACAGTCATTAATATTGATTTTGTAACCTGACATTAATAAGTGTTTTGCAATGGATGATGCTAGATTTCTATTCAGATTACTCGCATTGTGATTTTCTATATGATTTAGTAACCATTTTGGAACATGTTCTTTTCGATGACATTGGAACATTCTATTGGTCCTACCCATACAGGTATCACCACAACTGCAGGTGAACTTGTAGATACAGTTTGAAGTAGAGTCCACAAAATTTCGTCCTTTAATCGTAGGTACAAGGATCGAAAATGTTAGGCATGTGAGGGAAAGAGATGCGGCGTAGAATGTGCGCTTGATGGCTGACCGAAGTCTTTGAACAGCCTACTACATAATCTGGTCACCATTGAATATTAGGTTAATAGAGATAGCTTCCTTTGGTAGATCGCTGAATCGTACCATCATCTCTCCTAGTCATAGTAATATCCAGGAAACCGACTTGGTTATTCGATGCATACAGAAGCGGAATCTAAAAAAATTACAGTGGCTCTTACCTCAGAATTCAGTATATTTCCTCAGTTTCCTCAAATGAAGCTTCTGTTGTCATAAATTCCAAAAGGAAAGACATTTTGGAATGTTTTTCTTATGTTTTTGCTTAGTGGGTACAGTCTTTTTATCAGACAGTAATGATTAACTAGGCGGTTCTTTACGGAGTGTAAACTCTTTCAATAATTTAGAAGATATGTTTAAGCAGTTTGTTCATTTTCACACTCACCAAACAATGTTTTCTTTCTCTTGTGTTTATAGGGAGTCTCTAACTATTTGATAGCCAGTTTGGCTGTTGCTGATTTAATGGTTGCTACCCTACCTATGCCAGTAGCAGCGATATATGAAGTTTCAGAGGACTGGTGGTTAGGTAAGTGAATAGTTTTCATTCTATTCAATTGTATTTCTACTTTTGACTGTTAAAATAGGAAAATTTACAAGTGATCAATTTTACTGTGTATTTTTACCTTAAATTTCGTTTTTCTGCGTGTTTATGATGAAAATGACATTGTACTCTATGCTACTGAAGGACTGTCTGTCTGTCTTAGATTATTATTATTGCTCAGTAATTTATATCCATAGAACTCTTTGAATATTAGAAGGCAGTCAATAAATCCCCTTTTTGAATAAAGCAAGAACAACTGTGGTTTGTGCAGCATAATATCGTACCATCATTGCTTATTTCGTTGGTTTCTCATCAGCTGCTTGCTTGCAGCTTAAATAACTTATTATTATTAAGTTTACGTACAGAAACTTTTCAACATACATGCAAAATTTACGGAATTAATGAACAGTGCTCAGAAAATCACACTCATATAATTTTTACACAGGCAGTTCAATTTTGAACAAAGTAAATGCATATATACAATAGTAAAGGAGTTGCATAATAAAGAAGAGAGATGTGTAATATGATGAGTGACTAAGAAATTAGATAAAAAATTACTGAGTTCAACTGAAATCACAGAAACAAGAGACAAGAAAAACAACACTATATCAAATGGGTGGCGGATGAGGTTGAAGGAGTCGCCTTCTATATTTTTGATTTCAATAGTCTTTTGATCAAAATGGGTCATGAATAAGTTCGCAAGAACATGACCGAGAAGGCTAACCCATAGCCGCTTTACCAATTTTTCGGTAGCTCTGGTTATTGAATAAGAAGTGAATATTCCTTGTACAGAGCAGCAATATTTGTTTCAACTCGTCTCTAGGGAGAGAAAGCAGTTTAAGATCACTGGCATATACTTTTCAATATGTTTGCTTGTAAAAAGTGAACAAACATAGTATGACACTAAGAGTTCGACTGGAATATTCAGTTGATTTAGCTCATTATAAAATTTGAATGAGCCATTGACACTCTGAATTATCAGTATGCTGTAAGCAGTTGGAGAATGTAGGGGAGTTTATGGGGAGCTCAGTAACAGAACAAATATTAGAATAAAAGTACAAGTTAATGAAATGATAGTGTAACAACATATTATAAAAAATACAGTTAATGAGTTATATAAATTAATGGTTACTTGATTAAAGTCCGCTGCTACAAATTATTAGTATTATTCACAATAGTGTTCACTGTTGGAGTCGTGTCTACTTGTAGAAGATATGCACTGGTTGAAGAATGATCTTCGAATAAGGATGAGAGATTCCTACAAAATCCAAAGTATACAACACGGTTAGTATGGAAACAAGTAGACTGTATGGACCAGTGAGAAAACGAAGTGTCGAGCACCACACTGTATTTTAGATTGTACTCCATCATTAAGTATATAAAAACATGAATCATTTTGAAAAAAAGTTGAGTACAATGTTTCAATTTATAACATCTAACAAAAAAACTGTACATTCATATTGTTCCAGACTTCACAAGAAAACCTATGGAATAAAAAATGGGTTCTTATTTTCCTACAAATACATTTCTTCATGCTTTGTTCAAACCAACCGGGTGTTTTACATTCAAATTTACTGATTTCTTAGAAATTGGCACTTACCGGTGGATGAAAACTAAACATTACTGTTAATTCGCGAGCCCGAATAGTTCAGTGGTAACGTCTCTGACTGCAGTACCGGATGACGCGGGTTCGAATCTCAGAAGGAACATGAGTTCCTTCAAGTTTGCAGATACGCCTTACTGATGAGTGCCAACTAGCACGAAACCTAGGTTGGGTAAGGCTTCCTGCCGACCGTCTCCAAGCATCTAATTCTAAATTCTACACGTCTTCTCAAATTTGATTCCTGAAAAAATATTACGGAATCAGTCAAATTTTCATTAGATAATTAACGTATTCTTTTAACTGCATCGAAGGAGAATCACTAACATGGGTGATTATATGTAAAAGTTATGCAATCCATCAAAAGTTTCATTAAACTCAGTGACCCTTTCCTTCTGTCCCTGCTCAGTCTGACTACTCAGATTCAAAACTGATCTGTACCACATCAGAAATTAAGTTACCTAAACTCTAAGTATCAAAACTCTGAAACTCTGAATATGTTAATGGTCATTTCCACCGATTTCTTCTAAATAGGCAGTAATTGTTCAGCTTTCTCGACTTCACAAATGTGTGGAAAGTAAATTAAATTCATTTATTGGCTTAAAGTTTATTTATTAAAATGGGACATTTATAATAATTATTAATTGCTGCTTTATCATCGTCACCTCCCACTTTAACGGTACGTCTTTAATTTCAGAATTACTTAACTGAATTATCTTCATCCTGTATCCTTGTCTCTCCTGATCACATTATTTTAAAAATTATGTTTTTAAATATTACCCTACTATATATATCAGCCTTTCGGTTCTAGATGACTAGCAGTGGAATCCGGGAGGAGCATTTTCTCCTATACAGGGATCACCAGGTGGATATATCTGCATCCCCTGTGAATGACGAATGATATTCCCACTGAGAGTCAAACGCTGCACCGATTGTTTCAAATGACAGGTCACTATTAGTTGAGCCATTAGGACACGACAGCCATTTCTTGGCGTTTTTGAACGATGAATGCTGGATTTTGGTTTCATTGACAACATCATTCACCATTCACTTGAAATGCAGGTATGCCTAGATGACACGTCCCAAATAGGATGAAATACGCTTCCTGGATTCCACTGCTTGTCACCAGCCACCAAAAATACATGGTGATGATCTTTAGACAACGCTGAAGCGTCTGTTCCCAGAGTTGGCATATCAACACATGCCAGTACAAATTAACCAATCAACAGGATGTAGAAATTAACTTGGATAAATACATTCAGTCTGTTAATCGTCTTAATGTCTGAGTAAATACATGAGTTATGCTCACGTTTTCATTACATTCACCGCCGTTCACTAAGTATAGATATTCTAATAACCATTCAAGCTTCTATCTTCTCCTGATAATTGCTTTTTCATAACTTCAGTGAAATTCTGTGCATCAAACCTTCCAATTCTACCTAAGATGATTACCTAACTTTTTACTAGACTTACAATGTTTAACACCTTTGACAAGGGTGTAACGATTGACAGGAACACTGTAAACGAAGTCAGATATCTCCTTGTGGTGCTACTACCGCCAAAATAACTTCACATAAATTTTAAAATAAAGCATGAAACTGTGCTGCAAACATATGCTTATTACTGAATTCAATTTCGAATTTTCCCGTCGATTGATTGGACTGAAGTGTTCGGTCTCAGGTTGACATATCGGCTTCTTGTGCAGATGCTTCGGCGATGTCTGAACATGCAATTAAAAGTTAATTGGTGGATGGTGACTAGCAGTGAAATCCAGGATACCGTGCATTTCGTTCTATTTGGGACTCGCCAGCTAACTGGATGTACCTGCATTCCCCAGTGAGCGATGATTTTCCCACTGAGGCTCCAATCCAGCGCCCATAGTTTCAAACGCCAAAGCGTTAACCACTAGACCACTTGCGCCACAAGAGAATCACCTATTATGCAACGGGTCATATTAATTATTTAATTGAACTTTAGATTTTCCCGTCGATTGATCGAACCGAAGTGCTCATTAGATTAAACTATCATTATCAATGGGACGAGTTGAATGCATCTATAACACAATCTATCGCCTGCAGTCTTTTATAACTGGCTGTATGATCATCCATAAGAATACCTATAATCAATATATTCTTCACTTTGTCTGCCTGTTTAGTTAATATATCGTCAAATCAGTTGGGCAAAGTAATCTGAACAACAGAAACGATGGAAAGTGCCGATGGAAAAATTCCATAGCTTAGTTAGACAGTAATTAAATTATACCTTTGCTCACATTAATTATCACACAAGCTGATTTGCATTAACAACAGTCTTAGTGTATCACACTATGTTTTTTTTAATAGGAGAGCTAATAATTATGCATACGTTTTAGCTTTTATGTTAATTCACAAGCTATCTGGTGGGTGGTAGGTAGTTGGGAAAGTAAGTATATGTGTATATATAACCAGACGCATACACACTAAACCCTAGCGAAATGAACACTGTTCATTAAAAGACATTTGGGGAATGCTTTGTATGGAATTTTCTTTTTTCTTTTAGCCAAATCTGTTTACATTTCTTTCACATTATGGATTGATGTCTGTATTCATTAGTGTAAGGATCTAATTTTCATTTAGTAAGGGTAACTTTATTAATTATACAAAGCAGATACTCTGATGGTGTAATAATTTTTATTCGTCAATTGATTCGTAAATATTATTTCTTGAAGAATAAGACAGCAGATTACAAAGATGAACAAATTGTTTTAAAATAATAAGGAGTATTTCTGAAAAAGTCTCTGGTTGAAAGACTGTGATTATAGGCCAAAGAAAAGCTAAGTAGCAAAGTGCGTCGGTGGCACAGTGGTTAGGACTCTCGCCGACAATGCACATGGTCCGGGGTTCGATCCCCTGCCGACGCACACCCGATATCTATGGTCGGCCTGTAAATTTGGGCTACCGATATCCATGCTGAAAATTCCATACTTGTACTGAAAATACGGTGTGGAATCAAGCTGTAATAAAAATAAAAATAAAAAATAATTAAATTATCCCGGCACTCTATTAGCTGCTTTACGAGAATCAACTATTAACCTCGTTAGTAGTACTTAGTTTGCATTTAATAAACTTTTATTTAAACAAAGAGAACAGACAAGAATTCAAAGGAGAGAGGTTGGTCTATTGCAGCGGTTCTAGAGATTATTAAATTCATAATTAAATAAATAAATAGATTCCGGAGGACTTTCGATACGGAACAGATTAAGAATTTTTGAATTTTCATATTATTCTTTCAAGAAAGCGATGCTTCAAGCTAAGCTTTTTTTCCGCGTCGGTGATCTAGTAGAACACTAGACAGTCACGCCTCGTGTAGTGCAAATTTTGATCACCGGTTGTCTGTATAACACTGTAAGACTTTATCGGAATAATTTTCTCCATAATGAAATTAACCTCTGCTACAGTGCCCAAGTTCTCTTCTTATATATATTCACTCTGTATTATTTTTAGTTTCCTGGACTTATTAGTCTCAGTGTTTTCTCTTCCTTGTTATTATTCCCTTGTATTCCAGGTGAAACGTAGGGCTTCTGTGGTACATTTCCCTCTGTTCTCACCCGTTATTTTTAGCCAACTCCACGATCACCCTCGGAAGCCTAACTCATTGTTTACCACTCAGGTTCTAGTCTAAGACCAAACGTATAGTGTCACTAAACCATCTCCCCAGTGTGTATTCAGTTTCTTTCTCCATATATGCTGGGCAATTTTTTAAATTCCTTCGCATTTCCAGAGGAGCACAGGGCTTCAAGCTAGAGACTTGACGTTTCCGTAGCAGTGGTGTTTATTTTCTACTGAATGGGATTGCTAACCCCATGCCCAACCTTCCCTCTTTCCCAGTCTTATTACTGGCTTAGAGAGCTTTGGGAGTGCGTCGATCGGGGATCGAACTTCGTACCACATGCATGACTTGCAAGCATTCTACCGCTGTGCCACCGACGCATACATGTTAGGCAATACTTGTTGGTAATCCCTCCCAACCGAACATATAATCTTCAGCATGGAGCGAAGGCAGCTGTTCGCAAACGTTTGTACCCTGTTAGATCGTACTTCTAGGGATCAGTCCTATAGTACGTATCACTTGTGCGTCGGTGCCACAGTGGTTAGGACTCTCGCCGACCATGCACATGGTCCGGGGTTCGATCCCCTGCCGGCGCACACCCGATATCTATGGTCGGCCTGAATTTGGGCTACCGATATCCATGCTGAAAATTCCACACTTGTACTGAAAATACGGTGTGGAATCAAGCTGTAAATCAAAATAAAAAATTAAAAAAATAGACATGCTTTCAGACACACAAGTGCCACGTCTCTGAAACATATGGAGGTAGAGAGTTGACATAAGTATGTGAAATCCTAATCTTGTTCCTAACAATGATCTTGTATCTAACGCCCTCATGCACGCAGCGTGTCGTTGAAACAATGCTACCTAGATAAGTGAAGGAAGTGACTCTCATCGAATTTCTCCCTTTGACGAAGATTGGTGCTTGTTGTCGTTGCTAGTTAGTTATCTTCATCACTACTGTTTTCTCTTTGTTTGCCTGAAGTCCTTTCTTCACTGCCTACCTCATCTGCCAATTTGATGGTTTTTACATGTAGGTATTAGAACTTTTGTGACAATAGACACAGATTGTAAGCGAAGTTCTTATCGTTTAGAGTCTTTTTGCCGCTCCAGAGTTCTGTTGGAATTAACCAGTTCCCCAGAATTGGAAACATCATCGGTGTAGGTAGACAGCCCTGTCTTATTTTCGGCCTTCACTCAAAAAGTTCCTCCATGCTTTCCGTTGTGAATCATTTGTCACGGGATATTACCATACTTCGGGTTTCTTGCTTTATAAAGTGTTAGCAAGCTATCACCATTTAGCTACGATGGACAATGATCTATTCACCTAAGGCCTTAGCTTTTTGGATAAGGGTCTTTTTGATATAATGGACTAGAAGATTTTTAATTAGCACTTGGTCCTTTTAAAAAACGCTACGCCACCAACTGTGAAATATTGAAAATAGAATATACTAGTCAAGGTGTTCAAACCCAAAAACCTGCGCTAAACACACGTCCCCAGAGATGGATAAAGGTAATTCGTTTCAAAATACTTTTAACCCCATTATTCAAGATCCCAAAGCATTACTCCTAATATTATATCATTATCAAGTTGCATATGTTGGAAAAAAGTAGTACTCAAATGACTAACCATAACTTTATATTTAAACACTTGAAAGATTACTGAAAATACAAAATTAGGAAATAATAGAGGTTTAGTTTTTTACTCTATTAGGAAATACAATTATCAAAAAAAGCAAACCAACATAGAACATGAGAAATTGTGATTTGATGTGAAAATAACAGTTTAATAGATGGGAAAGTAAACATTTTGTCAAGTATTTTCAGGATATATATGTGTATATTGCAGACACACAAATTATTATTATTATTGTTTCCTTTAGTTCCTAGAGTAACATAGGGTTTCAGCCGCACGTCTCCATTGCGTTCGGTTCTCCGCTAACGATTTCACCTGGCTTTACGTCTACCCACATGCTTCCATATCCTCTTCACATGACCTCCTCCATGCTAACCTCGCACTGGTGACCAACTCACCGCTTCCACTCGAGAGATGGCCTGGTGTGTGTTAATTGTCACTTGATGGTTTGTTTTCTCAGAAAATGGCCACAATCCACCTCCATTTTGACCAGCATATTTGCTGCACAATTGGCTCCTGCCGCGTTAGTTCATTCATTGTCAGAGATCTCTGCTGCTGATCTTTTCTAGTCAGCTATCTGAGTAGTATTGAGCGAAGACAGTTGTTAATGAAAGTCTGTAGTTTGTTAGAAGTGCCCTTCGTGACGCACCAAGTCTCTGATCCATACGTAAAGTAGCACTGACTCCACATTGGAGTTGAAAGGCCAGATCTTATTTTCATTTTCATCCTGAGTGGTGCTGTTGACCTCCACACAGACTTGAGAGTAATGAAAGCTTGCCCTGCTTTCCCGATCCTTTGATATTTTCGTCAGTTCGATCCGCCTGTAGGTGAAACAATGTTTCCCAGGTAGGTAGGTAGGTAAAGGACGTTGCTTCTTTCAGATTTCTCCAATTTGTACTGATTGTCTCTTGTTGTTGTTCCTGTTGCTGTGTGTCAGAAATCTTCATTACCTATGTTTTCTCCATGTTTAACTGAAGTCCTATTTTCTCTGGATTCTTCTTCTGCCAACTTGTTGCTTTTCACTTGCATATCTTCCAGTTTGTGGGAAATCAGACAAATATCATCGGCTAAGTCCAGATCTTCCAATTTCTATTTTTTGAGTGAGTCCATTTTTTGCCTGTTTCCTCGTTGCCCACTGTCTGTTGCATTATCCAGTCTACCGCAATCAGGAAAATCATTGGAGATGGTAGGCTGCCAGCCAGCCTTCTCTTACTCCCATCTTACCTTCGAAGGATTCGGTGAGTTTTCCGTTGTGGATTACTTGTCATGCAGCATTGTCGTACAACTGTTTGATGAGTTGTATAATTGTTGGCGGCATCCAAATCTCATTTCTCTGGTGTTTCTGACCAGGAACTTGTGGAATATATTGTAATTAGTTTACCTTTGAACACTGTGGATATAATTCTGTTGACTGATAATACCTATAAATATCTGTTTGACACTAACTAATACCTATAATTGTATATGTCGTTGGTTTGACACACCCAAATTGATCCAAGTCAATGAGTCTATGGTTTTTATATCATTTTGTCAACTGTTTTTGACAGTGAGGTAAACAAAGCTGCTACAGAAACTTTAGTACGATGAGTCTCCTTGCGACAAAAGGGTTACAAATGCGAGGTGCTAAAAGTAATTTTCCTGAAATTTTTTTAATTATCTCTCTGTCATTTAACACATGAGCATTATTCACTTGGTTAGTTCAATCTAGGTGTTATAAATACGCCATCTTTCCATCAGGTTATTACCTTGATAAATTTATTATGTTTGTAAGTACCAGTCTGACTTTTACTGTATAGAATCAATTTGTACATAACAGTCAGAATAGTATTTACACAAGAAACAATCGGTACAAAAACAATATGTATATATACATATATATATGTTTATGCACCTCAGTGTTATTAACAATCCTTAACTGATTATACTGCTACCAAAGATGAGGAGATAAATTTTGACGCTACTGACAATTAAATAATGGTGAGCTAATTCAATTCAGTCAGTTGGAACATTAATGCATTTTTTTTACAACCTTCCTTCAAAATGTTGTTAGTATGAGTCAAACTCATAAATCATTCTAAAAAATTACGAGGGGCTTACTTAAATCATTGTGTGTTACTTAAATTTCTGTCCAGCATAATGCATTCCTAAATTGTTCGAGAAATAAAACTGTCATTAATATCGTAACTGTCCTTATTAAAGTAGATTCTGAAATTTATTTTATACACAGCTTAAGCTAAACGAACACTAAATCAGATTAATGATACAGTAGAATAATGTTTGAGTTAAAATGCTGAACAAATTGGATTATGTAACTAACTTTGTTGTTTGAATCACCATCAACGGGAGAGATTTGATGAAAGAGGTTACTTCATTCACTTATCTAGGGAGCATTGTCTCAACTACAGGAGGAACGGACGAGGATGTCAAATCGAGAATCGGGAAGGCGAGAAACACATTCATCAACCTGAAATCAATCTGGAAATCTTCGTCACTCAACTCAGCATCAACAACAAAATTCGGATTTTCAATACAAACGTCAAGTCAGTCAGTTCTTCTATACGGATGGATCAGAAACGTGGCGGGTCACAAAGAATATTTCCAACAGCCCGTTGCAGACCTGTATCAACAACTGTCTTCACTATATACTGAAGATCAAACGGCCGGAAAGAATTACCAACAAGAAACTATGGGAACAAACAAAACAAGAACCAATCACCCAACAAATATGCAGGAGAAAGTGGAGATGGATTGGACACTCACTGAGGAGGCCGCTGGGTGACATCGCGCGTCAGGCCAGTGCTTGAGTGGAACCCGAAAAGGAAGTGGCAAGTGTGACGTGCAGGGGTGACATGGAGGAGATCGTGTGAACAGGAGTTGAAACAGTATGGGCTAACATGGATGCAGGTGAAAAGTACAGCAGAAGACAGAAGCAAGTGGAGGCGTGCAGTTGAAGCCCTATGTTTCACTAGAAACCCAAGGGAACAATAATAATAATAATAATTGTTGTTTGAATAAAGCAAGAACAACAGCGGTTTGTGCAGAATAACATAGTACCATCATCGCTTATTTCGTTGGTTTCTCATCAGCTGCTTGCTTACAACCTAAATAAATTTTTATTAAGCTTATGAACAGAAACTTTTCAACATACTTGCAAACTTTACATGAATGCAGTTGGCAGAAAGTTTCGAACTTAGTGAACAGTACTCAGAAAATTACGCTTACACAGTTTTTACACAGGGGGTTCAAGCTTAAACAAAGTAAGTGTAGGCATAAAATGGCAAAGGAGTTGCATAATAAAGACGAGAGATGCGTAAGGGTTGAGTAACTAATAAACTGTGTAACGGTGTGCTGAGTTCAATGATAATCATAGAAACAATAGACAAGAAAAATAACACTATATCAAAAAGGGGTGCAGTTATAGCTAAAGATTACGTAATCAAATTAAAAAGGGAGTGAGTGAAGACATCCGGTTGCCAGGTGGGCAAGGAAAGACTGATAACCACTTCTTTCTTTCTAAGTGCCTGAATCGGGTTTCAGGCGCTTGATGAAATATGCTTCAGTAAACTTGAGGAGAATTGAACTCTTTTGCGACGTCCACCTCATGACTCATGTCAAACAGATGACTAGCAATGTCACTGCTTAGAGCATTTGTTCACTTGAGACGTATGCTTTTCGCTACATGTTCAGGAAATCGGAGGTGTGCCTTTCTTTCTGATCTCCTAATGTAACTGCCCCCACAGATACACACAAGCTTGTATAGAAAGTTTGAGGTAAAAAGAGAAGGCTATCTGTCGACTTTCAACTGCACCAAACAGCATGTTGTCCGATAAACAGGAACCAGCTAAGCAGCAGGATTGGCTCTGGCTAGTAACGTACTGAATTTTCTGTTGACCATCGCTACAGTATTGTCATCTTTAAAATCAAGATAAATGAGGATAGGTTTCTTTCCCACTGGGATTTAGTTTACATCTTCCATACTTGTTAATGAACCTCTGAGTGTAACCGTTACTTTTCAACATCTTTTCGAGAAACATAAATTCCTCCTTTAATTTCTCTGTAAAGCATATTCTCCTATCTGTATAGTACAGAGTCTTGACTAGTGCTCATTTAAGGTTATTTGGACATAAACTATTAAAATGCAGGTACTGTTCATTCCACGTCGGCTTTGTGTAAATTGATATCTGGAGTTTGCCATTTCCCAGGCGTTGCATGGAAATGTCGAGGAAATGTAATTTTCATTCATTTTCATGTTCCATAGTAAAATGAAATATTTTTATGTGCGTTGCTGAATAATCGTAGTAGGTAGAAAGCATGACTCTGATTGAGGCATACTATAAATGTGTCATCAGCATGAAGATATCTGCTAAACAAGGGCCAAATGGACTGCCCACAGCTACACCATCTGTTTGGCGTCAAAAGATGTTGTCAAACTGGAATTGTACATCCATGGTACACATTACCAATAGGTATTGGAATTCTGACTCTAAGAGTGCTGTATTATACACTATAAAAACTGGGCAATATGTAAAACAAAAACTCCTAAATTTTACATTTATCTGAATTCATTGAGGATAAAGTTGTAAACATCTCCTGTGATATTCTCAAGTATTGGTTTTGTAGGGAATTTTGTTAGATTGGTTGGAGGATTTCATCATGAGCTGACATCAGTTAGAGAACCATTGGAAAACCACCTGGAAGTACTGAACGGTTGTTTCGTCCTAGTTTGGGGCTCTTTATCAGTACGCACCAACCAACAGGGTTCTAACTCAGGAAGGTCTGTTACAAGGTGAGCTAGCTCGTAGACCATTAAGCTACTGGGACTCGAACCAATGGCCAGTCCATGAATCCCAACTTCTGCCAATCCATGACATAGCGTGACCACTTCGAAATGTCTTCTTCGATGAGTTACTGCCTCAGATTCAACCTGCTGTACCCTACTGGTCACGACTTTCCACGAGAACCCCAGGTCAACTGCCTGAATAGGGCCAGTTGCTAGTGAGCATTTACTGTGAGAAATGATCTTGTCTATTTTTAGGATGTTGTAGATGGTAGACAGTCATCATCCTTGTTAGTTGTTATCTTGACATTATCATCACCAAAACTACAGGTCAAACACAAACACACTCGAAATTAAGTCATTTAAAATAATGTTTCTTCAGATCTTATGATCTATCCTGATTGTTTTATATCAGGGCTTTCACCTCGCATTCTATTACACACAAATCTTCTCAGTGAACATCTTTAAACTCTTTGTATTTCGGAGAGAGATAAGTTACCAGTTCACTAATACTATCGACAAGATTCCATCTTAAATTCTAGTTAGGAGAGAAATAAAACGTGACAGAACTTCCGCATCATCAAGAATTATTACCCATGGATTATGTGTATTATTCTATAATTTCATTACACAACGATATTTAACTAGTCAATCAAGACTAATGATGCGTAATTTCACTCTGCGAAAACTTTTCGCTAAAAGATTTCAGGCATATTAATAATGAAAAATTTCCCTCAAATGAGGTTTCATTTTCATCTTTCGTATACAGACAAAAAGTGTAATTTTATGTTTTGTAAATTTAATAAGTGCAACGATTAATGATCTACTTATCATAGGACAGTGTATCATTTTCTATAACTAACTAGTATAATGAAATGAAAGGTTTTCAACCTTATCCAAAAAGTGATCTAATTCTCCAGGTGGTGAAGTTAAACTTTAGACACCTGATAGACGCGAATGCATCAGTGACTAAGGAATGATGAATCATAGCAATGTGAATAAACCGAATGAAAAAGACTCTATCTCCATGAGAAAAAGTGTTGAGTGAAGTGTAACGATATAAGGCAGGATATCTTGTTAATTTTCAGTTAGGTTAGGGAAAGATTAAGCTGAGGTTTAATCTAGGGACAGGTTAGGGTTAGGTTAACTTAATTGGGGATATTTTAAGAGGTTAAAGTTGAGTTTGGGGAACAAATTCACACTTTTGTGTAATCATTCGCTCGATTGTCATTTGGATGTCTAAAGTTGATGAACTTTGCCATCAAAGCAATGATAGATTCAGTGTTTTCGATGAAACTTAGTTCAACTTACCGCTAGTCAAAATCACCATAACGATCCATATCTTTAAAAACAAACGATACATTTTTAGATTCGTAATAATTTCTAATCACATGAACTAACGCTATTTTTCGTTTTGTTACATAAAGGTATATATGTGCATACACTGATAGAGGAGAATTCCATTGTTCTGTGTTTCTGAAATTATTGAACACTACCCCACTGTTATAAATTGTATAATATGAATGAAAGAAATGTCTGTACAAAAAAGATGTGGAGCAATATGTTTTAAAACAAATAAATCGCAAACATATACATCAGCCACTTAACAGAAATAAAAGATTCAGTACAAGTATAAAACTTGGGCACTGTGGTAGAGTATAACTCGATTATGGGTAAGATTTTATTTTGATAAATCACACAGTGTTGTACAGTAATATCAACTGATGACCACGTTTCGAGCACAGATAATTGCTCATAATCAAATCAAGGCACTCACACAACTTTTCGCTTCATTGTATACATGAGTAAAGGACCGGTGGATCCAATAAAACAAAATAATTGGATAATGCGCCAAACAGCAGGCAATGAGGAAACAGGCATGAAATGGACTCACACAAAAAAAGAACGTGGAGCATCTGGATTTCGCCGATGAAATATGTCTGATTTCTCACAAACTGAAAGATATGCAAGTGGAAAGCAACAAGTTGGCAGAAGAAGCATCAAAGACAGGACTTCAGGTGAACATAGAGAAAACGGAGATAATGAAGATTCCTGGACAAGAACAACAAAAACAACAGACAACGATCAGCATAAATGGAAGGAACCTGAAAGAAACAACCTCCTTTACCTACCGACCTGGGAAGCATCGTTTCAACTACAGGCGGACACTACTGACGAGGATATCAAAGCAAGAATCGGAAAAGCAAGACAAGCTTTCACTACTCTCAAGTCTGTGTGGAGGTCAACAGCACTCAGCATCAAAAATAACATCCGGATTTTCAACTCCAATGTGAAGTCAGTCAGTGCTACTATACGGATCAGAGACTTGCACTGCGCGTCATAAAGAGCATCTCAAACAAACTACAGACCTTCATTAACAGCCAGTTGTCTTCGCTCAATACTCAAGATCAGATGGCCAGCCAGAAAAGATCAGCAAAAGAAAGGGATCTCTGGCAATGAGCGGAACAACACAGCAGGAACCGATTTTGAAACAAATAGGCAGGAAGAAATGGAGATGGATTGGCTGGCCATACTCTGAGGAAACCATCAAGTGACATCACTAGACAAGCCATTGCTCGAGTGGAATCCGAAAGGGAAGCGGCGAGTTGGTCGTCAGTGTGAGGGTGACTTGGAGGAGGTTATGTGAAGAGGAGATGAAAACGTGTGGGCAGACTTGGAGCCAGGTGAAGTCTCTAGCAGAGAACCGAACGCAATGGAGACGCGTGGCTGGAGCCCTATGTTCCTCAAGGAATTAAAGGAAACAATAATAAAATATAATAATAAAATACCTTGCAATGACTGCGAGATAAGTCAGCTACATGGGTCAAACTAGTAAATCAGCATTAGTCAGATTATCACAACATAAGAATTAAGCTAAGGTCAGAATGATTGATCCCATCCGCGAAGATAAGTAATTTAGAAAATTCTCAGCAATAGCACTGCATGGATTAAAACATATGCACACAATAGGGTGGAACACAGTCAAAATTCTAAGAGTGGTGGTTGACCACTGAATTCTGCCTGGTTTGTCGAGTCTACAAGCAATAAATGCAATAGAAGTGATTCAACGCAAAACCAAAGATGTGGAAGACATTATTACCATTAGTCAAATCAGAGAATAATAAATAACGTTAAAATGTATTCAATTCACATTATAACATTCTAACAAGTTACTTATTTTTACTATTTTTTATCCTTCACGTTCCCAGTGGAACATAGGGATTCAACCTAGAAGCTTGAAGTTTCTGTAGCAGTGTTTATTTTTACAGGATAGGGTTGCTAGCCTCATGCCCAACCTTTCCTCTTTACCAACATTATTTCTGGTTCAGTGAGGTAAAGGAGTGCGTCGGCCGGGGATTGAACCCCGGACCATGTGCATGGTCGGCGAGCGTCCTAACTGCTATGCCACCGACGCACTATTTTTACTATAGAAACGCCTTATTTCCCACCTGATTGTATTTTATTGTTAACACTAATATTATTTCTGAATGTACTTTATCTTATACTGATTTAATTCAAATGTCTAATTAACGTTTACTCATGTATGTAAACGAAGCAAGAAAGTTGTGTGAGTGAGTGCCTTGATATGACTATGAGTAGCCATAATTTGTGCTCGATAGATGGTCATCAGTAAATATTACTATATAACAAGCATTGTGTCATTTTATCAAAATAAAATCTTATCCATAAAAGATTCAGTAACTGAGTTTCAAGTTACCAATTATAATCCATTTTATTATTATTATTTATTGTTCCCTTTGGTTCCTAGTGGAACATAGGGCTTCAACTACACGTCTTTACTTGCTTCTGTCTTCTGCTGTACTTTCCACCTGCATCCATGTTAGTCCATACTGTTTCTACTCTTCTTCACACGATCTCCTCCATGTCACCCTTGCACTGACGACCAACTCGTCGCTTCCCTTTCGTGTTCCACTCGAGTGTTGGCCTGACGCGCGATGTCACCCAGCGGCCTCCTCAGCGAGTGTCCAATCCATCTCCACTTTCTCCTGCATATTCGTTGAGTGATTGGTTGTTGTTTTAATTATTCCCATAGTTTCTTGTTGGTGTTTCTTTCCGGTCATCTGATCTTCAGTATAGAGCCAAGACAGTTGTTGATAAAGGTCTGCAACCTGTTGGAAACATCCATAGAGCTTTCAAATGAATTGAGGATTTTTTGCATCTTGAAGCATTTAATAATCTGTGTTATTTTTTTTTTTTTTATTTTTGATTTACAGCTTGATTCCACACCGTATTTTCAGTACAAGTGTGGAATTTTCAGCATGGATATCGGTTGCCCAAATTCAGGCATACCATAGATATCGAGTGTGCGCCGGCAGGGGCTCGAACCCCGGACCATGTGCATGGTCGGCGAGAGTCCTAACCACTGTGCCACCGACGCAGTATGCGAATATTATTTCTATGAATTCAACAAAATTTCAAAAACTGGACAGGCAACAAAAAATATTTGCTTAGCAAAGTTGGTTCTAATTTCCTCCTGAAATAAAACCCATAGTCTTCCAAAAAAATAATAATAAATAAATAGGTAATTTATAAGCGAAATAAAACTGATTTTTCTGTCACTGTCAGTTTAATGTTGCACAGTAAATTTGCAGACTACACATTAGGCATTACTACAAAAAAACTCGTGTGATTTCATTAAATCATCAGTCTTACATTGGGAGAAAAAGAAAAAAATATAGGGGAAAAGAAATTTGATGAATATTATTTTCATTTATAGCATTTTCTTGACGTTTATCAATGATAAATACGATTAGAACTGACATGATATTCTGTTCAGTTTAAGGCTTTTCATGATTAATTATCTTGTGAGGAAAGAGTGTCAGTTCCATTCATTGAATATATATATATATATATGTGTATATGTAGGACAGTTTCAGTCGTATAAATGCTAATCCAAAATGTCGAATACACGTGGTCGTTTTTTGGTACGAAAGCCTACTAAGACTGATGGTTATACACATTTTTCATAACAATAACAACAATATCAAGCAGGAGGAGATGTTGACAGTACTTTGTGGGTTTCAAATCACAGAACGTCAGAAGACTATTCTTGAGAATGGTGCAAAGTCTTCGGTAGTGCGGTGGTTTTCTTAAGTATCTTTACTATGCCGCTTGATTTGTTGACTACTGTCATATTAGCATAACATAGTAATAGACCTATTTACTAAACATGAGAATTGCTCAAAATTAAAAAGCCTATTTCACACATGGATAAAAGTGATGCATTGTTTATTTTTTTTATCAGCTGCATATGCATTATATTATGCAATAGATTCGGTGTTAGATCGAAGCGCATTTTGACTACCATAAAAGCAACAAATAATAGGTAATGTACACTGTTAATAGGCATATGTAACCAGTGGATATTTTTAACATCATTTTTGTATTCTTCTCATTCATATTCTAAATAATCTAAGCCAATTTTTTTGATTCCTTTGAACAAACTCAGTAATAAACAATATGCATATAAATTTGGATAGCGTTATAAGAAGACGGAGATTATCTGAAAAGGTATGTGATGTATTTGCGCTATACATTTCGAACAGTCTGATCACACATTTACTTGTCAAGTCAATATATATATGAAAATGTTAAATTAAACAAAGTGACAAAAAAAGGATTTAAGAATGATTAACACAACGTTTGGTAATCCAATCAAATAAGGATTACCAGGGTAGGTTAAGAGTAATAATAAATTGTTTTTGAATACACAGGGGGGGGGGCTTTCATTTTATGAATAGCTATAGCCTCGGCGTATTTCAATGAGGGCCCTTGACCGTTTTTATAAATGATCATAAAGGCTGAGTTGACATCAGTCTTATAGTTCATCTCTATTAGGTGTGTGCATCGGTGGCACAGTGGTTAGAACTCTCGCCGACCATGCACATGGTCCGGGGTTCGATCCCCTGCCGAGGCACACCTGATATCTATGGTTGGCCTGCAAAATTTGGGCTACCAATATCACATGCTGAAAATTCCATACTTGTACTGAAAATACGGTGTGGAATCAAGTTGTGATCAAAAAAAAATTATCTGACAACTGCATCTATTGGTTTTTCACAGAATCCTATTAGTCTTACATGCGAGGAAGAAAGTCGCAACCAGCTTGCTACTTTAGACATTCTTCTAAGTGGAAGAGATGATGGTTCAATAAGACGATCAATCTACAGAAAGCCCACTTGGACAAGGCAATACCTTAATTTCCACAGTTTCTGTCCATTACAGTATTAGAGAGGCTTGGTGAAATATCTGTTTGTAAGGATTCAACGTATTTGTACGGTTGATGTTATAGACAAAAAAAAAGAAATATTGATGGATACTCTGGTTGAAAACGGATATCCTTTAAAATTTTTAAACAGATGTAGAAGTCAATTAGTCTCTAAAAGTACAATCCATACCGCGCCTAAGAAAAAGGTTTTCATCAAGTTACCATATAACGGGGGAATTCGATCATCCGTAGAACCTATTATGCAGCCCAGCTTGTCATTGTCGAAAAAAGCTAAAATTATGCTTCACTGCAAACCTCAAAAGTGCACAAGTGATTATGTCACATCCCACACTATTTACCAATTTTCGCGTGTGTGTGGTCACACATACATAGGGAGGAGTAATCGCGCTTTGCATGTGAGGGTGAGAGAGCATATCCCAAAATGGCTAGAAAAACAAATGAACTGTGAAAAACCAATAGATGTAGGTGTCAGACTACCAACTTCGTCTATTGCTAAACACCTAACAGAGATGAACCATAAGATTGATGTCAACTCAGCCTTTATGGTCATTTATAAAAACGGTCAAGGGCGCTTATTGAAATACGCCGAGGCTATAGCTATTCATAAACTTAAGCACTCCCTGTGTATTCAAAAACAATTTATTATTACTCTTAACCTACCCTGGTAATCCTTATTTGATTGGATTACCAAACGTTGTGTTAATCATTCTTAAATCCTTCTTTTTGTCAATTTGTTTAATTTAACATTTTCATATGTATAAATAGACTTGACAAGTAAATGTGTGATCAGATTGTTTGAAATGTATAGCGCAAATACAGATAATCTCCGTCTTCTTATAACGCAATCCAAATTTATAAAAGGTACAAATTGTTTTATACGTGACAGGATATTATCAATGTGTAATACTTTACTAGTATTATTCCACTTGCGGTCGACGTACTTGATACCGTCTCCATTTTCAGTTCATGTCTTGAGGATAGGTTTGCTATAAATGGTTTCAAGTCTTTCCTCATTATTTGCATTCCCACTGGAACATAAGGCCTCCAGGCAGTAACCACAGTCTTTTTTCAAGGAGTGGGGTTGCCTGTCCTACACCCTAACCGTACCTTTTCCGGATATATTATTAGGTTTGGGTGTGCACTGATGAGGAAACAAACTGCAACCTCCCATATTGTTGGCAATAAATCTACCCTTGTATACCTCGAAAATCCATATAGCTCATTAATTTAATTACAGCTCGTGGTCAATAATTTAGAGAATCTGTCTATAGCTTCAAATAAATAAACAAGTTTTCTTAGATGCAATTTTTTCTCCTATTTTACCATGAAATTTGATTTGAGTTGTTCATTAATTTTTTTGGCGCAGACCTTCAGACAGAAACTTACACCACAGCATGAAAATAAACAAATAAAACTTCTACAACAAATATGAATATGTTCCTTTAGGGTATTCAAGTTTCAGTTAATACAGTATATTTGTAGTGCGTCAGTCGATAAATGGTAGAATGCCCACTAACCAGTCACGTGGTCTGGGTTCGACTCCCAACAGACGTATTTCTGAATCTCTATTAACCGGTATTAAGCCCGCTAAAGAGGGATTATCTAGGGTGTAAGGCTAAAAAAGTGCGTCAGTGGCACAGTGGTTAGGATGCTCGCCGACCATGCACATGGTCTGGGGTTCGATCCCCGGTCGGCGCACTCCTTTACCTTGCTGAGCAAGAAATAAAAGCTGGTAGAAGGGAAAGGTTGGGCATGAGGCTAGCAACTTCATCCTGTAAAAATAAACGCTGCTACAGAAACTTCAAGCCTCTAGCTTGAAGCCCTATATTCCTCTGGGAACGTGAAGGAATAAAAAAGGCTAAAAAAGCCACTTGTGAAAGGAAATATCACCGCTATTAAAGCTTCAGAGCTCAATCTTCAAGCCCTAAGTTACACAAAGAACGCAAAGGATTGGAACAGAGAGATTTTTCACACACTTGTATAAATTAAAACAGACCACTACTCGTAGTGTCACAGCTAATTTTTAACAAGTCCTTTTCATACAAGTGCATTTTAAAAGAACTCATTTCAAAGGTGTTTAAATATAATTAATGTTGGTAATAGATCGTTGGAGGCAATTGGCAGGAAGCCTTGGACCTAGGTTTCGTGATAGTTGGTACTCATCAGCAAGGCGTATCTGCAACCGGCAATCGGCAGGATTGCCTCCAACCATCTAATGCCAACAATTCACAGTGCACCGTAATGGCGAGCCACCTATCATGGTGGCCACATTGCAAGCTTGACTGATAGAATTGAGTCTGCAGCGAAGATAGGACTAGACGCATTACACTAGTTACTGACTAGTGTGCAATCAAAAATATATAATTAATGTATCAGACTAATCGTCAATGTATGAAATTCAAATGACCTTGAGAAAGGCAGTCTTTTAATGCACCAAGACCTAGTTACAAACGACTTTTCAGTTTGAAGTTGTTGTAGAAGGAAATTCAGATAAAATTGGTGTTATTATTATTATTACTATTATTATAAGAAGTAATGGTCGTTTGAATTCATGAATACACCCTTGTACGAATCGGTAAGCAAGAGAGCTTTTTGCTTTCTTAACCTACCTTCAGAATCAGAAGAGAAATATACGCTAAACCTCAGTGAAATTATACGTAATTGACTTGCAGGAAAATCATGTGTCAAGTGAATCTAAAATTAATTATTACTGTCTGAAATTTTTATAGGCAAATATTAAAATCATTAATCAAAATGAAGAACAGTTGAAATTTTTCCTGGCATTTATTCATAAAACATTTTTACAGAAGTTTTCTCTTGATAAAAGAGAAAAATAAAATGTAATAATTGCATTTTAAATATATATATATATATTTCTGCACATATTTATCCTGACAGTCGTTTATCAGTTGACTAGATAGAATGAAATTAATAAAAGGTCGACATTCTGGTTAGTCATTACACTTAGTTCCTTGAGGATAAACTGAAATATTTAGTTATATGTCTTTGTGGAAACCAGTCGACCGTTTGCTCACTACTGTCAATATAATAACTAGTACGATACTACTCTTCACTGTGACTTCATTTTCTGTTTTTCTTTTTATGCCTTTACATTGCCAGAGGAATATAGGGTTTCAAGCTACAGTTTCGAAGTTTCAGTAGCAGTGGTGTAGTTTTACGGGGTGGGGTTGCTAGCCTCAAGCGCACCTCCCTCTCTTTTTGGGGGGATTATAACTGGCTAAGCAACGTGAAGGTGTAAGGTGTCAGGATTAATAGCTGAAGCCGTTATGCAAAGATTAGAATTAATAGCTCTACCTATAATTAAACCGAAAATCTGGATACGTTACGTTGATGATACATTTGCAATAATTAAGAGAAATGATTTAGAATATACTCATAAATTAACAAACAACATATTTGAAGACATCAAATTCACAAGAGAAGAAGAATTAGATAACAAAATCCCATTTTTAGATGTCTTAATCAGGAGAACCAACACAGGAGATTTAGAGACACAAGTATATAGAAAATCAACGCACACAGATCAAATACTCAACTTTACTAGCAATATTCCAGTTACTCACAAACGAAACTGTGTGCAGACATTGTTTAAAAGAGTTCAAACGCATTGTAGCACAGAGTTGAAAAGAATGGAAGAAAAGTACCTACAAAAAGAATGGTTATCCACAAAATTTGATCAGAAAGTGTTTAAAGTCGAATCAAAACACCAACAAGGAACCATCATCAAGCACCACAAAAAAAATTCATCCTACTATATATAAAAAATATCTCTGAAATAACAGCTAGAATACTGAAACCGTTTGATACAGATATAGCACACAAGCCAGTCAAATCGCTTAATTCGATATTATGCAAACCGAAAGATCCAGCAGAAAAAGGAGATAAAATTAATACCATTTACAAAATAAATTGTATGAACTGTAACAGGCATTACATCGACCAAAGTGGGCGTCCCCTTCAAATTAGAATCCAAGAAGACAAATCAGCCGTGAAAAGACGCGATATGTATTCTTTAGTATCAATGCATACAGACAATTATGGTCATCAGTTAGATTGGGATAATGTCGAGATCTTAGACAGAGGAAACACCAAAAGTGCAGTCAGGGAATTCCTAGAAGCCTGGTACTCAAACGAAAATGCAATTAACAAACACGTTAATATAGATGAAATATACCAGCTAATAAAAAGTAAATCAGGTGACCAGAAAGTTTAAAATCCAAGTCAATAGAAAATGGTCAATACATGTGTAAAGATAGTTACCAGGAGACGCAATTATATCACTCATGAAAAATTTAAATCATTTCACTTTATGCTAAATATTGAGCTGAAGGGGGATGTTGTCCAGAACGGGGGACGACGAAAGCTCCGCAACTAAACCAACCAGCTCAAAGAACACTATTAATTGCAAAGGTGTAAGCCAGCCTGGAATTGGACGCCCAACCACGTGAATAGCTGGCTACCATTCTAATGGTGAACCACGGACGAACAACAGTGAATTCATGATACACTTTATTATCAAGTAGCACTTCTGGTTGAAACATTTCGATCAGTGATCATTAATTCATCGGATATTGAAATCTTATATTGCATAGATTTTAGGTTCTGTGTAGTAATGTGTCCAGTGAATGAGCTGAAACTACTGCTTTCGACCTTTCATACTGTCGTAGGTGAAAAGATCATGGCAAGAATGGAACAGTTGATTCCTGTTCCTATGTCTCTTCACAGTATTGCCTTACTTAATATGAAAGTTTGCCAAAGAGGTATGAATAAAAGTTCTTCGAACCGCAGAAGCTATTGCCATCTACATATTAAATCTTGAACTCTACATACAGAAAATTTTGTTCAGTTAGAGAATCTAAAATAGACATAATTTGTCTAAGTACCACATACGTAAACTTTATGAATCTTAATTTTTTTTAACTTTTTCTTAACTGTGTTATTTTTTTCTCTTCCCACCACTCACTATATTTCTACTTCTTATAACACTGATCTTAACTTTCTTTCACTTTTAGCTGGGTTGTGCCCATTCTTGTCATTTATGTTGCGTCACGCAATTCACTTGTTTATTCTAATTTCTGTCTGACTGACGCCTTCGGTAATACGTAATCTTTGTCTAAAACTTACAATTTAGGTGATATATCTTTGGGAAGATTTCTTTTATTGCTATTAAAATTTCCTATGTATATTTACAAATATGTATATATACAAATATGATTTCGCTGAAAAGAGTGCCTCTTCTTGGAACACGTTTTCCACTATATGACTTATTGGGGATATTTAAGCTTAGATTTTCATTTTGTCTCTGGTTATAAGTCATTTCTATTCGGATAAATGCCTCTTGTTCTGGTGTTTTCTAATTTCCAGCCATCTATGAATATCAGCCTACTTGATGATTAGATTTCATTGAAGACACAGTGGCTAATGTATAAACGAATGACTTATCTCTTATATATGTAGAACCTTGTGTTTTCCTAAGTGCAGTTTTGATTAGCGTATATGTCCCATTTTCACAATCAACTTTTCATACTGTATGATGTCATTTAATTTCTAAAGTCCATTTATATTCTTTTATGTTTAATTAATCCGTAATTCAAGTATTGGATTGTGTGGATTTGATTGATTGGTTGCAGGACATCAGTTAAAGAACCATGGGAAAACCAGTTAAGGATACTGGACAGTCGTTTCGTCCTAGTCTAGGACTCTTCACAGTACGCACCGACTGCTAGGGTTCGAATCCAGGATACTCTGGTTGAAAGGCGAGCTAGCTCGTAGACCATTAAGCCATTGGTACCTGATCAAACGCTTAGCCCATGAACTCTAACTTCTGCCATTTCATGACATAGCGCGACCACTAGTCAACATCTTCGGCGAGTATTTGTTCTCATACCCCACCTGCTGTGCCTGACTGGTCACGAATTGCCACTAGAACCCAGGCAGCTGCCTACCTAAATACAGCCAGTCGCTAGTGAGCATCTCTAACGGATATCAGCTCATGAAGAAATCCTGTAATCCGTAATTATTTCAGATGACTCATCTAATTCGATTAAATTGTTAAAACAATCGTAATACGAGTAAAAGTAAACTCTTTTTCACGGTGTTAAAAACATCACTCTTCAAATGACAGTGAAAGCTTTGGATTTTCTGATCTAATTGCTATTTTGGTTGACCTAGTAGTGTTGAGGATTACCATCTTTCCATTTAGGCTAAAATAATGTTGTTTATTATATTTTTGACAGTTTCTTGATATTCTAAAATTACTGTCACCAACACTACTTTCCAAGTTTTCAATCTCATTACAGTGATAAAAGTTCAGAAACCTACATAATCAAGTATCACTGTGGGAGTACAATCACATTTAAAGTAAACCAATAAGAACATGAAAAGGGTTAGAATTTTGTTATATTAATGATTTAATTAAACACTGGTATTATACTGAAATTAAGTATCCTTTTCTCACTGTTTAACCTTTTTTGTCTACAACGCCTGGATATCAACAACCAAGAGATCATATCGTCATTAGTCATGTACATTTTCAAAAATGGTTTTGTTTTGCCACTTTCATCATGTAACATCTAAATGACACATCAAAATTCACTTCTAGTTCTATTTGTTGATGAACGCAAAATATTTTTTTTCATAATGTGTCAGACGCTTTCAAACCTATATAACTGACAGCAGCATTATACACACTTCATTTTTAATATGGTAAAAAATATTGATTCCGACATCTATAAAACACAAAATGATTGAGCAAAGAATATCCTTTTCGATAAATTTCTCTTCTGGCTCCACAAGTATATATATGCTTATATAAATAGAATATTCTAGACTAGTAGTTAATAACAATATTAGTGTTTTTTAAATAATATCGATGTGTAAAGCATGATCAATGAGATTACAATTCATTAGAGATGCTTAAATTATAATAATAATAAAGGTATAATAGCAAATAGAACATCACCTAAAATTAGGAAAATTCCACAAAAATTGAGGACCATTCAAACCTAGAGGGCCAAGGTAAGGATAATGCCTTAACTGACTTCTTTTGGATGCACAAATTAGGCTTGTTAATCTGAATCCCAACACCCTCAGCAATATTTAGTAAACGAACTCTTAAGGCGAAGTTAAGATTTGTTGGTATGTGGTAAATGACTTTGAAAGCCTCGTTGACATCAATCTTGTGTTCTGTATCCACAAGATGAGATAGAATAGCGTTACGAATAGATTTGGTTTGTCGTTTGCTTAACCATACAGAGTGATGTTTCGAAATTTGACGAGAAACATGCCTAATTATACGGCCTGTGTAACTGGCTCCACAGGAGCACATGGCAGAGGCGAAATTAGGCAGTTTGTCTTTTACTCCCGAAAGCAAGTGAGGAGTGGTTTTGAAGACACAGCGTAATTCAACAGCAGCCAATGGTCTTTTCACCGCATTTCTAAGGCGCTGCGTTAGTATCTCGTTGATGTTGTTCCCAAAGAACTGCATTTGTAAGAATAAGGCCATTTTGGAACTGTTGGTACCTTGGGCTGCTTTGATTTCAGATTCAGATTCTTTTCAATAAACTTTTCTGGATAACCATTTTCACTCAGCAACCGTTTAACATTATTAAGTTCCTCATCAAGACATTCATACGAGTGAATTGCTCTTGCTGTGTGAACCAAGCACTTTATGAGATGGCGTTTGTATTTCAAGGGCACGAAGCTGAGAAAATGAGTATACTGACCCGTTGATGTAGGTTTCTGTATACACTTCTTTTTATTGTGCCATCCTCTTTTCTGGTCATAAGGACGACTAGAAATGAAATACTAGAGTCTTTTTCTTTCTCAATAGTAAAATTTATTGCAGGATGAACCTCATTAAATTTATCCAGGATGTTCTTTGCTTCATCTTCATTTTTCAAAATCAAAAATGTATTATCCATGTACTGACAATAGAATTCAATTTCATCAATAACATATTTCAAAGGCCTATTTTCTAGTTTCACAAGGAACATGTCGGCTAGGATGAGTCCTAGTGTCGACCCCATTGCCACTCCATCGATTTGTCTGTATAGTTCTTTATTAAATAAAAAAGTGAACATTTATTTATTGTTAGTTTTGAGTGGAACACTGGACTTCAGGCTTTGATGTTTAAGGAACGATGATGTTTTCTTTACTGTGTGTGATTTAATAATAATGTAACAACAGAAGACAAGGGCCAGGCAACAGATCGTGTATGAGGTAAAATCAACACATATTTATAGATTTTACATTATTGTAGATTATTGTTAGTAGAAAATACAGTCTTTTGACTGGTTGTTTCTCACAGAAACTTAACCTTGCATCTCTTTGTGGCTGTGTCAGATCATCCATATGCTAACTGTATCCGCCTATGCAAAGCCTTTGTTCTTATTTTCTCACCACCAATATTGGGGACATAAACATTGACGTCAATTACTGTCTACCAACTTTGGCTAGCAGCCAGCTCTCACCACAATAATACTAGCAGCTTGATTGCAAATAGTATTTTAGAACCTAGTACAGAATTCTCAGCGTACTTAACTGCTAAATATTTCCCCTTGGTGCAGTATCCTCAAGTAAAATAATAACCGAAAGTATATCATGTGATGGAGTGTTGTTCTTTATGAATCAAGATTCAGTCATTTACGACATTTTTCCTCCAAATCTGTCAAGAAACGCATGGCAACACGTCGAGAACAAATCAGAAATTTTGTGTCAGTTCATGTAACGATCCAAACACTAAACTGGATCATTGAAACAGTAGGAAGTCGAGAAGACTCTATGCATTGTGTTGGATAGAAATTTGAGTTGCCTAGTGTGCATGAGTCTGCAAGCAAACTCCTATCTGCCATGTCCCTGGAATGAAATTATCACTAAACTAAGGACAGATAACTGAATTGTAAACATACTCATATAGCTATTTACATATATAAGTTGACAGGCGATTGGTTAGAAACTCCAAATAAACGGGTCCATTATTTCTAAAGCTTAAAAGTTTCATCTGATTTATTTACATAACTCATTTGATTTGCTTTTACGACTATTTTAACTCTTAAGGCATGTAACACCCAGGTAATTTTGTAAGAATCAATAATCCACAGGTATTGAGAAATTCTCTAACTGATGTCAGCTCATGATGAAATCCTCCATGCAATCAAACAAAATCCCCACAAAACCAATACTTGAAAATTAATCTGATGCTCGTTAGTGACTGGCCCTATTCAGGCAGTTAACCTGAGGTTCTAGTGAGAAGTCGTGACCAGTAGGGTACAGCAGGTTGAAGATGAGGCAGTAACTCATCGAAGAAGACATTTTTAAATGGTCGCGCTATGTCATGAATTGACAGAAGTGAGAATTCAAGGACCATTGGATTGGGTCCTAGTTGCTCAATGGTCTACGAGCTAGCTCACCTTGTAACCAGAATGTCCTGGGTTCGAACCCTGCCGGTGGGTGCGTATTGATGAAGAGTCGCAAACAAGGACGGAATAGATGTCCAGTACTCCCTGATTTTCCAGTGGTTCTCTAACTGATTTCACCTCATGATGAAATCCTCCATACAATCAAATCCATCTTACTTATGGCAGACAGAAACGAGGTTGTCTAGTGGAACCAAACAGGAAATACAAACATCGCGCGACAGGCATGATAAACGTAATGATTTAAACGTAATTGCTACTGGATAATTTAACTTTATGCAGCTGCCTCTTATAAAATAGGATATAATGTGCTGATTTTAATCCATTAAAGAAGTCGAATCTATCATGTTCATCATCTATTTTGTACACTCTTTAAGAACTTTACTTTTTTTCACTATCAGCATAATTTTCTTCTTTCTTTCAACTGTTACTTCAATCATTCTTTTCTTTTTTCCTTTCTAGTTAAGCATTAAAATTAATGATTTATCAGTATCCTTGTAGTGGCTATACACAAACTGCTTATAATAGCTTTCCTTTTTTTAAAGCATTGTATCCATTCTATGTATGATATAAGAGATTATTTTAGTCTTCTTAGTGTACATCAATTGCAACATTAGTAGTAGTAGTGGCTCATACACCTATTTAAATATGCTGTTTTAACGGTTTTTTCAGAGATTTTGTGTGGATGTGTGTATGCTGAATTCAACGTGTTTAAATCTTCATCCATTAAAGAAACCATATTCTACAACATGAAAACACTGTACATTTTTATCCTATCCGGAAAAAATAAACCACTACTGTTACAAAAATTGTATTTTTAGATGAACTATTTCAAACAGTTTTCCCGCAGTTTCAGATACTGGGTTCTTAAGACTCATGCAATTTATAATGTCATTGATTTTATTTCAAAAGTATCTTGAAATTAGATACATGAAAAGTTTAAAAAAAAAACTCATAAGATTAAAACTTTATGTGGAAATGTTTCCAACTTATCCAAAAGGGAAGGAAATTTAAGATGATTGAAGATATAAGAATAGAATTTGGGCACTGTAGTAGAGTATATTGCCATCATAGAGTAAAAACTTATTTAGTTGGAGGATTCCATCGTGAGATGACATCAGTTAGAGAACCATTGGAGAACCTGGGAGAACTAGACAGCTTTTTCATCGGCCTAGTTTTGCACTCTTCATCAGTGCGTACCTACAGGGGCTCTAACAAGAAGGTTCTGGGTTCTTCCAACTAACCAAACTAAAATCCCTACAAAAACCAATACTTTAAAAATGTATTTGATAAAAGCAAACAGTGATGCAGTGTTATTTAGTGATGTTATTTCACGCAAAATTTATTGCTCACAATCATATCAGTGCATTTACACAGCTTTCTTTAAATAAGGATAAAGAAATAATTACTATTGTCTCCTTTGGTTCAGCCGCACATCTCTATTGCGTTCAGTTCTCTGCCAGCGTTTTAACCTGGCTCCATGTCTACCCGCATGCTCTCATCTCCTCTTCACACGACCTCCTCCGTGTCTTTCTCGCACTGACGACTAACTTGCCCATGGTCGCTCATTCGGGTCCCGTTCGAGCGATGTCTTGCCGTGTGATATCACTAACTTGATGGTTTGTTTTCTCAGAATATGGTCAGTCCACCTCCATTTCTTCCTGCATGTTTGTTGCAGGTTGGTTCGCTCATTGTCAGAGATCCCTCCCCGTTGCTGATCTGTTCTGGCCGGCCATCTGATCTTGAGTAGTATTGAGCAAAGACAGTTGTTGATGAAAGTCTGTAGTTTGTTCGAAGTGGCCTTCTTGACGCGGAGACAAGTCTCTGATCTGCATAGTAAGTATCACTGACTTCACATTAGAGTTGAAAATCCGGATCTTATCTTTCGTGCTGAGTAGTGCTGTTGATATCATCTACGCAGACTTTAGAGTAATGAAAGCCTGCCTTGCTTTTTGAATCCTCACTTTGATATCCCCATCAGTTCTATCCGCCTGTAGGTGAAACGATACTTTTCAGGTAGGTAAGTAGGTAAACGACGTTGGTTCTTTCAGATTTCTTCAATTTGTGCTGATTGTTGTCTGTTGTTGCTGCTGTCACTGTTGGTGTTGGCCAGGAATCTCCATCACCTCTGTTTTCTCTATGTTCACCTGAAGTCCTGTTTTCTTTGAATACTTTTTCTTCCAAAGTGTTGGTTTTCACTTGCATATCTTCCAGTTTGTGGGAAATCAGACATATATCATCGGCGAAGTCCATATTCTCTAATTTCTATTTTTGTGTGAGTTCATTTTATGCCTGTTTCCTCGTTTCCCGCTGTCTGTTGCATTATCCAGTCTAGTACAAGCAGGAAAATCACTGGAGATAGTAGGCAGTCAGTCAGCCTTGTCTTACTCTCGTCTTCACTTCAAAGGACTCGGTGAAATTAAGGTTGTGGACTACTTGACATACAGCATTGTCGTACAACTGTTGGTTGAGGTGTATCACTGTTGCCGGCAACCTGTAGTAATTTCCAAATCACCTCTCGGTCGACGCTGTCGAAGGCTTTTACAGAGTCGATGAAGCCAAGGTAGAGAGCTGAATGTCATACAATTCTTATTAATTTATATGGGTATTTTCCAACAATTATTATTCTCCCAGACAAAGTTAATCAGAAGCTAAGAGACTGACTAACTTTTACTGGTATACGTTTAGTACCAAATAATGAGTTTGAACTTCCTAGTTAGGGAACTTATGATTTAAAACAAATTGTTAAGTAAATTTTTTTTAAATGCCTGAAAGTTTTCTGCATTGCGTTATAAGTTCAGTCTAATATATTCTAAGTGACACTGATTTTAAAACCATACCTAACTGTTTATCTCATACTCGTACGAAATAAGACTTCTTATGAGTGATTATTGAGAACAGAAGTTTAAAAACTGGAACCAAACTATTTCACATTTATACTCTCCAAGTGTAGGGCAACATTCTATGCCAAAATAATTTACCGATCCAAAACTAGCCTTCTCATTTTGTATAAGGTGGTAATGGACAAACAATCAGGTCATTAAGTGGGTTGAACTATTATACTTGGCAGAAATCTAGTTGCCTGTTGAGACATGAAGTTTTGAGACAAACCGAGTAAGTGAGAAAAATTTATGTAATGTGGGAAATAATTCACTGAATGGGTTGTAATCAGGATGAATTTAGCTCGTGAATGTGCTACAGTGTCTCATCACTCACTGTTTTTATTAGGTCATTTTGTTAATAAATTTCAGACAACTCTGCTTACTCTAAAACAAATGCGGTTGCGGTTGTGCTATATCGTGAATTGGCAGGAGCTAGAATTCATGGTCTGGCCATTGGATCGGGTCCCAGTGGCTTAATGGTCGACGAGCTCGCCTTGTAACCAGAAGATCCTGGGTTCGAACCCAGGTGTATGCGTACTGGCGAAGAGTCCCAAACTAGGGTGAAACAACTGTCCAGTACTCCCAGGTTTTCCAAAGTCAGCTCACAATGAAATCCTGTAACCAGTCAACCAAATCCCTGCAAACCAATGCTTGATTACAAATGCTTTTGTTGAAATTGTCAGAAAAATGTTAATAAGTTAGTAAATGACTGATTATTTTTCCTGATGGTGAATAGCATTGGAATCTAGGAGGTGCGTATCGTTCACTTCGAGACTTTTCGGCAGGACTTACATGCATTTCCACTGAGTAGTGAATGATGTTCCCGTTGAGACAGGATTGGCGCTGTCATTATTTCAAACACTTATCCGTCACCACTAACTAGGCAGCTGGACCAAAAGAGTCACCTGTTAGTATTTGAAACGATAAGTGATGGGTTCGAGTCCCAGTGAGGATATCATCTGTCACTCACTGAGATTGCTGGTATATCCAGATGACGAATCCAAAACAGGATGAAATTCTCACCATGGATTTCACTGGTGGTTATCATCAACCAAAACTTGAAGTCATGTTAACCTTTAGATATCGTCGGTGAGTTCGTACTAGATGTCCACATATCAACAGATACCGATCATTTCTGTGTAGCTTAAATCAATATACGATAAATACAAACCAACTTAACTTATAGATCGACTTATTTATGGGATCCTTCTAAAACAATACTATCATATTTAACTTTCTTTTGTAAGTGTTCTGCGTGAAACACAGGGCTGCAAATTTGAGTTGTAAAGTTTTGTTGGTGGTGGCGTTGGTTTCCTAATGACTTACTGGGTCTAACAATACCTCAGCAGGGAAGAGAACCCGTAGCACTGAACTACTGGATTATTCTATAAACCCCTGATTTTCACAAAACAAAGGTTTCATGAAAACAAATTTATCAATTTTTTTTTCAAAAAGAAAATAATCCAGCTTATAGCTTACTCTCATTTATTATCATTATGAAAATTCGTGTAAATCATTTCGTCTCACAAAAAGTTCATGAATAAATGGTCAATACAATAAAGATTTAACCATCGAGAAAAATTGTTGTTAAATCCTACAGGAAGTGCGATTACCAATTATTCTTTCTTTCTTTTTTTTTAATAAAATCTACAACACAGAATACAAGATAAAATGTCACAAAGTATACTGATATACTTATTTTCAATAGAAAAAGTTTTATTTCAAAAAAAGTATATATTTCTGTAGTCATTTGAGCAAACAACTTTCCTAATTTATTTACAAAATGTTTTTGAGAATTTTCTGCCACAAGATTAAAATCTGATGATTATGGGTTAGTAACAACATTTAGAAGTTGTAAACAATCAGCGAGGTGAATTGCTTTTGTACTATACTTGATTATCTTGTTGAGGAACAATAGAGGTAGACAATTTGAAAGGCTTTCCGCAGGAATTCAATCACCTAAATGCTATAATCTGGTCACTAACACAGTAAATCTTTTATTCTTTTGAGAAAAAAGGATTTAAGAATTCCGAGTATTCAAATATATCTTGGCATATTTCTGAAATGGTGACATTTACAAGTTTGACCAAGGATTGATATCAGTTAGAGAACCATTGAAAACCAGGAAGTAGTACAGGACAACTGCTACATCCTGGTTTGGGAATCACCAGAAGTACGCACCCACACCATATTTATTTTTTTATTTTGATTTACAGCTTGATACCACACCGTATTTTCAGTACAAGTATGAAATTTTCAGCATGGATATCGGTAGCCCAAATTTTGCAGGCCGACCATAGACATCGAGTGTGCGTCGGCAGCGGATCGAACCCCGGACCATGTGCATGGTCGGCGAGAGTCCTAACCACTGTGCCACCGACGCACATAGGGTCTGAACCCAGGGCCTTCCGGTTACAAAGCTAGCTAATATATCATTCAGCCAATGTTACCCGATTCAATGGCCAGCACATGAATTCTAACTTCTATGAATTCTTAAAAAATTAATCTGAGTCTCACTAGTGACTTGCTACAGGACTGCGTTCACTGGATTTCTAATGGGAAGTCGTGACCAGTTAGGTCCCACCGATGACATTGGTTGGTGGTCTCGCTAAATCAGGAGTCAGTTGAAGTTGGAACTCATGGGCTGGCTATTGACTTGGGTCCCAGTGGCTGAATGTTATACGAGCTTGCCTTGTAACCGGAAGGCCCTGGGTTCGAGCCTCATGGTGTAGGTGCCTACTGCCGATGATTCCCAAACTAGTCTAAAGAGACAGCTGTCTAGTACTGCCTGGTCGTTTTCAACGGTTCTCGAAATGACATCAATCCGTGGACAAACTAGTAAAAACAAATCTAGTCCTTACAAACCAACCTTTGAAAATACTCACATATTAGTGATTCTTGTCAATGGACAGTGAGTTGAAATGAAATAAGGTCTTGAGTCCTAGTTGGAATTTTAATTTTAACCCATTAGATTGTCAGCTTAACGATCAAACAAACGAGTTTTGATATGCAATTAGAATTCTGAAATCAGATTAGCATCAGCTATTGATTGGCTTACCTGGCTTCTTGGTGAATGCGTTATATCAGTAGTCGGTAGCGCAGTGGCTAGGACTCTCGCCGACCATGCACATGGTCCGGGGTTCGACCTCCTGCTGACGCACACCTGATATCTATGGTCGGCCTGCAAAATTTGGGCTACCGATATCATATGCTGAAAAATTCCATACTTGTACTGAAAATACGGTGTAGAATCAAGCTGTAATAAAAAAATCAGTACAAACTGGATGGTAGCTGAAATAGTTAATATTCAGTGTTCAACAGTAAGTAGAAGATTAATAAAGATAAGTAATTTAGATATGCATTCTCGAAGAGGCTATAAACTTACATAGATTGAGATGGTTAGGCCACGTGCTGCGCATGCCTAACCATCGTCTCCTCCGACGGGCATTACTAGCTAATATAGGTGCAGGTTGGAAAAGAGTAAGTGGTGGCCAAACAAAAACATGGCATCAGTCCACGAAATCCCTGACAGTTAAACTCAGTCAGGTAGGGAGATGCAGACTTCCGGGTTGGGGCCCTCGGGACTCTAAGAATCAATGGCTGGAGACACTAGGTGACATGGCTCAAAATCGTTGTCAATGGCGCAGATGTATTCAGTCTCTTTAACCCTCATACTCCTTTCTACCATTACTCATTCTGTTTCACTCTTATACTTGTCAAAACTCTATTGATTCTCTTCACTCATCTTCTTGTCTTCCTTGTGTGCTATTTGGAACGTGGCAACTCGAACTGCTGCACTTCGGTGCCAAGTTCTATGTTGAATCCAGACAGACAGACAGAGGCATTCTTGTTTCCACTGAGTAATGATGACTATTGGAATAAAGGTAATCAAAATTGATCTTAATATATATTCAGTGCTCAGAAAGGAGTAAAATGGCTGGTCTTTTCATTTCCATGACCTTAAGTATTCTATTCTGAAAGTACCTGTGATAGCCTTGTGTTGGCAGACTGTCATCGGTGTAATGGATGGAGGGAGATTAAAGGTAGAATGAAAATCTCCATTTTGATAGAATTCAAATTAATCTGATGCTTACTAGTGACTGGCCCTATTCACGTAGCTAACCTGGGTAGCCGGGACCAGTAGGGTACAGCAATTTGAATCTGAGGCAGTAACTCATCGAAGAAGACATTGCAAAATGGTCGCGGTATGTCGTGAATTGGCAGAAGTTAGAATTCAAGGGCTGGCCATTGAATCGGGTCCTAGCTGCTCAACGGTCTACGAGCTCGCTAGCCTTGTAACCAGAATATCCTGAGTTAGAACCCCGGCGGATGCGTACTGATGAAGAGTTCCAAACTAGGACGAAACAGCTGTCAGTTACTCGCAGGTTTTCCAATGGTTCTCTAACCAATGTCAGCTCATGATGAAATCCTCCATGCAATCAAACAAAATCCCTACAAAACCAATACTTAAGAATTCAAATCAGTCATTAGATGTAGATGGTTTGAATATGGTAATCATCGACCCTGAATTTCATTCCACACTCAATCATCACCCATTAATTAACTATTTCTTTAGTGCTTCACCTTATTAAACGAGAAAAAGAAGATCTGAAATCGTTGTGTGACTGCCAACAACGGGACTTTCATTAACGTGAGCTCCACCACCAATATACATGGTCTTGGCTCGACTCCTGGCTGAAGCACTCCTAAAATTCACCTCACCAGTAGTTATGCCGGAGAAGGACGGAGGCTGGGCGTGAGGATAGCAACCTCACCCCCTAAAAACAACAACACCACTACCACCAGTAAATCTTTAAATCTTGAAGCCCTGTATACCACTCAGAGAGCAAATGAATGGAAGAAATTTCTAAATTATACAAAGATACACAGTCGATATATGCGCAAATTCTGAGGGACGTAGTGTGGTTCTTTGTAGTTTATTTAATACCTAGTGGCATAAATAAATATATTAGAATCTTGAGATTTCATAAATCACAAATTTTTTTTTCAAAATGAATAGGCGGTTTCAGATTATTTAGGATTACCGACTTGTGTCTAACTAAGATCCAGTTTAAGATAATTCAGTTTTGTAACAGGTGCAGCTGCTTCTGAGGAGAAAACAAAATTTAATGTATTCATCACCGATCAGAGTTATAAAGACTAATAGCACCTGACAGTGAAATAGTATTTCTCGTCAATTACGTCTTACTTTGAAGTAAAGCATCTTATAGTACAAGATAAAATAAGATTCTGAAGTGTATTTTGGGTTTTTCTGTGTGACAGCGAAGACGAAATTGCTATTTAGGATATTCTTGCATTTCTTTTGATTGGTATATTTCCAATAAAAAGTGCAATATTACTCGATTTAAAATAATGTGACACGTTTGATATAAAGCATTAATCATAGGTCCTGATAAATATCACCATATATATATATATATATATAATACATCGACCAGATCAAGCTGGATTCAGTAAAGGCAAATCACGTTCTGACCAAATTGCAACTCTACGCATCATCATCGAACAGAGCATGGAATGGCAATCAAATCTCTACCTCAACTTTATAGACTTTGAGAAGGCCTTCGACAGCGTTGACCGCGAAGTAATTTGGAAACTACTCGAGTACTAAGGCGTACCCCAAATATTCATCAACCTTATTCAACAGCTGCACGACAACGGCACATGTCAAGTGATCCACAACGGAAAACTCAGCGAGGCGTTTGGAGTAAACACAGGAGTCAGACAAGGGTGCTTATTATCACCAATGATATTCCTAATTGTGGTGGACTGGATTATGCGTCAGACTGAGGGAAACGAGAAGACAGGGATATCCTGGACCGACGTGAAGAACCTAGAAGACCTGAATTTCGCGCGTGGATGATTTATGTTTGATGTCACACAAAATTGAAGATTTACAAGCAAAAACCGACAAACTGGTCGAAGAAGCAGCAAAGACAGGACTCCAGGTGAACACAGACAAGACGGAGGTTATGAAAATAACCAACCAACAACAGCAGCAGCAACATCCAGTGCCAATCACCATCAACGGGAGGGATTTGATGAAAGAGGTTACTTCATTCACTTATCTAGGGAGCATTGTCTCAACTACAGGCAGGTGGAACGGACGAGGATGTCAAATCGAGAATCGGGAAGGCGAGAAACACATTCATCAACCTGAAACCAATCTGGAAATCATCGTCACTCAGCCTGCATCAACAACAAAATTCGGATTTTCAATACAAACGTGAAGTCAATTTTGCTTTACGGATCAGAAACATGGCGGGTCACCAAGAATATTTTCAACAGGTTGCAGACCTTTATCAACAGCTATCTTCGTTCTATACTGAAGATCAGATGGCCGGAAAGAATCACCAACAAGAAACTATGGGAACAAACAAAACAAGAACCAATCACTCAACAAATATGCAGGAGAAAGTGTAGATGGATTGGACACTCGCTGAGGAGGCCACTGGGTGACATCGCGTGTCAGGCCATTACTCGAGTGGAACCCGGAAGGGAAGCAGCGAGTGGTTCGTCGGTGCAAGGGTGACATGGAGGAGATCGTGTGAAGAGGAGCTGAAACAGTATGGATTAACATGGACGCAGGTGAAAGTACAGCAGAAGACAGAGACAAGTGGAGGCGCGCAGTTGACGGCCTACGTTCCACTAGGAGCCCAAGGGAACAATAATAATATATATATACTAATTTTCTCTATAATTCCTTTGCGTTCCTTTTGGAACATTAGGCTTCATGCTTCGAATTTTCAGTAGAAGCAAGGAAAAACTGATAACTGATTTCTCCTGAACACAAAAATTGGGTTTCAGGCGCTTGATGAAAAATGCTTCAGCAAACTTTAGGAGAATTCAACTCTTTTGCGACGTCCATCTCATGACTCATGTCAAGGAGATGACTGGCAATGTCACTACTCAGAGCATTTGTTCACTTGAGACGTAGGCTTTTCGCTACATGTTCAGGAAATCGGAGGTGTGCCATTCTTCCTGTTCTCCCAATGTAACTGCCCCGACAGATACACATAAGCTTGTATACACAGTTGGAGTTGAGATCAGAAGAGTATATGTCGTTTCTTTGCTGCAGTAAAGAGCATGTTGTCTGATAAACGGAAACCAGCTAAGCCTCAGGACAGGTTCTGGCTGGTGACGTATTGAATTTTCTGTTGACTATTGCTGCAATATTTTCATCTTCGAAACCAAGGTGAATGTAAATGGCTTTTTCGTCACTTTGATTTGCTTGGTAATTGAGCCTTCACATCTTCCATACTTGTTAATGAACCTCTGAGTGTAACCATTATTTTTCAACATCTTTTTGAGAAACATAAATTCCTCCTTTCATTTCTCTGTAAAGCATATTCTCCTCTCTGTATAGTACAGAGTTTTGACTAGTGTTCGTCTATAGCTATCTGGACAAAAACAATTAAAATGCAAGCATTGTCTATTCCAAGTCGGTTCTCTATAAGCTGATTTCTTGAGACTATCATCTTCTAGGCGTTGCATGGCAATGTCGAGTAAATTGAACTTTCCATCATTTTCATATTCCATAATAGATTCGGTATTGGCATGTGCGTAAATTTGTTGAAGCAATCTCCATCAGTCACCTGAAACCCAATTTATGCGTTCAGAAAGAAGCTGTCATCAGTCTTTCCTTGCCCTGGTAACTGGGTATTTTCACACTTTCGTTGACATGATTACATGATGCCCAAATGTTTTCATTGTGTATTTTCATTGCTGTTTAGGATAAAACGTTTATTAGTATTGTTATTATTAGCATTGTATGCACATATTGCTTGATTCGTTTTTGTTTAAAAATGAACTGTCTATCTAAATATGTTAAAAATGTTTCTGTAGATATATATACTTAATGATGATTTTGGACTGTAAGCAGCTGATGAGAAGCCAACAAAATTTAATGGTGGTATCGTTTTTATTCTGTACAAACTGTTGTTCTTACTTTATTCAAATTCATTCAGGGAAATAAATGTATTGGAATAATTGTCTAGAGTATGCCTTATCTTCGTTATTGCATTTCATCTGCCCTGTCAGTTCATGTCAGTGGACCCCAAGGATGTTACTGAAAATAAACATCTGCTCGAATTTCTTTTCTTCCCTCAATTTCTCCCTATATGTATATACATATACATGCATTGTTTGTCTACCTAATGATTTCATTCAAGAGCAATGGGCAAGCAAAATTACCAACCAGTGTTTATATAATTTCCATGTGACAAATAGTCGCTGTTAGTTGACGTGATTGCCATCCAAATATTCATTTATTTTTATTTTATTTTGAATACAGCCTGATGCCACACCGTATTTTCAGTACAAGTATGGAATTTTCAGTATGGATATCGGTAGCCCACATTTTGCAGGCCGACCGTAGATATCGGGTGTGAATCGGCAGGGCATCGAACCCCGGACCATGTGCATGGTCGGCGAGAGTCCTAACCACTGTGCCACCGACGCACAGTTAGTACCAAATGGCTTGTACTGTTAAGGTCATGTATGGCTTAATATATTTTGATTTGAATATTTCAGCTTTCAAATGGAAATCTTATTCAGTTTTCTTATTGAACTGTGCAGTTTTCAAACTGTCATCTTTTTTTCCTCCAAGTTCCTCATGGGAACATAGGGCTTCAAGCTTGTGCCTTGAAGTTTCTGTAGCAGTGCTTATTTCACAGGATGAGATTGCTAGCCTCATGCCCAACTTTTTACTCTTCACCAGAATTGTTTCTATCCTAGCGAGGTGAAGGAGTGTTCCGGCCGGGGATTGAACCCCGGACTATGTGCATGGTCGGCCAGCGTCCTAACCGCTATGCCACCGACGCACCTTCAAACTGTCATTTACTCCGCTTTAATTATAATAAACTGCGTTATACTGAAACTGAATAACAGTTGGCTCTTCTGTTTGATCGACGCTTAGAGTGAATTGCAATATAGTTAGGATGAGACGTGCAGCAGGTTGAAGGTGAGGCAGTAACTCATCGAAGGAGAAGACATTGAGAAGTGATTGAACTATGTCATGGATTGGCAAAATTTAGAATTCATGTGCTGGCCATTGGATAGGGTCCCAGTAGCTTAATGGTCTACGAGCTAGTTCACCTTGTAACCAGAATGTCCCGTGTTCGAACCCTGTTGGTGGGTGCATTCGGATGGAGACTCTCAAACTAGAACGAAACAACTGGCTGTTCAGTACTTCCAGCTGGTTTCCCAATGGTTCTCTAACTGATGTCAGCTCATAATGAAATCCTCCAATCACTCAAACAAAATCCCTACAAAAACCAATACTTGAGACAAATTCTGTCTAAAATGGATGCATAAAAGAAAAAAATACTCTGGTTTCTTTTTCTGGTTTAATGGTACAATACTTGAATTAGGAAGTACAAATGCTAATCCTATTCAAGTTTTAATATTATTCTCTCTGTCTAGCTTGCTGATAACACTTCAGTGTCCACTCTGAAAACATAAAATAAAAATAATCTAACAAATGAACAGTTGAATAAAAAGCTTATATAATTAAATTTATCTAATTTATGTAGTGAATTGGCTTTAATGAGTGTAGAGAACTTGGTAGCAGTTTTGTATGTTCACCAAGAAAATAAATCTGTTTCAAACTTCCACTTATAATGTTATATATAGCATCAGTGAAATTTACATTTACTTAAGAATTCTCTTTACAAGTGACACTAATCAATAGATTGTTTTATGAGTTCGCATGATCAATGAAGTTAAACTTTAAACACCATATAGGCGTGAATGCACCACTGGTCTTGGAAAGACGCATTAAACTGAAAGGTAATCCTCCTGTTTTAGCCCTAATCTACGTCGAACCAAACTTAACACCATCTTAATTTGTTTTTTCTATTCCTTTACGTACCCAGTGGAACATAGGGCTTCAAGCTACAGGCCTGAGGTTTCTGTAGCAGTTGTGTTCATTTTTACGGGATGAGGTTGCTAGCCTGATGTCCAGCTTTCCTTCATTACCAGTTTAATTACTGGCTCAGCGAGGTTTGGAAGTGCGCCGGCCGGGGATCAAACCCCGGACCACATGAGGCATGGTTGGCGAGCATTCTACCGCTGTACCACCAACACAGTACTTAATTTGGTTAACCTGTCCTTAATCCTCCAAAACCTAACCTAAAAGTGACAAGATATCCAGTTGAATATCATAACGCTTCAGTCAGCATTTTTATTTCTGGTCTCAGTAACTTGTGTACTTAGCGTCCAACGGTAATTATTATGTTTGTACTCCGTTGGTGCCTAAGGTTTAACACCCAAGATGCTACTTTTACGTTTTACTGTGCCATTGTTCACAAGTCACGGTAAGCTAAATGAAGACATTTTATTCATTTTTTCAATTAGGAAACTTTGGTTATTTGAAGGTTTAAACTGACTATGAAATGTTACTGTGAATGTAGGTCACTTTGTTTTCGGTAGATGTTACTTTATCGTATTATGATTTTCCTTTTACATTTTAGGTGAAGCATTGTGTGATTTTTGGGTGTGTTCAGATGTACTCTGTTGTACAGCATCTATACTTCATCTAGTCGGCATTGCTTTAGATCGTTATTGGGCTGTTACAAATGCAGAGTATATTCGTCGACGAACTGGTCGTCGAATAGGCATTATGATAGGCATATTCTGGTTTTTATCAGTTTTAATATCAATTCCTGCACGATTTCATACAACTAGATCATATAATTATGGTGGATATTCACCTGATATGGTATTAGATGAACCACCAAGTTGTCGAATCAATCAAGAGCATGGTTATACAGTATTTTCAAATATTGGAGCATTTTATATGCCAATGATATTCATAATTGGTATATATGCTAGAATTTACCAAGTGGCTAGAGCAAGAATACGACGTTCCGCCTTCAAACAGTCAGCCACGTCCAGTTTAAGTATGACACAAAAAAAGCAAAGGGAGAAACATCATCAAAAGTTATTTAAAAGGAGTCTATGCTCATCATCATGCTGTCGATACAATAAATATGATGAAAAAAGATCAATTAAATTGGCTTATGTGAAAAATAATCCTCAAGCAATACAGAATAATATGAACCAAGAGAATCCTTCATCTTCGCATATCGCAGATACAGACTGTACTGAAGTTGCCAGACACACTAGTAATATTACAGAAATTTCTGCTGTAAAACAGCCAACAGCAACCACTACTCCTCTTACTACTACCACGTCAAGTGATAACAAATATTGTTCTTTTATGAATCAATTAAATAATGATAAATCTATCCCATATGTCGATGATGTAGAGAACAAATCAAATTATTGTCATTCTATTGAACATTTGAACGGAAACTACATACATACAAAACCAGTCCTGTTAAATGATGACAGTGTCAGACAAAATTTGATCAATTGTGAATGTAAACCAAATATTTACACAGAAAGGTCTGTAAATAAGCAAAGAAGGAAATCTAATCATCAAAAGGAAATGAAAAAGTCAAATTCTCTTCTAAAATTAGATTATAGAGCTAATTCTTCATCGGATTCCAATAAATTCGATACACCGATATATTCATCGATATCTAGAAATACAAGTTCAGCACCACCGATTCTTATTAACATGACAAATTCTAGTACATATTTCTCGGAATTAACAAATTCTAATTCTCAGTTATCTGAAACACCTACAACAGATCACACGAATTCAGTGATGTGGTCCTCGTCATCGTCAACAGGATCAGGATCAGCATCCTCTTCATGTCCATCGCTTCCATCATTGTCATCTTCTTCATTTTCAAGATATTCATCTTTACCAGTTGACAGTCAGTATCATTATCATCAAAGGCATCATCATCATCAACATCACCATCATCATCGTGACTATCATCATCATGAAGGTCTTCATAATCACCATCATCATCATCAACACCACCACCATCATCATCATCACCAAGGACATCATCATGGACACATTCATAAGAGAAGGTATTGTGAAGGAAAAATGTCTAAAAAACAACAAAATCGATATTTAGGTAAATTGAAGACATTATGTAATTGTTGTCCTTCAGTGTTTGATAGTAAGTCAAATCATAACCATCTATCAGATAAAGGCAAGGTGTCTAGTGAAAATCCAAAAGTTGGCCAGTTAAAATATTCAGCATTCTGCTGCTTTAAAAGTCATCTGAATTCTTCAGTCAAGGATATTTCTTTAACTAATGACCATGGAACGTGTTACAGTGTTGTAGATCCCAGTTCAGTATCTCAGTTTGCACAGCGTAAAAATAATATCAGTGCTGTTAATACTGACATTAATAATAATAACAGTGCTAGTAAGAAAACAGAAAATCATATTCTTTTGGATGTAACAAAAAGGCAAAATGATGTACACGGTAAGATGTGTCATTTGTTACGTTTAGAAAATAGTCATCGAAAATTGGCTAAATCCGTGTCGAATTTAATCGCGAATAGAAATGCTGATTCTTCGACAACAAATCCGGTAAAATTACCGCAACATCTACACCAACAACCAGCATTAATACTAACTCCAGTCACGTCAGCATTACCACCGTCCCAACCACCATTACCACCAATACCGTCAAATACACTGAATGATGAAACCACTACTACTATCACATCAAACCTTATGTCACTGCAACAGACACAAGTGAATCGTGAACGTTTGGAGACAAAACGTGAACGTAAAGCAATCTCAACATTGGCTATAATCACAGGATGTTTCCTGCTATGTTGGTTACCATTTTTTATTGTTGCCTTAATCTCACCATTTACAGAAAATTTCACTATATCTAAATTTGGTCAAAGTACAATATTATGGTTAGGTTATTCAAATTCATTATTAAATCCTATTATTTATACAATATTTTCACCAGATTTTCGTAATGCTTTCAGAAAAATTTTATTTGGACGATATAATTTACGCTCATTGTCTAGGTGATTGTGTGTCCTTCAATATATGAGAGATTTATTGTGATTAATTCTATATTATCATTTCTATACTTTGCAAAATGAAGATTGTTTAATGCAATTTTAACACTGTACTTACTCTACTTGCCTTCTTAAGAAGATGTTTCGAATTGTTTCAAGGAAGCAACTAGAAATTAGTTGATTCCCACAAGCCAAGTATGACCTTAACCTCTCACTCAAGTCTACTTGAAATAAAGTGAAACATTCCATAGAGAAACAGAAGTAACAGGAGAAACTCTACAAATCTATAACTATGTACCTCATATTCCGCTAAACTTATAAACTCCTTCAAAAATTCACCTAACCATTTACAACTTTGGTTTTCTTTTTTTTCTATATACGTACAAATGACAATTCACTTATTTGCAGTATTAATCAAGCATCCGCAAGCTTTTGAAATATCCTACAGTGGTCATATGTATGCATACATAAGCAATATTAATCCATGTTTCTAACAACAACAACAAAAAAGGTATATTCTCTAAGATTAAGAATGTTGACACTTGTGTATTTACCGCTAATCTTTTTTGTCGTAAACTTTTTCTTGATAAAATATAATTTTTAAAAAAGTTGAGAAATGATGATCTGTTTTCTTTTCCTCACCGGGATTCAAGTATTTCATTGTAAAGGAAATTGCAGTGTTTTATTTTTAAGGTTTACTCCCAAGACAAAAGTTTTCATGATAAGAATGACGATGTCGCTTAGAAATACATATTGTAAGTATATAGAAGACAGGTAAATTTAAGCAAAGCATTTCAAACTACTTACTAGCAGTTTTAGTAGTGTAACAACAGGAGACAAGGGCCAGGCAACAGATCGTTTATTAAAGGAAATCAACACATATTCATAACTTTTCATGTACATTATTATAGATTATTGTTAGCAGAAAAATACAGTCTTCTGATTGGTTGTTTCTCACGTGAAGTTAATCTTTCATCTCTTTGTGACTGTTTCTTGAATGTCAGATCATTTATATGCTAACTGTATCCGTCAACGGAAAGTTTGCTGTGGTTGGTTGTTGAATCAGTCTTTGTTCATATTATTCTCACGACCAATATTGATAACTTAAAGATTGACGTAATTCACCATCTACCAATTCGGCTAGCAGCCAGCTCTGCCCACAGTAGTAGTACAGTTGACGTATTTGAATAGACTTCTAGTCTGAGTGATAGAATTGAATATAGTATGAACTAATTCTCCTTTTTTCATTAATTACATCTGTATTATCCTCGAATTGTATTGATGAAAAGCGATAGTAGTATTAGCTTCTCATAATATTTTTAAGTATCTTGGCTTTTGAGACATTTCATTGTGATAACAGCAGAGTATGATTGGTAATCAAGTAATCCGTTCCACCGAAAATTTGACGATTTGCTTATTTTCAATCAATTCCTAGTTTTCAGAAGAATGGACACGGAACAAAGAGTACTCTTTTCGATAAATTCATCATCAGGTTCTACAATTATATATACATTATAGTGAATGAATGAATTAGTCTTATGAACGACAATAATGTTTAAATAACATCAAATCAATAATATTGATAGATTACAGCTGAACAGCATCAACATCCATTAAACTGAATGTCAGAAGAATTAGGAAAGATAATAGTACAAATTCATGAGTTTATGGTCGCTACTGAGGACCAGGGGAGCAGTAGGGGCTGGTTGTTTGAGGCGAATTGCAATAGCCTCTGCTGTGTGGAGTATGCGGTGCTTCGACGATTTTGGTAGTTTGTTAGGCACCCGGTAGATTATAGAGAAGGATTCTTCTACGCTGGCTTTGTGACCGGTTTGCACCAGATGGTCCAATATCGAGCTGTTAACAGTTTCAACTACACCTTTACTTAGCCATAGTGAGATATGTTCTCGAGAGAGCACGAAAAATCAAGTTCCTAGAGCAACGGCCAACATAACTCGCTCCACTACAGGCGCAGTTGAATTGATAAATACAATTTGAAGTGGCTAGTCTAGGTACTTCATCTTTCAGTCGAGGTAGCACCATCGGTCGTGTAGAGAATAATACATGTAGTTGGCCAGCATTAAAAGTTCTTTGAACTGATTTTCTTAATTTCTTCGTAATTAACTCGCTTGGTATATCGCCCATGAATTGTAGTCGTAAAATATAAAGGCATCTTGTTTACAGACAGTGAGTAGTCCTTTTCCACTTTCTTTGTCATGTGTTTCTTGATAAATTTTTCGGGATAGCCATTTTCGATCAAAGTATCATATACAATGCCTTATTCATCTTCAATTACTTCTTCTGAGCATATAGCTCTAACTCTGTGGCTGAGGGTCTTCACTAAATTTCTTTTGTAATTGATAGGAACGAAGCTGTGAAAGTGTTCCGAATTTCATTCGGAGACCAAGTCGACTATATTAACTTGAGCATAAATAAGGCTGGAAGCAAAGACAAGACTTCCGGTGAACATAAAGAAGATGAAGGTGATGAAGATAACCGAAGAACCACAACAACAACAACCACCAGCACCAATCACCATCAACGAGAGTGATCTGACAGGGTTTACTTCACTGACTCATTTAGGAAGCGTTGTTTCAATTACAGGCAGTCGGAACGGTTGAAAATGTCAAGGCTGGCCAGCTAGAATCGGAAAGGCAAGACACGCCTTTATCAACCTGAAACCAGTTGGGAAATCTTCTGCATTCACCAAAAGAAACGAGATTCGAATTTTCAACACAAATATCAAGTCGGTCCTTTTATTCGGGTGGGAAACTTGCACTGTGTGTGATGGAAAGCATTTCTAACAAGCCTTGTGCAGACTTTCATCAACAGCTGCATTCGCTGGCTCCATGCTGTAGATCAAATGACTAGCCATAAAGATTCAGCAACAAGCAACTGTGGGAACAAACCAACCAAGAGCCGATCGCTCAACAAATATGTATGAGAAAATGGAGATAGATAGGGCATACATTAAGGAAACCGTGAAACGACATCGCGCTCCAGGCCAAGTCCTCGATTGAAATCCAAATGGAAAGCGACAAGTGGGTCTTCCGTGTGAGGGTGACATAGAGGAGATAGTGTGAGGAAGAGAGGAAAGAGTTTGGTCAATTGTTGAGCCAGCTGAAGAGGATAGCAGAAGATAGGACAAAGCTGACATTTGTTGTTGAAGCCCTATGTTTCACTCGCAATCCAAGGGAATAAACTAATTTAATCTTTTATGATTGAAGATTATACAAAATATGAATAGAATGAAGAAAAATAACTAACAAAAACGGAATTAAACAAGTCTGCATCCACCCTGTTTTTCAGAGATTGAACTAGCTTATTTTGGAGAAATAGTTCCGACATCACGATTGGTATATCTAACGAAGGATTCTACAGGTACATATAAGTCCAACTTGTTTGTAATATAATCAGAAAACAAGAACATCGGAGACAAATTTATCAAGGAAATGATAAGCTATACCAGTGTAGTAGTTATAAGCAAACAAAATCAAAGACTGATATTATTGGTTAAATATATTTATAAGTGACGGCGAGCTACGTAGAATGTAGGCCACACTGCAAACCTGCCTGATACAATTCAGTCTGCACCAAAGAAATAAAAAGACACACACACTACACTAGTTACTAGTGTCCAATCAAAGTATCAAAGAAAATCCTACAGGAGGTCAATCGCGAGCCCGGATAGCTCAGTGGTAACGTCTCTGACTGCAGTACTCACTGAGTGACGCCGGTTTGAATCTCAGAAGGGACATCAATCCCTTCCAAACTGCAGATAGGCCTTACTGACTGATGAGTGCCAACTAGCACGAAACCTAGATCGAGCAAGGCTTCCTGTGGTCGACTGCCTCCAACTATCTAATATCATCAAATCAAGGTGCCCCATGATGACAAGCTACCTAGAATGGTGGCCACACTGCAAATCTGACTGATAGAATTCAGTCTCCACCAAACAAAGGACTGGACACACACATCACACTAGTTACTAGTATCCAATCAAAATTTCAACCTTCATACAAGCAATTACTGTAATTTAACCCATTTAATACTTACAGCTTACTTCATCATAAAACAGCAATAAAACAAGCTATTAAAAAACTGAAAAAAAAACGAAAGACAACCCTCAATAAATAGAGGAATTAATGCGTTTTATAATCATTACCATGTTTTTTTGAACTATAAATAACTTCTTCTAACTGAATATATATATGCGCATACATTACTTACTAGTAGTACTGCATGTATAGCTACTACAACATACTGGTAGTAATACGAATATTGCTAATTTTATGAGAAACAGAGGAGTTAAAAAAAACAAAAATTGCTAAGGTGAAAAGGAAAGAAAGAAAGAAAGTAGCCATATCTGATGTTCATTATCTTATTTCACCTAGATATATTCTAGGAAAAGCTGTCAATCAAAAAGAATAATAAAATAAAGGCAACACAAATGCGTACGCGCTCGCTCGCTCCCTCGCTCCCCCGCGCATATACACCACATTTCAGTAATAACTGGAATGATTTTTTATTGAAACTGGGGAAAAAAGCCCTTAGGTGAAGAGATTTTCAAAAAAAAGCAACAACAGGAGAAGAAACGGATAATTTAATTATCAACGGTTATATATCTAGTTACATGATGAGAATATTATTTTCTATGTGTGCACTTGTTTTCTATGCAGTCAGTGTTGACTGTACTTTCTATCTAAGTATGAAATGAACTGAGATTTAACCTCATAGATTGTTTATTGAAAGAACGTTATTTTTATTATATAAACTGTGTATTTCAACTTTTAACCTATCTCTCTATTGTTAGTGATGAAGCACTGTAATTACGAGATAGGCATTCAGATATGAAAAGGTGTTCAAAGTGAAAATTGGTACATGGTTTTTTATTTCTCTGAAGAAATCTAATGCTAATCTTCCTTTGTGATTTAACTAGTGTAGTTTTGTTCTCTGAGCTGGACGATTTAGTTGTGAATCTCTCATTTTCGTACTAGACAACTTCTTCATTGAATACTTCAGTATGAAGTGAGCCTTTAAAAATTTCTCTACGAGTTTTTAAGTCATCATCTCTCCCGGTAACTTTGAATGGGACTGCTTGTGTTTTGTGTTTTTTTTTTCACCTTACAGTTCACTTGTATTAGTAGGCTAAAAGACCCGGTGGATCCAATTAAACAAAACAATATAATTTGCAAAATACCTTGTAATGACTGTGAGGTCAACTATATAGGTCAAACTACTAGATCGGGTGTAATCAGATTGTCGGAACATAAGAATTTAGCTACGGTAAGAATGGTTGACCCCACGGATATAGGTAATTTAGAAAAAAGCTCAGCAATTGCACTACATGCAATAACACACAACCACACAATAGGGTGGGAGAGGGTTAAGATTCTAAGAAGTAATCTATGTAGGTGGAGAGAGAGATTGATTACTGAATCCTGGTTTATTGAATCTACACCCAACACATGCAACAGAAATGACTCAATGCAAATACCAGAAATATGAAAGATATTATTACCACCAGTCAAATCAGAAGAGGATAATAAATAATCTCAAAATTCTATTTCAATTAAGCACATCACAACATCCTAACAAGTTACTTATTATAACTATAAGAACATTCGTCTTATTTCCCATCTAATTGTATTTGATCAATAACACTCATATTATTATCTCTGAATGTACATTATCTCATATTAATTTTTATTCAAATATCTAGTCAATTCCATACATATATATAAATGAAGGAAAAAGTTGTGTGAGTAACTTGATATGATTATGAGCAATAATTTGTGCTCGAAACGTCATCAGTTAATATTACTGTGTAACACTGTGATTTATCAAAATAAAATCTTATCCATAATGGAGTTAGTATTGATTGTTTGCTTGACCTGAAAGCTGACCGTCTTTTGATGTGATTCCCGTCTGTGTCTGTTGATTGGCGATTCACTTGAATATCAGGCTTCTACAAAATCTCTGGCGTTTCTTCTGTCCAAGATTTGAACATTGTTTCCAATGGAATTAGTGTCTGTGTTTGTTTGTATGCAGTGATGTGAGGAAACTGGATACCGTGTCTTTTGACGGACAGTTTATGTTCATGGATGCAAAAATGAAGACAGCCCCCATTTTGACCAGTGTAAGGTTTTTCACAGTCGTAGCAATTTGTCTTGTAGATGACTTTGCTTTTATCTCCTTTCACTGTTATGTCTTTCGGTTGACGTAGAACCGAGTGAAGCGCTTTTGTTGGTTTGTAGACAACATCAATTCCAAAAGGTCTGAATAGTCTTGCAGTGATTTCAGAGATGCTATTTATATATGGTAGGACAATTTTATTTGTCTTTTCATTGGGAGCTTTTGATTTGGTTGGTTGGGTTGATAGGATAGATATCTTCTGATGAAGTTTTGTGGATATACATTTTTTGGGAACACTGTCATAAAATGTTTTTCTTCAATTTCCCTCAAGGTACGAGTGCAGTGATGAGTTCTGGCTCTTTTGAATAATATTTGTACACAACTCTTTTTGTGTACTATCAGGTAGCCACTGTTGTAATTGAGTATTTGATCCCTGTGAGTAAATTTTCTGTATACTTCAGTTTCTAATTTTCCTGTAGTTGCTTATCTGACTAAGACGCCTAAAAATGGAATTTTGTCCTCGGATATCTCTTCTCTTGTGAATTTGATGTCGTTGGAAATGTTTAGTAAGTTGTGAGTGTTGTATGTCATTTCTTCTGGTCATCACATATAAGTCACCCAAACACCGTATCCAAATTTTGGGTTTAATATGTTGTAGGATTATGTTTTCACGTCATTGCATAACAGCTGCTGTAATCAGTCCTGATATAGGCGATTCCATAAGCGTCCTTTCAACTTGTTCATATATTTGGCAGTTGGATAGAAAATACGTTGTTAGACATGGGTTTGTGCATTCCATCCAACTCGAGTGTTGTTGGAGGTGTTCGTCGTTACTGAGTAATTCTTTCATGGTTTCTTTTATAAGTTTCTGTCAGATCAAAGTTTATAGTGCTGTGACATCCAAAGATACCGTTTTTTCTTGACCATCCATTTGAACACATTTAATTTTCTCTAAAAACTGAGTTGCAGATTTGATAAAAGCGATCACAGGATTCTGTCAAATGTTTAAGTTTTCTGTATAGTTCCTTGGATAAATCCTATTTTAGGGTTCCTGGAGGTGATAGGGTTGGTTGTAGGAGGATGTTTGGCTGATGTATTTTGGGTCTGCCCGAGAATCGGAGTGGAACTTCTCCGCTGGATTTCATCTGCCACTGATCTTCTTTCGTGATAAGACCTGTTTCGGTTTTTTTCGGCTTCTCTGCATGAGACTTTTCAATATTTGGGTGGGATTTGTTGTGACCTGTTGGTATACACTTTTATCCTTGAGGAGGTCGTCACCTTTCTTAGTGTATTATTCTTTGTTCGTAAGTATTTTGGTCCTTCCTTTGTCAGCTAGCTGCATGACGATGTCTTTCCCTTTTCTCGGTATTCTGAGGATCTTTAGTTCTTTAAAATTGAGTTAAATGTTTTTTCTTCTGTTTGACCGTAGGTATGATAGTTTGGAGTATCTCTTCTTGTCTCCCTTCATTTAATTTCGATGAGTGGAGTCATGATTCAAGGGTAACAAAGAAACCAGTTTTCGAAGCCTCCTCAGTGTTATAGTTAAATTCTTTCTGGAGCGAGTGTCCTTTCATTTTTGATGGTTGCTGTTTCGATAAGTTAACTACGCATTGAATTCGTGTATTGTCCGGTTGTTGTTTTGTAATTCTGGTTGGTCTGGTTTTGAGAACTTGTATTATTTTTTCTTTATGTCTTCTACTTGACAGTGCAATCGTGGTGATTCGAGTTGAAAGGTGTTCCTGACTAAGATTCTGCCCTAAGTTTTCTTTCAGGATATCCCTAATTTGTTGATATTCCTCAATCCGATAGTTTGCATCTGTAGTCATCAATTTGACCATTCGCCTTCCACACTGTTCGCTTAATTTCTATCCCATTTGGCACTTGGTTGGTGGTTTCTCTCTGATACTGGTTGGCAGGATTTGATGACGGAGGCATTCATGGATACCGTCCAGCTTAAACAACACAACTACACCGAAATCATCCACCTGAGCTTCAAATCTTCTCCATCATATTTACATTTTTCTTATTAAGTAAACCAGTTCCGTGTGCTAAGTGCCGTAAACCTACACAGTGATTTTAGACCGACATGGGCTGACCCTGAAATCCTCATTTGTGTTTTCTGAAGTTGAGATAGCCAATGCTGTCAAGGAAAATGAAGGAGACGGCTTTCATTACATCTCTCTTAATGATGGCGATCGGTATTGGTCGCTGTTAGTTTGGTATTGTCATCATCTCTGTCTTTTTTATGTGTTCAGCTGAAGACATGTTTACGCTACCTCTTCTGATAAATTGTTGGTTTTCCCTCGTAAATCTTAGAGTTTGTGATCCATGAGACGAAAATCACTCACGTAATATCTCTCAGAGTTTTCCCGTTGGTCAAACCTATGGTTGTCTTTTCCCTCTCCGTAATGTGCCGAACGACCCAGTTCACTACAATCAGGAAGATAACTGATGATAGTATGCAGTCTTCAATTCAAACTCTTTCGCGAGTTTTCCCTTGTGAGTTAACTGACACATGGCATTGTCATACAGCTGTTGATTATGGTTTATAAATGTTTGAGGCACTTCATAATGTTGAAGTAACTGTCAATTTGCTATTGGAGCTATCAAAAGTCATTTTTAAAGTCGATGAAGTTGAGGTACACAGTTCTATGATGATGTGTAGAATTTGAATTTGTTTCATGCATGACGTATTTTTCCTGAGTCCAGTCTCTTAGGATATTCCACGTCTTCCATCCAATGCATCTTCAATTCTTTCTAGGACGATGCGGCTTAATATTTTGTTTGGAGTAAACGAATACATGACGGTGAGCCACTGGATGAATCATTATTATTACTGACCCTACGGTTCCGAGTGAAACATAGGGCTTCAACATCACTTCTCTACTCTGTTCTATTTTCTGCTGTCCTCTTCAGGTGAACCCATTATTGCCCACAATCTGTCATCTATTCCTCACACGATCTGCTTCAGGTCACCCTCGGACACATGCCCAACTGGTAATTGCCTATTCGGGTTCAATTCGAGTTCCTGACCTGGAGCGCCATGTCATTCGACAGCCTCATCAACGCACGCCGAGACCAGCTCCATTTTCTTCTACGTATTTATTGAGCTATATATTCTTGGTCAGCTTCTTGTTGCTAATTCTCTCTGGCCGGCTGGCCATTTGATCTTCAGTATGGAGCCAGAGAAGGTAGCTGGTGATAAAAGTCTGTAGTGGCCTGTTGGAACTCCTTTTCGTGACGCATACTTCACGTTTCTGAACCACATAGAAGAACTGAATGATTTCAAATTTGTGTTGAAAATCCGAATCATGTTTCAAATTAGTTTCATGTTAATGAAGGCTTATCTTGCCTTTCCGATTTTGGCTGGCTGGCTTTGACATCTTCATCCGTTCCGACTACCTGCGATTGAAACAATGCTTCCTAGCCGGATAAGTGAAGGAGGTGACCTCTTTTAAATCTTGCCCGTTGATGGTGATTGGTGCTGGTTTTTGTTGCTGTTGGTGGTGGTCGGTTATCTTCACCACCTCCATCTTCTCTATGTTCACCTAGACTCCTGTCTTCTCTGCCGAGTTCTTCAGACACTTTGTTAGTTTTCACCTGTAAGTCTTCGAGTTTGCGTGACGTTAGACATATTTCATCTGAAAAATCCAGATCTTCTAGAGACTTCTTATCAGTCCAGCGTATACTTGACTTCTCACTCCCGACGCACAGTGTGAAGCATGATCTAGTCCACAACAGTTAAGGATATAATTGGTGATAATAGGCTGGTAGCCTTGCTTCACTTCTGTCTTCACTTCAAACGCCTCGCTGAGTTTTCCGTTGTGGATCGACTGACACGTGGCAGGCATTGTCATTTGCCAGATGTTGAATAAAAGTTGATAAAGATTTGCGGCACAAATGAATGAGCCACAGTTAACATAAAATACAACAGATTTATTTATAAAACACAAAATTATTGAGCAAAGAATATCCTTTTCGATAAATACTTCTTCTGGCTCTACAAGTATATATACACATGCTTATATACATAGAATATTCTAGATTAGTAGTCAATAACAATATTAACGAAGTTGATCCTGCAACAAAATTTTACTATTGAGAAAGAAAGAGACTATAGTATTTCATTTCTAGACGTCCTTATGACCAGAAAAGAGGATGGCGCAATAAGAAGAAGTGTATATAGGAAGCCTACATCAACGAGTCAGTATACTCATTTTCTCAGCTTCGTACCCTTGAAATACAAACGCAATCAGATAAAGTGCTTGGTTCACAGAGCAAAAGCAATCTGCTCGGATGAATGTCTCGATGAGGAACTTAATAATACTATACGGTTGTTGAGTGAAAACGTTTATCCAGAAAAGTTTATTGATAAGAATATGAATCTAAAATCAAAGCAGCCCAAAGTACCAACAGTCCCTAAAAAGGCCTTATTCTTACAAATGCAGTTCCTTGAGGACAACATCAGCAAGATAGTAACACAACGCCTTAGAAATGTGGTAAAAAGAGCATTCCCTGCTGTCGAATTACGGTGTGTCCTCAAAACCACTCCTCTTTTGTGTTCGGGAGTAAAAGACAAACTGCCTAATTTCGCCTCTTCCATGTGTATCTACCACTTTAACTGCTCCTGTGGAGCCAGTTAGTTGCATAGGCCGTACAGTTAAGCGTGTTTCTCGTCGAATTTCCAAACATCACCCTGTGTGGTTAAGCAAAGGACAAACCGAATCTATTCGCAACACTATTCTATCTCATCTTGTGGAGACAGAACAGAAGATTGATGTCAACCATGCTTTCAGGGTCATTTACCGCATACCTAAGAATCTCAGCTCTGCCTTAAGATTTCGACTGCTAAATATTGTGATCCATATTAACAAGCCCAATTTGTGCATCCGAAAGAAGTTAGTTCAGACATCATCTTTACCTTTGCCCTCTAGGTTTGAATGATCCTCAATTTTTGTGGAAATTTACTAATTTTAGGTGATATTCTATTCGCTACTATATCTTTATTATTATTATTATTATTAAAGCATCTTTAATGAACTGTAATTGCATTGATCTTACTTTACAAATCGATATTATTTAAAAAAACACTGATATTGTTATTGACTAGTAATCTAGAATATTCTATGTATATAAACATATATATACTTGTAGAGCCAGAAGAGGAATTTATCGAAAAGGATATTCTTTTGCTCAATAATTTTGTGTTTTATAAATGTCTGAATGAAGATTTATTTATGCTAAAAGCATGTTAATGACAGTGTGAAAGAAACAGTGTTAAGTTATAATAATAATAATAGAACCTTAAAATGTTCTGAAAGTTTATTTTACACAAACTTAATCAGTGAAAATAATCAACGAATATAGAATAATTAATTTAATACAATAGAACCAACCTGTCATTATTCACTTGAACTTACCTTTAAGTTAATTTATTTAAACCTGTTCATTTATAATACATATATATATGTATGTGGATGTACCCTTAATTTACAACTCTATAAATATGCATAAAGAGGTCATGGTTCATTCATTGTAATGCAATCATATTTTTACTGTCAATCATTCTGTTATATGTCTATGTACAATTATGTGGATTTTCATGTAAAGCAAAGGCCTACATGGTAATGCAGACTTACTTTAAATAGTACATAAGGATATGTAGTGCTATAGCTGAACTATTTATTCTCTAGATGTCTTATCTTATTTGGATCAACCAATCTAGATTTTGCTAAGTTTTTATGTTCATCTAGTCTGACTCTGCCTTGTTCTACTAGTTTGACCTATGTATTCGACCTGATAGTCATTGCAGGCAGGGTATTAGATAAACCAAAAATTGTTTTGTTTTAAAGGCTCTACATGATCCTTTAACCGACAAAACTTGTTTCTAATTGAGTTTGTGGTTGGTTTGAATGCCAGCCATTTTTATTCCTGCCTTGGTAAGAATTCTGCGTAAGGCGGTTTCCGAGGTTCCTTCCTTGTATGGAATTACTACTGATGATTTAGATTCCTTATTGTTGGTGTCGTCATTAATATTATTATTGTTATTATCACTGTTATATACATAAGGATGCACAAGGTACATAAGAATAAAAATCAAGTAAAAGGGTCATCATTTTTCTGAGGACTGTTATTACTATACTTGTATGTCAATCAGTTTACTGAAGGTAATACTGGCAACAATAGGATAACTGATATGCATACTTTCTGAGAATTGTACTTCAACTGTATCCTACAACTGATGATAGTTTAAAAACCATCGTCAACTGGTATTATTGTGACAGCAGTCTATTTACGCGTTTGCAACGACTGAAAACCAAGTAATTTGGTATGTATTTAGACAGATAGGGAACCAATAGACACGTTCTTCCGCATAGCTGACCAATCTTTTGAGAGATACTCAAAGTACCAAAATGTTCCAACGGTAGTAAAAACACAGTTATATGCGAAAAATCTATGGTACTATTGTAACAGCAGTATGAAGGATACGGAAGCCAAAGTGTATTTTCAAGTGATCAAACAGCTATTTATATCTATACCGTTTATATGCGTTAACCAATCACTGAGCATGTGATTTTCGTTTACATTGAACGACATGAAACAGAATGATAAAGCATATATGGTATTCTGTTGCTAATGCACTACTGAACTGTGCGAATAGTATTCCGTTGGAACCCATTGTCTGTATCACATTACCACACTCGTCACCCCAAAAAATACTCTAGACTGAGGTTGGTTCGATCTTCTTGGTTCTGGCGGCTTTTGTTTGCTTGTCTTACTGTATACATTTCCGGAGCTCGCTGACGTTCACCCGCTTATCTTTGTTTGGACTTCTGATGGTATCTATGTGACTCCGTCTCACGGTGACCATGTATGGTCCTTCCCACTTTCGAAGCAGTTTGTGTGACCCTGGCGCTTATTCACCGAAGTTTCGCCTTACACTATCATATGCAACCGTCGCCCGACCTCTGAGCAGCTTTCCAAGTAAAGGCGAAATGGCTGACGGATCTTGTACGCCATTCAACTCCGCAACAGCCTCGAAGTCCTGCAAGAAGATCCATTTGCCTCCTTCTTCAAAAACTGCGAGGCATAGGCTTTTCATTTTTCGGCAGGCAGCGACATTAAATGTAACATCAGAAGGCAGGATACGGAAACCAAGGTATATTTTCAAGTGATCAAACAGCTATTTACATCTATACTATGGTCAGAGTAATATTCTTGATATAGTTTTGTTTTATTTTATTTTTGATATTTGGTTTACTTCTCTGATTTGTGATTATTTTTTATTAATAACGTTTCAAGTACTTTAATTGGACACCAGTCAGTAACTAGTGTAATATGTCTAGTCCTATGTTTGGTGCAGACTGAATTCTATCAGTGAGGTCTGCAATGTGGCCACCATTCTAGATAGCTCGCCATAACGGTGCACCTAGATTTGATGATATTAGATAGTAGGAGGCAATCGGCAGGCAGCCTTGAACCTGGATTTTTTGTGCTATTTGGCACTCTAACTGACTGATTGCAGCACTGGGTGACGCAGGTCCAAATCTCAGAAGGCACATGAGTTCCTTCAAGGTTGCAGATACGCCTTGCTGACAAGTGCCAACTAGCATGAAACGTAGGTCCAGCTAGGCTTCCTGTCGATTGCATCCAACCATTTAATAAAATTTCAAATTTCCACAGCCTTTTGAACCTCTTTGTTCTTGCTTATTACGTAGTTCTAACTTTCGTTTTGGGACCCCCATTTGGGAATTCCCTTTTAGATTATACTTCAGATTATGCAGTCTTTTCTAGAAGACACTTACCCATATTTGATCGGTTTAGTGAATTTTGTGTTGAATATGAATTGAAAATGGACCCAGAGACAACAGCGGACTTGATGACGCCACTACTGGAGAAGGTGTAGAAAGAAGGCAAAGTACCCGAGGATTGGAAGAAAGGATACTTATTCAAACTACCAAAGAAAGGAGACCTAAGTCAATGCAAGAACTGGCGCGGAATTATGCTCCTGTCCATCCCAAGCAAAATACTAAGCCGCATTATCCTGGAGAGAATCAAACAAGCCCTGGATGAAAAACTTCGACCGGAACAGGCTGGACTCACGAGAAACAAGCCATGCATTGATCAGATCGCCACATTACGTATCATCATTAAACAAAGCCTGAATGGCAGTCACCTCTCTATCTCAACTTCATCGACTTTGAAAAGGCCTTCGACAGCGTCGGTCGAAAGGTGCTTTGAAAACTATTTCGCTACTACGGGGTGCCACCGACAATTATACATCTCATCCAACAGCTGTACGACAATGTTGCATGCCAAGTAATCCACAACGGGAAACTTACGGAATCCTTCGAAGTGAGGACAGGAGTAAGACAAGCTGTCTGGCTGTCTGCCTACTATCTTCAATGATTTTCCTGCTTGTGCTAGACTGGATAATGAGATAAACAGCGGGCAATGAGGAAACAGGCATAAAATGGACTCACACAAAATACTTGGAGGATCTAGACTTCGCCGATGATATATGTCTGAATTCCCACAAGCTGGAAGATATGCAAGCGAAAAGCAACAAGTTGGAAGAAGAAGCATCAAAGATAAGACTTCAGGTGAATATAGAGAAAACAGAGGTGATAAAGATTCCTGGACAACAACAACAACAGACAACGATCAGCATAAATGGGAGGAGCCTGAGAGAAACAACCTCCTTTACCTACCTGGAAAACATCGTTTCAACTACAGGCGGAACTGACGAGGATATTAAAGCAAGGATCGGAAAAGCAAGACAAGCTTTCACTACTCTCAAGTCTGTGTGGAGGTCAACAGCACTCAGCATCAAAAATAAGATCCGGATTTTCAACTCCAATATGAAGTCAGTGCTACTATGCGGATGGATCAGAGACTTGGTGCGTCATAAAGAGCACCTCAAACAAACTACAGATCTTCATTAACAGTTGTCTTCGCTCAATACTCAAGATCAGATGGCTGGTCAGAAAAGATCAGCAACAAAGATCTCTGGCAATGACCGAACCAACCAGGAACCGATTGTGCAATAAATAGTCAGGAAGAAATGGAGATGAATTGGCCATACTCTGAGGAAACCATCAAGTGACATCACTGGACAAGCCATCGCTCTAGTGGAACCGGAAAGGGAAGCGGTGGCAGTTGGTCGTCAGTGTGAGGGTGACTTGGAGGAGGTCATGTGAAGAGGAGATGAAAGCATGTGGGCAGACATGGAGCCAGGCGAAGACTCTAGCAGAGAACCGAATGCAATGGAGACGCACAGCTGAAGCCCTATGTTCCTCTAGGAATTAAAGGAAACAATAATAATAATGAATACGATTGTCCAGCAGTTGAAAATAATTCGTCGAAAAGAAAATTTTCTCCACTGCTAGGTCCATTTTCATGACTGAGTGTGGGAATTTTCTGTTCACTTTACAAGTAGTAAATTCATCTCGACACATTTTATGGTAATAACTGTGAAGAAAAAGCAACTGTTTGACCTCACTTCACTAATTAAAAATCGATAGGTGTATCGGTGGTTGGATGATGAAATGTTCATCAACCACACACATGGTTAGGGGTCGATTCCAAACTGACACACTCCTAAGCCTCACTCAGTTTACTAACGGATTATTATTATTATTCCCTTGGGTTCTGAGTGGAACATACGGCTTCAAAAACACATCTCCACTAAATTCTATTTTCTGACGTCTTCTTCAGCTGGATCCACGATTGACCATAATCTCTTATCTCCTCTTAGCACGACCTCCTCCATATCACCCTCGCACTGATGACCCACTCGTCGCTTCCCATTTCGATTCCACTCGAGCACTGGCCGAGCGCGCGATGCCATTTGACGGCTTCCTAAACGGATAACAAGCCCGAAAAGAAGGGAAGGTTACATATGAGCCTAGCAATTCCACTTCGTAAATAGTAACACCAATACTACTGTAACTTCAAAAGTGCACTAGGAACGCAAAGGAATGAATAAATGTAGGTATAAAAATTATCTACAACGTTAAAGGAAGCGCTGAAAGCGTCGTCTACGAGAACGATGAAAGCTTCCCAACTGATAAATCACCAAAATGAGAGAACATAACTACACCAAAGATATTTATCCTCCAATTTGATGAATTCTATACAGACAGTAAAATTCAACGCCAATCAACTTTTCATACTTATAACAGAAGTTATGAATTGATAAATCATTAAATTTACTATTAGCGATAAATGTCAACCTTGAAATATCTTGTAATAATTCAGCTAAACAGTGAACATAATCTGCTTCGATGGTAGTCGATTCAAACGTTCAAAATACTCATCTTCGAACTAAAGATGCAGCGTACCGAATTGTTAAATAATAAAATCGGAAGTACACAGAACACATCGATTCCTTCTAGTTGTATACTACATCCTTCTTTTTTATAATAACTGACGTCATCTAACTGGTTCTTGTTAATTTTACAAGTTTTATGCTATGGTTATCAAGTTACATTACGAAGTGACGTCGGTTAAGTGAATCCCAGTCGTAATCTAGGACAAAACAGCTGTGCAATACTTCCTGGTTTTCAATAGTTCTCTAGTCGGTGTCATTTCACGATCTCTTTTCAGCCCTCTTAAGTCTTTTATAGCTAACTTCACGATTTTTCATTAGGTTTCATCTTCTTCTAACATGATGTTACATATATCATCCCAAGATCAAAGCTCAACTTGTCGTTTCCCCTTCAGGTTCCACTCTACGGTCTGCTACGTGACGTCACTCAGCAGTCTTCTCAATGTGTGCCCAACCCACCTCCGTCTCATTCGACATCTTTATGTCTATTGTCGCACAAACTCGAAGTTCTACAGTCGTTGTCATAAGAGGCTGACAGTGAAGACAGGAGGTCAAGAAAACACAGAAAAGACAGAGGTAATGAATATACCCACCAGCTAACAACAATAAGCATCAGTCACCATCAACGCGAGAAAATTAAAGGAAGTCACATCTTTTCCTTATCTAGGCAACTTCGTTTTCAACTACAGGTGTCACGGATGGAGATATTAAAGACAAAATTAGAAAAGCAAGACAAACCTTCAAAAATCTGGAATGAGTTTAAGTGCACTCTGCATTCAGCATAAAGGAACAAGTTTCGAACTTTAAACACTAACGTCAAATGAGTGTTTCTATGTGGTTCAGTAACTTGGCACAAAAATCATGCAACACATTTCCAATAAGCTGCAGAAATGTATTTTGAAGACGTGAACAGCCAGACATAAACCTCCTCTTACTCTGGAGGTACTACAAAGATGCTCTTACATTAAAGCATGAAGTCAAACAAATAATACAAAGTAAAGAGGCATTCTCTAGGCAATATCCATCTCTCATCAATGCTTAATTTTTAAAAATTTCTATAAACAATTTTTCACTTCTCAGTCACCAAGTAATACCCTTGAAACGTAAATGAAAATAAACAAATTTAGACAAACACAATCTATTTGTATGACGTTGATAACAAGACGTAAAGTACGCGAAAAAAGGGAGAAGGAAGACGAATAAATTCTGACAAGTGAGAAAGACAATATATATATGTGACAAAACTAAATCTGTAATCCATCATAATAAGGAAGACAGAGAAGGAGGATGGGTTTTCTAAGTTATGCTATGGCGTTTTGTCATTTCTAGGCAATCTCACTTGAAGGAAAAACAAAACAAACTCACAAAGTTACCATTCACATTTACCCATCTTAAGTGATTGAATTCTTTTCTTTTGTGTGTATGTATATACTTGTTCTTTAGCATTTCCGTGTTCAGGATACAGAAGAATGTAACAGCATAGACTGAGATGCAAATGAACAAGCTAAATGGGGTTTCTTTTGTCAACATTTTCAAGTGTACTAGTAATATTATATGTTGTTACATTTTTGACAGAGTATTCTCAATATTTTTTTGGATTTATCATACCCCCTATCGAAGATGAAACATTTGTAAAGAAGATTTTTCAAAAGAAAGATGTCACAAGTAACCAGTTGTAATATTTTGGTGTAATCAGTAGAAGAAGAATCCAGTATAAGGTATACAGGATGTTCAAAAAGTTAAAAGAATAATTAGTCTGAATTGATGTGGTGACATCCAGTGTTGTTCCTTCATCAATATTCATACAATGCTTTGATTAATGATAGGTTTCAAAATAATAGGGAGAAGATTTGTAGCTCAGGTGGATGATTTGTAATTAATAGTGTTCTCTGAGCTGGTTGGTTTAATTGCGGAGCTTTCGTCTTCCCCTGCTGGACAACATCCCCCTTCAGCGCAGTATTTAGCATAAAGTGAAATGATTTAAATTTCTTCATGAGTGATATAATTGCATCTCCCGGTAACCATCTTTACATATGTATTGACCATTTTCTATTGACTTGTATTTTAAACTTTCTGATCACATGCGATTTAATTTTTATTAGTTGGCATATTTCATCTATATTAACGTGTTTGTTAATTGCATTTCCGTTTGAGTACCAGGCTTCTAGGAATTCCCTGACTTCACTTTTGGTGTTTCGTCTGTCTAAGATTTTGACATTATCACAATCAAATTGATGTCCATAATTGTCTATATGCATTGATACTAAAGAATATATATCGTGTATTTTCACGGCTGATTTGTCTTCTTCGATTCTAATTCGAAGGGGACGCCCACTTTGGTCGATGTAATGCCTGTTACAATTCATACAACTTATTTTGTAAATGGTATTAATTTTATCTCCTTTGTCTGCTGGATCTTTCGGTCTGGATAATATCGAATTAGGTGATTTGACTGGCTTGTGTGATATTTCGATATCAAACGGTTTCAGTATTCTAGCTGTTATTTCAGAGATTTTTCTCATATATGGTAGGATGAATTTTCTTGTGGTCTTTTATGATGGTTCCTTGTTGGTGTTTTGATTCGACTTTAAACACTTTTTGATGAAATTTTGTGGATAACCATTCTTTTTGAAGGCCGTTTGTAGGCACTTTTCCTCCATTCTTTTCAATTATGGAGTGCTACAATGTGTCTGAACTTTTTTAAACAATGTCTGCACACAGTTTCGTTTGTGAGTAACTGGATTATTGCTAGTATAGTTGAGTATTTGATATGTGTGCGTTGATTTTGTATATACTTGTATTTCTAAATTTCCTGTGTTAGTTCTCCTGATTAAGACATCTAAAAATGGGATTTTGTTATCTAATTCTTCTTCTCTTGTGAATTTGATGTCTTCAAATATGTTGTTTATTAATTTACGGGTATATTCTAAATCACTTCTCTTAATTATTACAGATGTATCATCAACGTAACGCACCCAGATTTTCGGTTTAGTTATAGGTAGAGCTATTAATTTTAATCTTTGCATAATGGCTTCATCTATTAATTCTGATATGGGCGATCCCATTGGTGTTCCTTTTATTTGTTCATATATTTGAGTATTGAACTGGAAGTATGTTGTAAGGCATAATTTCATGAGTTCTATCCAAGTTTAACATTGCGTTTTTATGTTTTCATCACTATAGAGTAATTGTTGCATAGTTTCTGTTGCTAGTTTTGGACTAACTGAAGAATATAATGCAGTGATATCAAAGGACACCATTATTTTATCGTCTTCCACTTGAATGTTTTTGATTTTCTCTAAAAATTGGATTGACGAATTGATAGAATGGTCGCATGATTCTGTTAGGTAATTTAATTTCCTGAAAAGTTCTTTAGATAGATTATATGTTGGTGTTCCTGGAAGCAAAACGATTGTTCGTAAGGGAATGTTTGGTTTGTGTAGTTTTGGTCTACCATCTAATCGAGGAAAAATAGTTCCGTAAGATTTCATTCGCCATTGATCTTGTTCTATAATTTTTCCTGATTTCGTTAGTTTATTTAACGTTGTTCTGACTTTGTTATCCACAAAATTTCATCAAAAAGTGTTTAAAGTCGAATCAAAACACCAACAAGGAACCATCATAAAAGACCACAAGAAAATTCATCCTACCATATATGAGAAAAATCTCTGAAATAACAGCTAGAATACTGAAACCGTTTGATATCGAAATATCACACAAGCCAGTCAAATCACCTAATTCGATATTATCCAGACCGAAAGATCCAGCAGACAAAGGAGATAAAATTAATACCATTTACAAAATAAGTTGTATGAATTGTAACAGGCATTACATCGACCAAAGTGGGCGTCCCCTTCGAATTAGAATCGAAGAAGACAAATCAGCCGTGAAAATACACGATATATATTCTTTAGTATCAATGCATATAGACAATTATGGACATCAATTTGATTGTGATAATGTCAAAATCTTAGACAGACGAAACACCAAAAGTGAAGTCAGGGAATTCCTAGAAGCCTGGTACTCAAACGGAAATGCAATTAACAAACACGTTAATATAGATGAAATATGCCAACTAATAAAAAGTAAATCGCATGTGATCAGAAAGTTTAAAATACAAGTCAATAGAAAATGGTCAATACATATGTAAAGATGGTTACCGGGAGATGCAATTATATCACTCATGAAGAAATTTAAATCATTTCACTTTATGCTAAATACTGCACTGAAGGGGGATGTTGTCCAGCAGGGGGAAGACGAAAGCTCCGCAACTAAACCAACCAGCTCAGAGAACACTATTAATTGCAAAAATCAAATGTATCCTAGAGGTCTTACCTCGACAGTTTTTCCTTCACCTGTCCAGGAATCTAAACCAGTCACTTCTCCATTGAATGGTGTGACGAATTTTTTATATCTAATATTAGGCGGAGTGGGACATCTTGCTTATGTATCTCACGTAGGCCATGCATACCTAGTAAATTTAGAACCATATGGACAAGGTCGTTCATTTAGTTTCGTACCAATTAAATTAAATTTCTTCTATGTCTTTGTCAGTTGGAGCGCCATCTGTTCAGTGGGATATTTCTTAAACAACTGTTTTGGGAATTTTTTGTCATTAAATAGAATCAGTGAAGGTATATTAAGGTAGTCCACTTCGTTTAAAAGAACAATTTAAGATCCTGTATTCTGAAGGGTCATGATCAAGTTTTCATTTTTTTAATTCTTTCAACTGATTTCAATGTTCTTCAGACAGAAATAACAAAAGCGAAAAACTAGATGTGGTAAATTTTCCATATCTCCCAACTACAAAGTGGTTGGCAGAGATTTTTGGACTGGGGGAAGGAAAAGTTGTTAAGATACAATCTCTGGAATACATTTGATTTTGTCGATTCAATTTAGAAATTTCACTCTGGAGGTATGATAATGGTCTCCTCAGATGTCATCTGTCTCTTCACCAATTTAGGAATAAATCATATGACGACCAAACATCAGATCAATGATAGGATCATTATCAATACAAGTGAACAAAATCATCAGGAAATCTACATGGATAACCGATCACAGTTAAAATCACCAGGAGAGACAAATAGTAATCCATCTATAAAGAGATCCCAAGTTCGCTTCACACAGAATTTACCGCTGAAGATGTTGTCAAAAGGGATGCGAGGGAATTTCACAATTAAACCATCCTGACTGGTTTCAAAATAGAACTCTGCACCGATGTGAAGCAGTTCTAGTCACCACACTTCACTCTGCACACAAAGCAAGAGAAGAAAGTAAAAAGGTATGCAAAATAGAGACAGTAAACAGAGATAAGAGGCAAAAAGGATAGTAATATCGAAGAACAACATAGTTTTATTGGATGCATCTGCGCCAACCATTGAGAACAACTTTAAGCCATATCACCAACTGTCATCAGCCACTTGTTTTTACTGTCCCGAGGACCCCAACCAGGAAGTGTACACCTTCCCACATGGCTTAAACTAACGGTTGTGGATTTAATTGACTGATTAAGCCATGTTTTGGTTTGACAACCACTACCACTAGCTTTTTTCCAACCTGATCCATCCTATGTCACCTGACATTGCCTGTTGTCGAGGAAGGCGATGACTAGGCATACGTAACACATGCCCTTACCACCTAAGTCAACGTAACTTTACAGCCTCGTCTACTGGTTTCCTCTCCCACTTACCTAGCACTCGACCAAGGCCTCACCTCAATATTACTCACCTTATTGTACCATCCAACACGGGAGATAGACCGCAGTCACCTATGACAGCTAACCTTTTCATGTCTTGCATTTTTGATGGCCAGGGAGGACGGAGCAGACTACTGAGCAGTCTTTGGTCGATAACCGGATATCACGTCTACTGCAGAGACAGTGTAAACTGAGATTTCGTCATCGATCAACCCGTTGGAGCTGATGCAACTTCCAAAATAAATGAAGTGTTCAACGCGCTCTGCCACTTCACTGCCTATTTCTAAGCTAGGAGTCAGTGTAGTCCAGTCCTGTAGCATCCATCACCTCACATTTGGCGGGAGCGAAATGTACGCCAAACATTCGAAGACTTCTGCTTCTCAAGGTGTTCAGAAGACTCTGAATTATATCAGCGTCTTCACCTAAAAGGGAGGCTGTATCATCTGCACATTCTAAGTCAACTAGAATATTCCCTGATGGTAACAATCCCTGAGTCACTAAAGTCAGCAGTTAGGGTTTATTCCACAAGTACATCAACAATTAAATTAAACAGAAATGTAGACAGTGAGCTGGTATCTCTGATGACAACTCGCCAAAAGCTCCTACCTGGCTGCACAAATTCGAGTTCCAGCACAGACAACACAATAATACGAATAATAAGCAAAGCGTTAATCTGTTTCTTAAAGAACTCGTCAACAAATCACACTTAATTTATAAATGTGTAATTATGATCATCATCTGTCGAAATGATTCTGATAAATATCTAAGATGCATGAAACAAATTCAAATTTTCAAAAGAATGGATACTGAAAAAAGAGTACTCTTTTCGATAAATTCATCATCAGCCTCTACAATTATATTTACATTATAATGAATGAATGAGTCTTATGAACGACATTAATGTTTAAATAATATCAAAATATATGTGTAAAACTTGGGCACTGTGGTAGTAAGTAATTCCATATTAGTTTGTTTATTTGATATATCACAGTGAAACAGTATTATTTACTGGATGACGTTTCGAACAAAATTTATTGTTCATAATCATATCAATTAATTGATATGATTATGAACAATAAATTTTGTTCGAAACGTCATCCAGTAAATAATACTGTTTCACTGTGATATATCAAATAAACAAACTAATATGGAATTAAATAATATCAAATCAATAATATTGATAGATTACAGCTGAACAGCATCAACATAAAATAAGCTGAATGTCAGAAAAATTAGGAAAGATAATGGTACAAATTCATGAGCTTATAGTTTCTACTGAGGACCAGGGCAGTAATAGGGGCTGGTTGTTTGAGGCGAATTGCAATAGCCTCTGCTGTTTGAAGCATGCGGTGCTTCGACGATTCTGGTAGTTTGTTAGGCACCCGGTATATTATAGAGAAGGATTCTTCTACGCTGGCTTTGTGACCGGTTTGCACTAGATGGCCTAATATCGAGCTGTTAGTAGTTTTAACTACATCTTTACTTAGCCATAGTGGGATATGTTCTCGAGTGAGCACGAAAAATCAAGTTCCTAGAGCAACGGCCAGCATAACTCGCTCCACAAGCGCAGTTGAATTGATAGATACAATTTGCAGTGGCTAGTCTAGGTACTTCATCTTTCAGTCGAGGTAGCACCATCGGTCGTGTAAAGAATAATACGTGTAGTCCGCCAGCATTAAAAGTTCTTTGAACTGATTTTCCTAATTTCTTCGTAATTATCTCGCTTGGTATATCGCCCATGAATTGTAGTCAGTCGCGAGCCTGAGTAGCTCAGTGGTAACGTCTCTGACTGCAGCACTGGGTGACGCGGGTTCGAATCTCAGAAGGGACATCAGTTCCTTCAAGGTTGCAGATACACCTTGCTGATGAGTGCCAACTAGCACGAAACCTAGGTCCAAGGCTTCCTGCCGATTGCCTCCAACCATCTAATACCAACAATTCACAGTGCACCGTGATGGCGAGCCACCTAGCATGGTGGCCACATTGCAAACATGACTGATAGAATTCAGTCTGCACCGAAGATAGGACTATACACACTACACTAGTTACTGATTAGTGTGCAATCAAAAATATTGTAGTCGTATATATAAAAGGCTTCTTGTTTACAGACAGTGAGTACTCCTTTTCCGCTTTCTTTGTCATGTGTTTCTTGATAAATTTGTCAGGATAACCATTTTCGATCAAAGTATCATATACAATGCTTAATTCATCTTCAATTACTTCCTCTGAGCATATAGCTCTAACTCTGTGGCCGAGGGTCTTCACTAAATTTCTTTTGTAATTATCATCTCATGATAACACGTGGAAAAATCTGTTTACTCTGTTGACACCCGAGCACAAACGTACACACACACACACACACGCATACGTCAGTAGTAGGTAAACAAAGAGCTCATAAAAGAGAAAAGAGAAAGAGTTCATATCAAAATAGGGGTTGGGGGGTGTTGAGGGGAAGTAGTTTTTTTATTATGGAAGTTTCTTCTTTTAAATAAACAAAATTTCACACTCATTTACGCATGATGCTCATTTTTATTGTCAATATCAATGGCTGGCTTATAAAAATCCACATACACCTTATTCTTTATTATTATTATTATCATTCGTAAAGAATGATAATAAATTGACAGAAGAAATAAGCCATATAAAAATTTCTAAAGGCAAGTGAAGGTAGGTGAAAGAAAAGTGGCAACAACAGCAACAACAACAACAAATAAAGCCAAAATATAGCAAACAAAGAAAGGATCCTCACAGAAAATCACTTTTAAAAGATAAGAAAACGTCAGTCAGTCAGTAAGGAAATATGAAAATCAATGAACCAAACAGTTTTCTTATACTGGAACTTAATTACTTGTGGGTTTTTTTTAATTAATAGAGGCTTTGGGTTGATTAACATACACACATAATTCAGTTTTAGTAGTTTTTGAAACAATATTTATATGTTGTAAAGGTTCAAGTGTATCATAAGAGATTACCGGCACAACAATCATACAAATACATCCAGCTGATGAGGGAAGAAAAGAACAACACTAACCTACAGGATTCCACTGCTAACCACTGGCAAAATGATATTACTAGGCTCGACATTATATAGTCAGTATTCCTTTGGGTTCCAACGAGGGAACATAGGACTTCAACAGCACCTCTATATTTCATCATATCACCTGAGGTCCTCTTTAGATGGCTGCACAATTACCCATAAGTTCCCATCTCTTCTTTACACGATTATCCCCAATTTGATCCTCAGAACGATTCCCATTAGGATTCCACAAGTAAGCCTACTTCAAGGACAATTTCACTGAGAGGTCTCCTCAGCCTATGGCCAATCCATCTACATTTCCTTCGGCATATTTTTGGGGCAATAAGTTCTTGGTTGACTCGCTGACAGAGTTCCTTCCTGCTAATTCTTCCTGGCCGGCCATCTGATCTTCAGTGTGGAGCCATCGAAGGCAGCTGTTGACAGAGGCTTCAGTAGTCTGATGGAAATGCTTTTGGTGACGTGTTGTCTCTGAACAGTATACAAGCAATGATTTTACTTCCTTATCAGGTTCTACAGTTATATAAACTTTACAGATACTGAACACAAATTTGATATGTTAATAAAGCACTGAAGGTTATCTGCCGTATTCCGATTAATCTTAATTTCGCGGAATCCATCTGAAGAAGCAGAACTTTTGTAGCCAGAAGAAACTGGTGCACTCACGTTACTTATCATGACCATCATTGCTTGGTTGTAAAAATCTAATTATTTCTACTACCTCCTAAGACATTTACAAGTTATTGTGGTTCCAACCATTTCTAATTATGAACGAAATATTCCCATATTGAGTCATAAGAAAAAGGCACAAACAGCGAAGAAAATTTTCTTTTCGACGATTCATTTTCATGAGCTGTACAATCGTAATTATATTAAACAAAGAAACCTTTAGACCAATCAGATACTGGTAAACTTTGTCCTTGAAAAATTGTATTACATAATGTAAGGTGTAAGAAGGGATGACTAATTGTAAGTTAGACAGAAAAAGGCATGACGTAATAAGTGTGAGATAATGAATAATCAATAAGCTCGTGTAGAATGGACAGGAACTAGTGAAAGGCGATAGTGTTTTATATAAAATCTGTATGAAGAAGCAATGTTATTAATAAACAGTAATAGAGTGGTAATAAAATGTGGATGATGGGAATAATAATGATAATAAAAGTATTAATAATAATAATGAACTTACATAATAAAGGAAGGAAGCAAAATTGTAGTAAGAACTTTACTCTGGCCATGGTAGGGCGAGAGAATGTATGTATCGCTTTTGAATGCAGAGGTCCGGTTTCAAATCTCGAATAGCTAATGCTTCAGCTATGTACAGATGGCGTATCCGAAGTCCCTTTGTACGATATTGAGGGACTCTGTGTAGCATTCATGCGGGGGTGCTTGATGTCCGGAGATGACAAGGTGTTCGAGGATAGAGCTGCTGCTATTCTTCTTTTCTCCTCTGGCTAACCAAGCTGGAAAGTGTTCCAGAATACGTTTGTGGACTTGACGTTGCGTACGGCCAATATACTTTGCTCCACACGAGCAAGTAAATTGATAAATACACATTGAAGTGGCCAAAAGCGGTATCTTGTCCTTAGCGTTAGACTGGATTAACTGTCTGCAGGAGAATGTGATACGTAGGGTGGCTGTTGGCAATGTCTTCTTCAGACATTTAGAAAGGCAGTTTCTGAGAATTTCCGCTGCGATGTCACCTTTGAATTCTAGGTTCATGAAGAGAGTCTTCTTAGGAACCGTTTCGATGTTTGACACCAGAGGCTTCTCCTTCATGTTTTTGTCGATAAATCTTGGTGGATACCCGTTCTCTAGTAGGGTTTCACGTAATAAATTTAATTTTTTCTCTGCCATGTCTTCCGAGCAGATTTTTCTAATCCTTGCACGTAATGTACGTAACAGGTTTCGCTTTCGGATCAGTGGGACAAAGCTCTGGAAGTTGATAAACTGTCCAGTCCATGTTGGCTTGCGATTATTCTAATTATCGCAGAAATTCTCCTCCAAATCTAACCTGATATTCAGTTTAGTATTTCTATGTATAGTGTCACTTACACGTGCTTTCGAACTGTAATTTATTGATTTTAACACCCCAATAATTTTTTTTAAATCAGTGTTATCGATAACATTATTCTTTAAGTATTATGCGTATATATATAACCGTACAGCCAGATGAGGAAATTATGGGGAAGAATACTCTTTGTTCAGTTGTTTTGTTTGCTAAACGTTTCAATGGGAATTTCTGCAGCCATCAAGGATTCATGTAGCTTTTCATATTTCCCACTCCTTGTAAAACCTAAACTCTCATTGTTTGCTAACTCTTTCAAGGTAGCAGTGCATTCAGAGTTTTGTCAAGGTCATTTTATTCAACATCGCTGTAGTGCTTTCACTTGTGTTTATTACAGTAAGAGATTTCCTGTCAACGGTTCGTCTTCTGTGTTGTTTTTGTGTGCCGGTGGTACAAATGTTGCTGACGTTGCTATTATCGATTAGAGTTGTTTTCATTAGCGCACTAGGTTCGCATAGCTCGCAGTCTACTAGGTCGTACTATCACTCACAACAGCAATAATTACGAACAAAAGCTGAATCCTGTTCTTTTCATATTTATTACTAGTTTCGGTTTCTTTTTTATCAATGTCTGCTTGGGTCCCCTGTAAGTTCAACTTCTCCCCACATTTTATTAACATCTCGTCACAAGATTCACTTAGCTAACACGGTTGGCATATTAAGTGATATCAAGTACTTTTTATTTATTAATTTTACCATTATTATTATTGTTCCCTTGGTTTCCAAGTGTAACATAGGGCTTCAGCAACACATCTCCACTTGCTTCTATTTTCCGCTGTCCTCTTCAGATGGGGCCACGATTGCCCATAACCTCTCATCTCTTCATCAAACGATCTCCTCCGTGTCACCCTAGCACCGACGATCAACTCATCGCTTCCCATTCGGATTCAATCTGAGTTCCTGGCCTGGCGCGTGATGTCATTCAACGGCCTCCTCACCGTATGCTCAACCCATCTCCATTTCCTCCTACATATCTGTTGAACAATTGGTTCTTGGTTAGTTTCTTCCCACAGTTTCTTGTTGTTATTTCTATCTGGCTGGCTGGCCATTTGATCTCCAATATGGAGTCAGAGAAGGCACTTGTTGAGAAAAGTCTGCAACTAGCGGTTGGAAATGCTTTTCGTGATGCATACGCCAAGTTGCTGATTCATATAGAAGGAATGACTTGACACTGATGCTGAAAATCCGAATCTGGTTCTTTATGCTGAGGCGGAGTGTAGAAGATTTCCAAACTGGTTTCGAGTTGGTGAAGCTGTCTCTACCCCTACCGACGCATACCCGATATCTATGGTCAGTCTGCAAAATTTGGGCTACCGATATCCATGCTGAAAATGCCATACTTGTACTGAAAATACGGTGTGGCATCAAGCTGTAATCAAAAATAAAAATAAATAAATAAAAATCTTCATCCGGTTCGACTGCCTGTAGTTGAAAGCATGCTTCCTAGGTAATTGTTCATTCTGTGTTCTTGTGTTACTGAAAAATACACGATAGACTGCATCAACGTTAAAGTAATCTAGTCAGAATGCTGAAATGCTTGAAGATGTAAAAAATACATAAGAATGAGCGAATTAATATAACTTATTTTCTATATGAGTAAATGGTTTCAACAAATAATCAAGTAACTTAAACTATTTTCAGTAGGACATATTTATAAAAGTGGTCAGAAATATTCTTCTTTTGCAATCATCCTCTTTAATTTTTTCCAGTTTAATGATGCCCTCCAATTATAGACGCTCTACCTACGCTTTATTTTTCATACAAAATAACTTTCCATGAAAATGCAATAGTAAAAAAGGTATTATATATATATATATATATATATCGTAAATAACGATGTTAATAATTAACAATAATGTTTAACAGTTACCCATAAACAAGAACACTCGATGTGGAATTCGGATCCATGAAGATGCGATACAGATAAATAAACCTGAATCACACGCTCAGTGATTGGTTAAAAAATATAAACTATATATATATATATATATATACGTTTCCTTCCGTGTCTTGCCTTCTGTTGTTACATTTGATGTCGCTGCCTGCCGACAAATGAAAAGCCTATGCCCTGCAATTTTTGAAGAAGAAGACATATGGATCTCCTCGCAGGACTTCGAGGCTGTTGCGGAGTAGAGTGGCTTTCAAGATCCGTCAGCGATGCCTTTACTTAGAAAACTGCCGAGAGGTCGGACGACGGTAGCATATGATAGTGTGAGGCGAAACACAACTGAATACGCGCCAATTTCACGCAAAGTGCTTCGAAGGTGGGAAGGACCATACACCGTCACCGTGAGACGGGGTTACATAGATACCATCAGTAGTGCAAACAAAGATGAGCAGGCGAATTTCAGCGAGCTCCGGAAATGGATACAGTAAGACAAGCAAACAAAGCCGCCAGAACCAAGAAGATCGGACCACCTTCAGTCTAAAGTATTTAATGGGGTGACGAGTGTGGTGGTGTGATACAGACAACATGTTCCGACGGAATATTATTCTCAAAGAAAGAATCATTGTATCTGTTGGTGTTAACGTCTGAATACTATTCCCATAGTTCAATACTACATTAGCAACAGAATAATCTATGTATTTGATTATTTTATTTCATGTCGTTTACTGCAAATCAAAATCACACGCTCAGTGATCGGTTAAAGAATGTAAATGGTATAGATATAAACAGCTGTTTGATCACGTGAAAATCTACCTTGGCTTCCATGTCTTGCCTTCTGCTGTTGCAGTACTAGTAATAACAATGACAATAATGACTCACAATAACAATTTAAAAGCAAATCATAAAGTTAAAACAAAGTATTATTTTATTGAATGCAGTGGAATAACTGTTTGAAAAATCCCTCCCGAACGATATAATTACAATATTGAAACTTATTTGGATGTTTCAAATAACTTAGTAATTATTATCCGTTTTTTCCTAGACTGTGTAGCATTGCTGTGACATTTGCACATTACATGTTAACTTGATCATTCCTTATTATCTATCTTTGTTCCGGCTTAATTTTATGCTTTTCTTTGTGGTTGTACAATACACTAATAATGTGTTGTTGTACGATGTGTATTTGTTTAAGTGGATGAAGGTCATTCTGACCCTGGATTGTTCTTGGAAATTGTTGGTGTATGATTCTTGTTGACAGAGTTTTCATCCCGCCTTTTTCGGACTACTGTACTTCATTCTGAGTGGTCGTTTTGTACTTAGACTAGACTGTATAGCCGGCTAACGGCACTGTTGATGCAATTTTGACTTTTTGATTTTAGTAGATTGAAAATCCCCATTGAGTCATATGAAAAAGAGAAGACATTCAGCGAAGAGACTCTTTTCGGCGAATTCATTCACATAGTTGTACAATCGCATTTATATATAAATATTTGTGTGTGTGTGTGTGTGTACATGAGGTTTGTCAATTTTAGATAATTGATTAGTTAATACAAGAATGATGTAGTATAGAGACAAAGTTAATCAGACAGCAACTAAAGTAAGACTGAGTTAAAAAACTAGATGACGTAATATAATTGGCTAAAATGTTACAACTTAGGTCAGGATAGCAACAGAGGTAATTACAGGTAGAGATTAAGTAGAAGTGAAATTGAGTGAATAAGTTGGATGACGTAACATGAATGACTAGAAACTGAGCGTTGTTCAAGTCAGTAACAGTGGTAGTGGGGTGTAGAGATTGAATCGGGTGGGGGTAGAGAACAAGAAAGTTGAAAATGTAAAATGTTACAATTGAGAAGAAAAAATAATACTAATGAAGAGACAGAAGAAAAGATTAGGTAGAATTTACTTGTCGGCTAATAAGATAGATTACGTCCATTGCAAGTGTAGTGATTGAACGAACTTCTTCTGTATGCAGAGTTCAGGACTTAGCAAGTGAATCGCCATTGCTTCTGCAGTTTGAAGAAGTCTGATTCGTACACCTTTAGGGAGACTACTTCTTACTCTGTAGACGACTTTGAAATTTGTTTGCGGTGTAGCTTGGTGTCCGGATTCTATCAGATGTTCTAAGATGGAACTGCGGGGGCATCGATTTTCTCCTTTGTAAAACCATGCTGGTAAGTGCTCGGTGATACGTTTGGAAAGCGAGCGCTGGGTACGGCCGACATACCTGGCTCCACACGAGCAGGTGAATTGATAAATGCACATTGATGAGGCCAGCAGCGGTAGCTTATCCTTCACGTTCACATGAATCATAGGTTTTGTGGAGAAGGTTAGTCGTAGTTCAGCTGCGAAGAAGGTCTTCTTAAGTGAGTGCGACAGTCGATTTTTTAGTGTTTCCGCAGATAGATCTCCATTGAATTGGAGGTTCATGTAGAGTAGTTTTTTCTTGACGCTAAGTATGGGCGGCTTTTCTGGTCTAGGATTCATAGATTTTGCAATAAATCTTTCTGGATAGCAATTCTCGACGAGGATTCTCTTGAGGTTGTCCAGTTCATCTTCTATGGTGTCCGGGGTGCAAATTCTGCGAACTATGTAGCTGAGTGAACGGATCAGGTTTCGTTTGGTGTATAGTGGTACCCAACTGTGAAAGTTAGTAAGCTGTCCGTTCCACGTCGATTTTCTGTGGATAGATCTTCTCAGTGTTCCATCCTGTTCTCTTAGGGTTAGTTGGACGTCAAGAAAAGATATTGTGGAGTTGGACTCTTTCTCCATCGTGAACTGAATTGCAGGGTGGCAGTTGTTTGCCAATTATATTACGTCATCTAGTTTTTTAACTCAATCTTACTTTAGTTGCTGTCTGATTAACTTTGTCTCTATACTACATCATTCTTGTATTAACTAATCAATTATCTAAAATTGACAAACCTCATGTACACACACACACACACACAAATATTTATATATAAATGCGATTGTACAACTATGTGAATGAATTCGCCGAAAAGAGTCTCTTCGCTGAATGTCTTCTCTTTTTGATTTTAGTATTGTTTATTAGGACAACAAATTTTTTTGAAGAATAATCACTTTTTCCTGTCTTTGAAGTGTCTCATGACTGCGTGTGTCTCAAGGATGTTTTGTCAGGTATACGGTAGAACACAGAGATCGGTTTCTCGAACTCAGACAACATCAAGTCGGGTTTGGTCGTAAGAGTTAACTGATAAAGTTTCAGTGTACAACTTTGCCCGAATGTGCACCAGTTCAGGTTACCACATTTCATTAGTACACAAACGTAGAGGGAAAAAAGTAAAAGAACTACAACGAACGGAAATGTGCAAGAAGAGGAGCTGCACATGGAATATAATGACAGTTTGATGGATGTAGAAGAGATGACGGAGTCAGTGGAAACATTAGCACCACTAAGAATGACTTTAGGCCATGTCACCGACAGTTTAAGCTCCCCACCCAACGTAGCCAAAGTCAGAAGTCGAAAACTTCACTGATTTACCTAAGGTTTTAATGTGACCACTCTTAACACTTCTTCAAATTAATGAAAAGTCAGTTAATATTGATCGATCAGGTAGGCAAAGGCTTGGTATGTGTAGCATATGTCCTAGCCATCTCAATCAATCAAGTAAAATAGTAATCTGTAGTATATCAGATGATGTAATGCTGTTTGTCCTTAGGCACAAACTAGTCCCCCATAATATTTTTACATCGTCTTCGAGAAACCCAATCAAAAATGTGTGCGAGTAATAATAATAATTAAATGGCTAAAACAATAAAAATTAGAGAAAATACAACGCATTGCATTAGACGGAAAGTCAGGTAGCCCAGTGATTTAAGCAGGTCACAATCACTATTCGCAACATAGACTGGTGTATGTCGAACTAACTTTTGTTATACGACTGCGAATTTCATGCCACACACCCCACTGGTACTTACACAACAATAATAACATTTTTATTCTGGACAGTATTTATAAAATGGACAGAATTTCCAGAGGAGTTTATTGCATGATATTTTCTCTTTGTACAATATTTTTAATTAAAATATGAATTGACAGTATATCCTGTGAAACAACGGTCTCTGAGCTAATGCACAAAGCATACCATTTTGATTTATCTGCTTTGTTTCCCTGATGAAACCCACGATATCTGATGAAAATCAATTGTAAGACGTTCAGAAGTACATTTTGAGACCCAAGGACATAACTCAAGAACAGTCATTTCATGCATTGGGATACGTTGCCACTCACAATAAAGCCATTTCTTGAATTTAGTAGGAACTTTCCAATCAGAAGCTTGTAAACACTTTAAATACCCGCAAGAGTAGATAGTACAATCAGAGGCCATATCTCAATGGATTATCATAAACCGAAGAAGAGAAAATATATGTAATAGAGATATGGTAGTTTTTGGCAGCCCAAGTTTTAGACAGGCCGCCAATCAAGCTTAATATATAACGAGCTGGATCTATTGACATTCCGTGTACTGCGTAAATGACATCGGATGACTGGAGGTGGATAGTTTTTTTTTTCAAAAAAACAAAGCGGTCACATGTTCACAGTGACGAGAAGGTGAATGCGACAGTGCGTAATTCAAGTCACCTTAAGTTACTACAATTCAAGATAACATTTTTAATTAAACAAGTCGTTTACTTATATATTGTGAGTAGTATAAATGAAATGTATAAAAATTAGTTTCAATTTTGATCACGAAGCACTCAAATTCAGGGGGTACTGGAAAACTTTTTCGTCCCAGTTTCGGACTTGTCATCGCATCGAGGATAGAATCCAGGACCTTCAGGTTATAACGCAAGTTCGTCAACCACCAAACAATGAGCGAAAGATAATGCTCCATCAATCTCACTTTCTTCTTGTCGGGTCACCAAGAATGTTTCCAACAGCCTGTTGCAGACCTTTATCAACAACTGTCTTCGTTCTATACTCAAGATCAGATGGCCGGAAAGAATCACCAACAAGAGACTATGGGAACAAACAAAACAAGAACCAATCGCTCAACAAATATGCAGGAGAAAGTGGAGATGGATTGGACACTCGCTGAGGAGGTCGCTGGGTGACATCGGGCGTCATGCCCTTGAGCGGAACCCGAAAGGGAAGCGGCGAGTGGGACGTCCAAGGGTGACATGGAGGAGATCGTGTGAAGAGGAGTTGGAACAGTATGGACTAACATGGATGAAAGTGAAAAGTATAGCAGAAGACAGAAGCAAGTGGAGACATGCAGTTGAAGCCCTATGTTCCACTAGGAACCCAAAGGAACAATAAAAATAATAATAATACTTTCTGCTAATTTGCCATAAATAAAGCGACAACCAGTCAGTGTCATCGGTGAATATCTGTACCAAAACCCAACTTAGTGGAACCTACTGGACACAACTATCTACTAGAACTTCATCCTGTAGTCGGTTACTGATGAGCATCAAAATATTAGTTCTCCAGTGTTGGTTTCCAGGATTTCAACTGATTACTTTCAAGTTTAAGAGACACATTTTAAACCACGGAAAATTGGACAATTGTCTCAGTCTAGTCTAGAACTCTTCATCGGCAGTTCTCACCAAGGACATTCAAGTTTTTAAAAAAAATTGAATTCATGAGTGTCAATGCAAGTGGATTTCTGCATTCACCCATCACATATATTTATACAAATACAATGTTGTATTTTTTTTATAAGGATTACCACACAGAGAATAAGCAATCTCACGGAAGTGACAATACAGCATCGTAAGTAAGTAAGTAAGAGAAATATTACAGTGACAACGTCCTTTTCTCATTGTCAGTAACCAAACTGACAAATTTTGGAGAACGAAGCTCCAACTGTCTGTACTGGTTATTATAATTATAATTATTATTATTACAGAAAATAGAAATCAGATGGAAATATATGGATAAGAAAAAAAAAGGTTCAATCATCACAGAAGTGAAGAGGTTGGAACAAGTTTATGAAGAAGGGCAGAGTATTGTGTGCTCACCTGCACATTTTTTTTAAATTACAGGAATGATGAATATGATGATCAGCCTCCTTAAGGAACATTTTTCCAAGGGAAACTCAGATGAGAGAGGTGTGTATTTACATTGAGAAGAGAAGCAAAATGTGATATGACTATGGGCTTAATGATGCATGTGAAAAAGCGACAAAATAAAGTGGGGATAAAAAGAAGAAAAAAAACACAACTCATGATGATGAAAGACTTTTCACAAAATCAAAGAAGCAATGAAAAGGAATATCAATCACCTTAATGGCTGGCTGTTAGCCTATTTTCAAAAATATGTTTACATTTACAGGTGCAGCATTGTCTTTCAAAAATATTATCCGACAAACTTGTAATACTAGGGAATTGCAGATAATTCGTGCAGTTGATTTTGTATTTGTAAACTCGATTCAAGGCAATCCTTACGAATTTGTTTGGAAATTGATTCAACCTGTTTCATCAGAGAATTGAGTAAATATATATTAAAAATAGTAAAAATATAATTTTCTTTTTAAAAATAGTCGATAAGAGCAATATATCATGAAAATTTCTATATAATATATTAGAGAAAAATCGTTAAATCATTTGCGAAATCCACAGTTCCAAGGCAAAAAGCACCATAATGTCCATTTAGAAACGCAATATTTGATCTACCTAACATTATGAATAGAAATGAGTAAACCAAGCAATGTGACAGATATCTGCTGATGGTTGATATGAGCTGTTGGGAACTTTTCACACCAACCAGTAGTGACTAGCAGTCAGACCGAAGGACCAGGCGATTGCTTAAGTGATTTGGAGCTAAGCTCGTCAGAGACGTGGTTATCTGTGAAAGCTAAGTCAGTTTTAAACAGTAAGAATCCTGGTTAGCTCTATTTGGTAAATTGGCAATATATAAGATCACCAAAGCACAACTGATTATCATGTTTAGTTATTAATTTCCTTAGAATACAATAGAAACAATGGGTGTTAATTTAACAAACATATTTTAACGAAATTTTTTTCTGATCTCACTTGGAGATGTGGTTCCTTTTGTTTCAGAACTTCACTTACAGCCAGAAGGCCCCAGGTTCGGCTCTTGATCCATCTGAAACAGTTTGGCCATCTGGTTAGTATCATTAGCCTTCACTTATTTATTAATATTATTTGTTATTCTCTTCAGTTCCGAGTGGGACACAGGGCTTCAGCAGCAACTCACCACTTTCTTCTCTTTCATGCTGTCCTCTTCAGTTGGGTTCACGATTGACAGTGATCTCTCATCTCCTCTGCGCTACACTAGCTCCTTCATGTCAACCTAGAACCGATAACCTACTCGTCACTTCCCATTGGGATTCCACTCGAGCGATGGCCTGCACTGAGCGCGACCTCTTCATACTATGCCCCAACCATCTCCATTTCCTCTTACACAATGTTTTTTTCTGGCCATTTTATCTTCAGCATGGAGCGAAGGAAGCTGTTGATGAAGGTCTGAAACCTGTTGGAAATCCTTTTCGTCACACGCTAAGTTTCTGACCCGTATAGAAGGATTGATTTGACATTGGTGTTGAAAGTGTGAGTCTTGTTCTTTATGCTGGCTAACTGCAGATTTCCAAACTGGTTTCAGTTTGATGATGGCGTATCTTGCTTTTCCGATTCTGGCTAGCTTTGAGATCTTCATCCGTTTCGACTACCTGTGGTTCAAATGATGCTTCCTCAGTAAATGAAGGAAGTAACCTCTGTGACACCTCTACCGTTGATGGTGATTGGTGCTTGTTCATTGTTGTTGATGGTTAAGTGGTTATCGTCATTACCTCCGTGTTCTCTGTGTTCACCTGCAGTCCTGTCTTCGCTACTAGCCTCTTCAGCCCGTTTGTTGGATTTCGCCTGTTTGCGTGACAATAAACATAAATCATCTGCGAAATCCAGATCTTCTAGGGTGTTCTTACCAGTCCTGACTTCTCGTTCCCGACGCACAGTCTGACGCATAATCCAGTCCACCACAATTAAGAATATCATCGGTGATAATAGGCAGTCAGTTTCTGTTACTCCTGTATTCACTTCCAACGCCTCACTGAGTTTCTCGTTGTGGATCACCTGACTAACACGTGACACTGTCATGTAGCCATATGTTGAATGAGGTTGATAAAGAATTAGGCACTGCACGGTCAACGCTGTCTGGTGAAGATCCTTTCGAAGTCGATGAAGTTAAGGTACAGGTTTCACTGCCATTCTATGCTTTGTTCTATGATTACAATGCATAGTGTTGCACTTAAATCAGCACATGATTTGCCTTTCCTGAATCCAGCTTGTTTTGGTCGGTATGGTGGATTACTGCATTCAGCACATCTTTTATTCTCTCCAGGATGATTCGACTAAGTAGTTTACTTGACGTCGACAAGAGCATTATTCCACGCCAGTTCTTGCAGAGGCCTACAACAATTGTGTAGCTCATATTATAATGCATCAAAAGATCATTTCCAGATTAACTATCTGTTATCTATATATTTCTTCTATAGCGAATATTCTATACACAATGAACACTAGTTTGAAGCCCTATGTTCCACTGGGGAATGTGAAGGAAGAAAAAAAAAGCCTTCAGCGTTGTAGAATAGAATTTAATGAAGCGACTGACTTTCAATGTCATCTTAAGTTTTATTAGACAGAAAGAAAATAGTGAATTTAATAAGATACTTACAATTGTATGAAACATTAGTGCATCTTCATTATCACATTCATATTCTTCAATTGTATCTAAATCTTCTAAAAATCGTAGTGTAAGTGAATCATAATTCTCTCGAACAATTTCTAAAACCTTAGAAGACAATTAAAAAAAAAAAATAGATAAATGGATATTTTATACACGAATTTCATAGGGGTTAACAGATAAAAAAATGTTGAAACAACCTCAATCCTACTGTAAAGAGGAAAAGACCGATGAGACTCGAAAGTAATGTTTTTATTAGGGGCAAACGCATTGTAGGTACATAAATTTGGTTTTTAAGTCTTTATTTGCACATCATTCGCAAATTGGTCGCATATTCGATAGCTTGTTGGATTCTGCAGTGTGTTTCTAACATTCTTCTCAAGGTTCTCACAGTTCTTCGATTGCTTCTTTTCCAGTGCCCAAAACATATTGATACTTTTATGAATTTGTTTACTGATATACTACTTATATCTGATTATAAGTAGCATTCACCACACTGCTTCTTTCTTTCTTTCTCACTTTCAACACAGTTCAACCCTTCCCTACTATTCCATTATGGGTAAATTTTGTTTTATTAAAGTCTCACAGTGTTATACAGTAATGTTTACTGATGACGTTTCAAGCACAATTTATTGCTTATAATCATATCAAGGTAATCACACGACTTCCTAAATTCATTTATATAGTTCCATTGTTTTTCACTTGATTTGATTGGTGGTAATATTTTCCATATTTCGGGAATGAGTGACGATTCATTCCTATTGCATGTGTTGTGTGTAGATTCGATGAACAAGGATCCAGTAATCAACCTCTCTCTCCACCTACCTAGATTACTTCTTAGAATTTTAACCCTCTCCCACCCTATTGTGTGGTTGTATGTTAATGCATGCATTGCAATTGCTGAGCTTTTTTCTAAATTACTTATCTTCTCTGGGTCAACCATTCTTACCTTAGCTAAATTCTTATGTTCTGACAATCTCACTACCCCTGACCTACTAGTCTGACCTATGTAGTTGACTTAACTCACAGTCATTGCAGGGTATTTTGTAAATTATATTATTTTGTCTAATTGGGTCAACTGGGTCCTTTAACCTACAGAGCTTCTCCCACCTGAGTGAGTTTGTAGGTTTGAATGCCACCCTAATTCCTCCTTTATTTAGAATCCTACGTAAGGCCTCAGATGTCCCCTCTTTATATGGTATAACTGTACATGACTTATATTCTCTCTTATTTATATTATTATTACTGAATCCTTGTTCATCGAATCTACACACAACACATGCAATAGGAATGATTCATCACTCATACCTAAAATATGGAAAATATTACTACCAATCAAATCAAGTGAAAATCAAGTGAAAAACAATGGAACTATATAAATGAATTTAGGAAGTCGTGTGATTACCTTGATATGATTATGAGCAATAAATTGTGCTTGAAACGTCATCAGTGGATATTACTGTATAACACTGTGAGACTTTACCAAAACAAAATTTACCTATAATGGAATTACACTGTACCACAGTGCACAAGTTTTATTCTTCCCTACTATCCTTTGTTATTAAGTACTTTATTATTTCAAAGTATTATATGTAATTGAGCATAATACCCAGTGTCGTTCCAAATTAGCGCATTTAGAATACCATAGGATATCAAACTTGGCGCATACTATATACCGACTTTCGTCAGCAGCTGCCTTCGTTTTCTTCAAACTGAAGATTATATTGTAGTGGTGTTATACAGCCAATGTGTCCAACGGAATATCATTTCACATATTCCCACAGTTCAATACTGTACATTAGCAACAGAATACGATGTATATTTGAACATTTTTATTTCACATCGTTTAATGTAAACTAAAATCACGCACTCAGTGATTGGTTAAAGAATACAAGCAGTATATGCATAAATAACGTCCGATCACATGCAAATATACCTTGGCTTCCGTGTTTTGTCTTCTGCTGTTACGATATGGCTAGTCAGAAAAAGATTAGGAACAAAAAAGCTCTGTTGCAAGAACCTATTGCCCAACAAATATGCAGAAGAAAGTAGAGATGCATATAAGAAACGCTGGGGAGACTGTTGAGTGACAACATGCGTACAATGAAGGCCCCTCTCAAGTGGAACCCGAACGGCGGAACAGCAATTTGGGCGCCCACGGATGACATGAAATGGATTGGGTGGGGGGAAACGATGAAATCTTATGGACAATTGTGGAACCAACTAGAAAGGACTGCAGAGAACGGAATAAAATGGCGATTTGCCACTGAAGCTTCAAGAGAATAATAACAATAATAATATCCATTCACAGAAAATAACACACCCTGTGATCATTTCAATAATTCCTGATGCATGTTTGACTGGAACTCTATCAAATAATAAGAATCACAATGCATTGAACGATACTTCAATAGAAAGGATGTGAAAATTTAAACAGTGGACAGAGAATTTGTTGAAATAGAATACAAACCTTAGTCACTGAGATAAAATAACCTCTTTCATGTCCGAATACTCATAGAGCAAGAAAATATTACTATTTATAGCAGAAAAGAATGAACACCTGTATTATGCTAAATCAAATCATTAAAATTAAATGACCAACAAAATACCACAATCGAAAATAAGACTTCAAGACGATGGTACAAATATATGCAAAAGCGCACCCTACTTGAGATGACCGGGTAATACTGTAACGACAGAAGACAAGGGCCAGACAACGGATCGTTTATTTAGGCAATCCACTGATATTTATAGATTTTCATGTACATTATTACAGATTATTGTAAGCAGACGAACACAGTCTTCTGATTGGTGGTTTCTCGCTGAACGTTAATTTTTCATCTCTTTGTGACCGTTTCTTGAAGTTCAGATTATCTATCTGCAAATTGTATCCGCCTACACAAAGGCTGCTGTGATTGGTTGTTGTTGTTCTTATTTTTCTTCTCATGACCAATATTGGGGACGCAAACATTGACGTAAATTACTGTCTACCAGCCAGCTCTCACCACAATACTACGAAATCACAATATGTAATCTGCTTGATACCATCAATGACGACCAAGATAACAAACGTGGATGCAACTCATGATGCCTGTACACCACACATGAATAGTGTTGAACAGCACTTACATCACACTAGTAGCATTTGCTAGCTAAATCGAATTGATCTAAAAACCAGACTGCTGTTTCGTACACCAACGGTGTACCCTAGTTGGGACTCAGCTCATCTCGAACGGTAGCTAGTAAGAATTCAGGCATTAGAGAGAAGAGAACACGAAGTTCAGTGGAGATGGTGATCTTTTCGGCGATTTCATTTTCAAAACTGTACAATCGCATTTGAGTAAATAATTTTACATAGATACCATTTTTGCTTGATTCCACATAACTATGAAGGTAAATACAAGGTGACAATTTATTTTCAACTAGATATGGTTTACGAAAGGCTTAGAAAAAAAAATTACACAGGATTAGAACGAATTACAAGTGTGCAAAAAAATGAGCATGGAAACAAATTGAAATAACAATTTCCAACTTGAAATGGAAGTTGGGAGGTGTATGAGGCTCTTGTAATCTATATTCACACCTAAGTTACATTTCAAGTTGGAAATTGTTATTTCAATTTGTTTCCATGCTCATTTTTTTGCACACTTGTAATTCGTTCTAATCCTGTGTAATTTTTTTTTCTAAGCCTTTCGTAAACCATATCTAGTTGAAAATAAATTGTCACCTTGTATTTACCTTCATAATTATGTGGAATCAAGCAAAAATGGTATCTATGTAAAATTATTTACTCAAATGCGATTGTACAGTTTTTGAAAATGAAATCGCCGAAAAGATCACCATCTCTACTGAACTTCGTGTTCTCTTCTCTCTCTAATGTCCTATTGGGCGTTTTCCACGATCAGAAATCAGTCAGTTTAAGCTGTGATTCACCTCTCTAATCTGATTCAAACTGGTTTGTGCACTACACTGATCACCTCAGTTCTAAACAAGAGAAACGCCAGTCCTATATTTGGATACTGGTTACTGGTGTCCACCTACTCATGTCTATCAAAATCAGTAGTATAGAGCATTAAAAAACTGCTCCACCCTTGTTTATTATTGCGATGGTGTACCCTATCTGTGAAAGCTTTTCTCTTTCATTGAATCACTTTTCATTGATACCTTTTTTCTTCGCACCACTTTTTAATCAACACCTCACAAAAAGATAAAAATATAAGCTTACCTGATTTTCTGTTAATGAGGTCAAATTATTTGATGTAGAGAAAGCAGCTATTTTCGCATTGAAATGATTTACGATTGCCCTGAGATGATTATAAAATAAAAATTTTTTAAATAGATTTTACAATTAGATGCATACAAAATAAATAACAGAATAGACTTAGCAATACTACTATCTTTTTTTCATTGCTGAAAAAAGTGATGCTAATAATAATAATAATAGTCACAGTAAAATGAGCGTAAAATTTAAACAAAACAACATTACCTCAAAGTACTTAACTGAAGGACAACTGATGAGGCGATCTCTTTCACTTCAGTAACAGAACTAGTTGAATGTTGTAAACCTATACAAAAGAAAAGAAAACTGGAAATAATTAGCAGTTTGATCACGGATTGATATCAGCAGTTAGAGAACCAATGGAAACCAGCGGGGATCTTTAAGTAAACTGATAATCGATAGTATGTTACTTGACACAATACTGTTTGACTTGAATAACAAACCAAGCCTTATTATATTTCCCCCCTTTCTCTAAGAAACGCAGGGTAGTAGGTTCAAAGTCATTTATAAATGTGAGTGAGTACACTTTGTGACCTAAACATAATTTTTCGAGTTTGACCACGGATTGATATAAGTTAGAGAACCACTGAAAACCAGCCACAGGGAGTACTGGACAGCTGTTTCGTTCGTCCCTGTTTGGGACTCTTCATCAGCACGCACCCACACGACTGGTGTTCGAACCCAGGACGTTTCGGTTACAAAGCAAGCTCGTATGTCGTCCAGCCACTGAGACGTGACCTAATGGCCAGCCAGCCCATGAATTCTAACTTCTGCCAATTCACGACAAAGCGCGACCACTTCGCAATGTCTTTTTAGATGAGTCACTGCCTCACCTTCAACCTACTGTACCCTACTGGTCAAGACTCCCCACAAGAACCCCGGGTTAACTACCTGGATAGGGCCAGTCGCTAGTGAGTATCCCGTTGATTTTCAAGTATTGGTTTTGTAAGGATTGTTTTGTTTGATTGGTTACGGGATTTCATCATGAGCCGACATCAGTTAGAGAACCACTAAAAACCTGGGAGTACTGGAAAGCTGTTTTAACCTAGTTTGGGAATCATCGACGGTACGTACCCACTAGAGTCCGAAACCAGGACCTTGTAGGTACAAGACAAGCTCGTAGACAATTCAACCACAGGGATCAAATTCAATGGCCAGTGAATTCTAACTTCTACCAACTCGTGATTTTAGTGGGACCGCCAAACTATGTTAACGGTAGGGTTTATTTATGTATATATTGTGGGTGGATATTTCTTGACGTTGTTGTTGTCTTTGAACTGAATAGGTTAACTGAAAAATTTTGCCACAAAGTTGCGACGCTGAATGAAAGCTTAGCATCCACCTTACAGAATCTTAGTGAAACAGCTTAAAAATCACTCTCAGCAGCGCAGAGGCATTCACTCTTCGTGATCTTTCATATCCACTAGACCTTCGTGTTTCTCGATGTTATTAATCGTTTCACTCACATTTATGCTTGTTACAGTTCTTCTGAATGTCTTCTTCATCTAACTTTGTATACTATGTGGAGAAGGGTAACTCGGACTGCTGCATTTCTCTGCGAAATTCTATATTGAAACTCGGTCAGTCAGTCAGTCAGCAAAAAGGACAAACAAAAAATACCATGAAAATAAGTCTTGTAAAGTGCACACACTTTTGCACGGCTTGCATAAACGACACTATTTGCAGTAGACTAGGATGTTTTGTAATGAAAAATAAAGTGTTGAGAGAGTATATCACCATTTTAGGTGAAGCTATCCGCTATTCAGAATCAATTAAAATATTGCCAAGGTTGTCATATATGACGTCGCAGCAACTGCTGAAATGTATCTATTAATATCCAACCATTTTTATCCTACCTTTAACAAATATCGAAGAATTATTTCAAGAACTCCGACTATCAGGTATCAAGAGTTCTCCATTCCTTTGAGTTCTGAACACAAGTCTTCTACCTTGGGTATTGAAGTATCAGTAGCAGCATCGTTGTTTTACGAGGAGGGGTTGTTAGCTTCACGCCCAACCTCTTTACTAGGCTAACTATCGGCTAAGGGTGGTGTTAGAGTGTGTTGGTGGAGAATCAAACTGGGGTCACATGCTTGGCTGGCGAGCATTTCACCACTGAACCACCGACGTAATATTACTATTTATTATTGTAATTACGTGGAAAAGTTTGAGCCGAAAATAGACTAGCTCATAAGCAAATGTTTAATTATCTAAATATTATGTGCTGGACGCCACCAAAACATCAGGAGTATAAGGAATAAATGTACGAATAACAGTAGTATAATAAAGTATCATTATATTTGGGTGGTTTACACACAATAAGTTTTTTTATTATTGATAATATTTCGAGCAGATTTACTGCCCATGTTCACACCTGCTGTTGGAATTGTTTTGTTTTTGTTTAATTCACACATTTATGATTTCTACTCATATATATTTAGTTCTTTTTTTGTTCATTCATTTTTGTGTATTTAGAATTATATTCCAGGTTGCTGACAATTGTGCTGCTAAGTCACCCTTGTTCCATGTATCCGGTGTGACCTTATTGAATATAGATTCTGTTTTAAGTCACTCTTTCCATTTGTTCATGTTAGTTTTTAGAATACAAACATTGTTCCAATCGATGTTGTGGTTTTTGTCCCATGCATGTGCAGCTATAGAGGGATTTTTTTTTCTAAATTCTTATAAGCTTGTGTTCCTGTTGGTTGACCTTTAGTTAGGCGTTTATCTTCATTCACTTTTATTTTGAGTGATCTGGACGTTTGATCCACATATTTAGTAGGACACTCGGCACAAGATATTTTTCTACGAGTTTGACCACGGATTGATATCAGTCAGACAGCCATTGAAAACCAGAGAGTACTGGACAGCTGTTTTTATCCATCATTTTTATTGGATTTTTCAGTTGATTTATTTTTGATTAGATTCGTCGGTTTAAACATGGTGGGAATCCCAATATTTTTGAGGTTTCTTCGAATTGTCTCTGATGTACCAGTTTTGTATGGTATTGTGATTGTTTTTTCTTGCCTTCCTCTTTCTTGTTATTCTCTGGTTTAACCCTCTTTTTTATATTATCTCTGATGAATTCTTTTGGGTAGTTGTTGTCGAGTAACATTTTGAAAAGGACATTTATTTCTTTACACTGGTCATCCGGTGCTGTTGTAAGTATACGTATTCTATCTGCAAGACCTTGTATTAATCCTCGTTTTACCGTGAGTGGATGAACTGTGTGATAGTCAAGGAATCTTCCAGAATGTGTCGTTTTCCCACATAGCGTCGTTTTATGCTACCATCTGTTACTATTTATATTTGATCTATTCCACGATGCTCAGACTTTTTACTGACATGAACTTCACTACATAAAGTTATGAAAACATGCTACTTCAAGATTTCTCTTAATCCTTTAACGAGCATGTTACTCAAGAATTCATTACACTCGTAATTGTAATGATTAGCAAACCACTGACAATGAAACAGACGATTTTTAAGTTGAAATATGATAATGTTGATAAATCACTTAAATTACTAAGCATCTTAATCAGCATTACTCAACAATCACCAATTACCTATGCGATAGGTGTGAATAGATTATATGACTCGTTGGCTTATAAGTATTCCCCTACGAAAAAGTTCTTAGGAAGTTTAATCCTACTCCTAGGTTATGTATGGTCCTTCACATACATAAACTTAGTATTAAATGGGATTCTATCGACTCACGTTTAGCAGGACTTCGAGGCTTCTTCGCAGTTGAGTGGCGTTCAAGATCTGTCAGCGATGAGGCTGCTACTTGGGACGCTGTTGGGAGGTCGGGAGAAAGCAGCACAAGTACGTGTGAGGCGAAATACCTACGAATGTGCGACAGGGTCAGGCAAATAGTTTCCAAAGTGGGAAGGACCACATATGGTCACGTTGAGATGGGATTACGCAGACACAATCGCAATGGTAAACACAGAGAAACAGGTGAACATCCACAAGCGCCGAGATTCCCGATAGCAAGACAAAAGAGCAAAGCCCCAAGAACCAAGAAGACCGAACCAACTTCAGTGGCAAGTCTTTGACGGGGGGACGAGTGTGGTGAGAGCTGGCTGCTAGCCAAAGTTGGTAGACAGTAATTGACGTCAATGTTTATGTCCCCAATATTGGTGGTGAGAAAATGAGAACAAAGGCTTTGCGTAGGCAGATGCAGTTAGCATATGGATGATCTGACACAGCCACAAACAGATGCAAGGTTAACTTTCTGTGAGAGACAACCAATCAAAAGACTGTATTTTCTACTAACAATAAACTACAATAATGTCCATTAAAAACTATAAATATGTGTTGATTTTCCTTAATAAAGGATCTGTTGCCTGGCCCATGTCTTCTGTTGTTACACTAGCATTTACAGGAACTTGTCGAGTTCTAATAGGCAGTCAGACGCTGAATTCCTTCTCCTCAAGAAAAAAAAACAAGAAAAATAATCTGACAAAGTAGGTTTAATGAAGTATCGAGCCGGGAGTCTGACTAGCAAGTCAGGAGATTTATATAAATGAAATAAAACATATAAGGAAAACATTACTACTAGTGAATAACTATCCACAAGACTGAATTCAAAACTATATTAGGATCCTTAAGAAATATGAGGGTCTTAATGTTAATAATGAAAATAATATAAATAATAAGGAATTTGAAGCCTCGGTAATACTGCCCTATAGAGAAGGAACATCCAAAGCTCTACATACGATTCTTAACAAGGGTGGAATTAGGGTGACAATTAAATAAACCAGAGGCTTACTTTGTCGGATTAAGGACTCTACAGATTGAGAAAGGTGGCATAATTTACCAGATACCATGTAATGACTGTGAGGTCAAGCAATGAGAACATAGGAGGTGTTTAGGCAAATCCGGAATGATCAATCCTGTCTAAGTTAAATAACCTAGAAAAAACTCCATTATTGCAATGTATTCACTTACAAGCAGTCACATCAATTAGGTGGAACAAAGTGGAAGTATTACAAAGTAATATAATTAGGTGGAGAGAAAGATGCTGATCATAGTAGAATCATTGTTCATTGAATTAGTACAGAACACGTGCAATCGCAATGGCACAAAGCCTATTTCGGAAATAAGGAAAACTGGATTGAAGATGGAAAACGGGATGGAGTAAGGCTGTATAAAGTAGGTTATTGTTTCGTGGAAATGCTTACATTGGTAAGATCATGAGCAGCAATGGATTGTTCTTGCAACTTGATCCAGTTGTTAATACTGTGTCATTGCATGTTGCATCAAATTAACTTATCTAATATGGCATGGAGGTCAACAGCATTCAGTGTCAAAAATAAGATCCGGATTTTCAACTCTAATGTGAAGTCAGTGCTACTATACGGATCAGAGACTTGGCCAGCGCGTCATAAAGAGCATCTCAAACAAACTACAGACCTTCATTAACAGTTGTCTTCGCTCAATACCACTCAAGATCAGATGGCTGGCCAGAAAAGATCAGCAACAAAGATCTCTGGGAGTGGTCCAACCAGGAACCGATTGTGAAACAAATAAGGAGGAAAAAATGGAGGTGGATTGACCATACTCTGAGGAAACCATCAAGTGACATCACTAGACAAGCCATTGCTCGAGTGGAACTCGAAAGGGAAGCGACGAGTTGGTCGTCAGTGCAAGGGTGACTTGGAGGAGGTCATGTGACGAGGAGATGAAAACGTGTGGGCTGACTTGGAGCCAAGTGAAAACTCTAGTAGAGAACCGAACGCAATGGAGACACGCGGCTGAAGCCCTATGTTCCTCTAGGAATTAAAGGAAACAATAATAATATGGCATTATATTTCACTACACTGGCCAAATCCTTCTCACTGCCTAGTTTCTGATTAACTGGGATCCAACAGGAATATAACAGATTTAAGGTTTTTTATGATTACAATGAGCAACAGCAATAATAATTATAGTAATAATAGCAAACACCTTTACACACTTACAGTATTCATAAAGATTTTCAACTAGCAAATGCATACGTATTAACTCGTAATATAAATTATCATAAACATCAGCTGATTGGAGGAATCCATCTCCATGAAGAATGAAGAGATTGAAAATTTGAAGAGCCTATAAGAAAATAATATAAGAAAAAAAATTATAAATATATATATATATATACATATATATCCTAAGATTATTCATCAAAATAAGCATATTACAGATTAATATTCATTTGGTTTGTTGAGTCCTAAATGAAGCACTTGCTATTACTACTTCACAGTTCTACTGTAGGTAATAGGCTTGTCAGACATCAAGAGGAGAATTATGTTCATGAAACCATCAGGATGGCGATCGGAAATATCGACGCACTCAACAATTTATTCTTTTTTGATGAGATGGTGGCTGCTGTTTCCCCTCTTATCTGCTTATTATTACTGATTTATGTGTTCAAATTTAAACTACTTAATACTAGTAAGTAGTATAGGTTTATATTTCATATTTGGTACTTCGCAACAATAGTTATTGACTTCTATTGAAACCGATCACATTCAATGTAACAACATTCTACTTTGCTTGCGGATAATTTCCTTCGTATGGTTAGATAGTATTCGCTGTACTTTTTTCCTTTGTGTTTCATCCTCTGTTGAAAATCATTTATTCAAATCCTTATATTCTTGACCCGTACATTCGCAGATTGTTTATGTATCAACGTGAGTCACTTTTGACAAACGGCTTTGGTGTTTTTTTTCTAATTGACGCATAGTGACAGTGCGTTTGACGGTAAACAGGCTAGACACTTCATAATTCGAGGTCTGTACATTCTGTTTATTATATTCTTGTGTAACATATCACCATATTTTAGACAAATATACTTTGGATTTTTGTGAGTAACCTCAACATTTGGCTTAATTAAGCGATTGCAATTATCGGAAAAGGGCGTCAGTGGCGCAGGGGTAGAATGCTAAGGTGGTCCAGGATTCGCCCCCCCCCCCCGCAAAGCCTCGCTCAGCTGGTAATAAGCCTGGCAAAGAGGGAAGGTTGGGTGTGACACCAGTAATCCCACCCCGTAAAAAAATAAAAAAACTGCTACCGAAACTACAAAGCTCCAGGTTGTAGCCCAGTGTTCCACTGCCTTGCCCCGTAACGTGAAAGTACAGAGTTCGACCCCTGGCGGAATCATGGGTGCACACTAAAAAAGAGTCCCAAACCAAAACAAAACAACTAGAAAGTGAGCCATTGTTTTCAATGATTCTCTATTTGGTTGTGGTTCGTGACAAAAGCCTACATCGTATCAATTGAACAAAAATTTCTCCCCTATTGAATATTGCCTTAGCTAACTCAAATGCGTATCCATTTTCGAAACAGAAATAGATCTTCTGAAAAAAAGAAATCTTCATTTAAAACGGATATCCACCAAGATTCATTGACAAGAATATCATAACCAAAAGCACAGAGGAACGAAATATCACTTGTTCCAAAGAGTGAAATTTACATGAACTTGGATTTCAAGGGAGACTTAGCTTGCGACATCCTCAACAGAAGACTTTCATCATATTTGAGAAGAACATTCAGTTGTCTACTGGTCTGCAGATGCCTTAGGGATAAGATCTAGCATCTGGCCACTTCTATGTGAACAGATTGGTTCACTTGTTGCTGTGGAGTCAGGTAGATTGGCTGTTCAACGCATATCCTGTCTAGACAGGTTCAAGAACATTACGCTTTCATCTCCTTTGCATTATTGAAGTTTTCACCATTCAGTTAGAGAAACAGGAGCTATGCATACAAAAAAAGTTGTTCAACCACCCTTACTATCATGGTAAAAACCTTGTTCATTTCTACTGACTTGATTTTTATTCGTTTGTTTATCCAACTCTTGATAACTCTTGTATTTCTTTAGAACTCTTACATAATTCCATATTCCTCTTTGTTTCTATGTTCACCCTGATTACAACTCATTCATTCAATTATTCATCTTATTAGGTAACTCTAATACATCTATTCAACAGCTCTTATGCATTAACTACTGTTAACAACCATGACTGTGTTGCCTACCTTCTTTCATGAAAAATTGTATATACATGAGATTGTACAGCTAAAGAAAATGAATTCGCCGGAAAAAGCATCTTCACCGAACTACGTATTCTGACTTCATTAGTGTCTGGATGAGGACTATTCATGAAGTATATCTAATGACACACAAACTCGAAAATCTACAGATGATAAACCAACAAGTTGACAGAAGAAGTAACGAAGACAGAACTTTTTAAACGGATGTAGAAAAGACAGAAGTGATGAACATAAAATAACCAAAAAGAACAAGAAGCGCCAATCACTGTCAACAGGAGAAATTCGAAAGAGGTCACCTCTTCAACTTATATCTAGCTGGCATCGTTTCAACCACAGGTTGAATAGATGAGGATGCCGACACCAATGAGGATTGGAAAAGCAATAAACGTCTTGAATAATCTTAAATCACTGTGGAAATCTACTGAATTCACTACAGAGAAAAATATTTGGATTTTCAATACTAATGTCAAGTCAGACAGCGCTTTGAAATGGGTCAGTGATTTGGTGCTTGCAACACAAAAAGAATTTTCAACAGGCTGCGAAATTTTATCAGTAGCTGCCTTCGTCCCATATTGAAGATCAGATAGCTGGTTAGAAATGATTAGCAATAAGGAACTCTAGCAGGCAACAAACCAATCAAGAACCTATAACTCAACAGATATGTAGAAGAAAATGGAGATGGATCGGACACACCCCAAGGACATCGCACTCTATGCAACCCGTCTAGTAGAACTCCAATGGGAGGCGGTCAACCAGCTTGGCATCCTAGAGAGACCCATGTGAGGAGGAGATGTGAACGTATGGACAATCGTGAAACTAGTAAAAAGGACTGCAGATGACAGGATGAAATGAAGATGTGCTGGTGAACCCTGAGGTTCGACTCGGATCCCAAAGGAATAGCTGTACGTTCATTTTAATAATTATAAAGTAAAATATTACAATTACCCTAACAATCTGTTGACACATATTTCACTGTTGATCTGTTAATAAACACTTACAGAAATGAGAAATATGAATCCTGATAATCTCATCGATGGAAGTATTAAAAGTTATATTTATCCACCAACCAGTAAATTAGGTAATGCTCATCAAAGTAAAATATTCAGTCCATAGATATTCAGTAAACCACAGATTGAAGGAAAGCGGAAGTTTTAAAGTTGAAGTCTATAAATTAACTAACTTGTCAATCAGCCTTTTATTAAACAGGGTACATATTAAAAGGTCAATGAAACTCTTTTGCAGACACAAATCACAAATGAATTACTACTGATTTTGATGTGGTTGTGTTCTCTGAGCTCAATAGTTAATTTGCTAAGCTTTCATTGCCCCACCACTAGGAAACATCTTCAGCGCATACTTCAATTTCTTGAATTGAGCTTTTAGATTTCTTCACGAGTTTATTAATCATCTCTCCCGGTGACCCTGGACGTGATTAGTTGTTGTTGTGTGTTTTCACACCTTCTAGGCTACTTGTATTGGAACTGATTGTTTCCTTGACTTGAACTTTGGCCCTTTGTGTATGAGATTTACTTGTTATCGATCGGTAAATTTTGTCAATTTCGATGTGTCTATTGATTGATGATTCACTGGAACACCAGACAGCGTTCTAAAAATTCTCTAGCATTTTCGGTGTTTCTTCTGTCTGATATTTGAACGTTGTCCCACTCGAATTGATGTCCGTGGTTTTCTGTATGTAGTGGTATGAGGGAGTGGATGTCATGTCTTTTGACGGCTAGCTTATGTTCATGAATATGAAGACGAAACGGACGGCCACTTTGACCAATGTAGTGTTTTTCGCAGTTGTTACACTTTATTTTGTAGATGATGTTGGTTTTATCTTCTTTCGCTGTTGAGTCTCTTGGTTGACATAGAACTGAGTGAAGTGATTCTGTTGGTTTGTGTACGATCACAATTCTTAATGGTTTGAAGAGTCTTGCGGTGATTTTTGAGATGTCCTTTATATATATGGTAGGGTTATTTTCTTTGTGCTTCCCTTGGGGGCCTTTGATTTCATTGGTTAGCTTGGGGGTATATATCTTTTGATGAAATTCCGTAGACATACATTCTTTTGGAAGACGTCCACGAGATATCTTTTTTCAATTTTCCATGAGGTGGGAGTGCTGCAATGAGTCCTGGCTCTCTTGAATAGTGTTTGCATAGAATTCCTTTTGTGTGTTATTGGATTGCTGCTGTGGTAATTCAGTATTTGGTCTGTGTGAGTGCTGGAGAATTTTTAAAAGTCCACCTGGTATTCCAGTGAATCATCAATCAATAGACACATCGAAATTGACAAAATTTACCGATCGATAACAAGTAAATCTCATACACAAAGGGCCAAAGTTCAAGTCAAGGAAACAATCAGTTCCAATACAAGTAGCCTAGAAGGTGTGAAAACACACAACAACAACTAATCACGTCCAGGGTCACCGGGAGAGATGATTAATAAACTCGTGAAGAAATCTAAAAGCTCAATTCAAGAAATTGAAGTATGCGCTGAAGATGTTTCCTAGTGGTGGGGAAATGAAAGCTTCGCAAATGAACTATCCAGCTCAGGGAACACAACCACATCAAAATCATCCACCACCTGAGCCGCAAATCTTCTCCATCATATTTGAATTACTACTGATTGGTCATCCATAAACATCTTACTGGAATGATAGTTTCATCCATTTGAACCTCTCCAAAATGCTAAAAATGTATGTCATAATTAGAAAGGTTACACTCTAGTGGAGAACCTTTGGTATTTTTGTTTATTATAGACCAGTCACTATTTCTTTTTATTATTAGTTTGAATCAGACGTTGACTAGTAAAACTAACAATTAAATTTCTTTTGTTTTTTTTGTCTTTACTTATAATCAATCACCTAGCATTAATTCAAAAAACAATTGATGATGGCAGTCTAACATAAATTGTGCTTAAATGCACATTCAAATTATTATTGACCTCAATAATCAGTGAACTTATGAAAATCATTTAAGTCTTACTTTTATGGAAAGTTTTAGCATCACACATTATAAAATATTTGAATATATATTATTTCCAAAACTAGAAACGGTTTATGTGGTGCAGATTTGAACTCAGTTACCAGGCTTCGATTATGCGCATATACCGCGTCAACAGCCACACTTAACGTGAGAGGCATGATAGTGCTACACAGTTGCCCAGATTGAAACAGATGGGACGGGAGTCGAACTCGAGATCCACTGACTAAAAGCTGATTGCTTCAGGCATAAGATACCTATCCATGGTGTAGAATATTCTGTTGAGTAACATGAGTACTTAGTAGCAAGCTTGTATCAACCAACAGTTCCTGTTAGCCAGATAAAGGGTTGAACGATTATTTTTATATTCATCTACCTCTAGGTTCCAGTGTTAATAAAACTAATTCAGCTCAGACTTCCGGGTTGGGGCCCCCGGGACTCTAAGAATCAATGGATGGAGACAATAGGTGACATGGCTCAAAATCGTTGTCAGTGGCGCAGATGTATTCAGTCTCTGTAATATTCAGTCTCATATTCCTTTCTACCATTACTCATTCTGTTTCACTCTTATACTTGTCAAAACTCTATTGATTCTCTTCACTCATTTTCTTGTCTACCTTTGTGTGCTATTTGGAACGTGACAACTCGAACTGATGCACTTCGTTGCCAAGTTCTATGTTGAATCCAGACAGACAGATCTAACTCAGAGGGCCATCTAATGAAAGAGCATTTCAAATCCTGTGGCTTGTGAATAAATTTGCCTCAGCTGAGGAATCACACACACATAGTCTTAAGAAACAGAAGCTTAAAAGTTAACCACTAATGCGTATATAATATCAATAAGTCATTAAGTATCCACACCAAACAACCACCTACCTTTTCAATAAGCCTGAGAGCATCAGGTAGAGATAGATTGCTAGAATCTAAGTTGAGAATAAATTTCAGCAAACTCAGAATAACTGCGAAACAAATAAGAAAGAAGGAAAAAGAATGCAAATAATTCATTCAATAACTACTAGTGGAAACATGTTACATGTTTTCTTCTCTTTTAGCCAATATAGAAAACTATATGCTCGCACCAGCAAGTACAAAAACTCAACCATACCCTACTTAGCTCGTGTTCTGTGTGATAAAGAAAGCATTAGGCGTGACACCCATAATTCATTAAATAGTCAGTAGTACAACTGGATCTCGTCTTTCCAACTCATATCATCAATATGTACAACATTTTCTTTCTTTCTTTCCCTTTTCTCTCCCTTCTTTTTCCGTTTGCGCTGCTTTGTTTCTTTCTCTCGCTTACACCAGTTAATAAGACAGCTCCCACTTTTCTAACACCTTCAAACACTGTTTCAGCTTTACCTTTGCTACTGACATGCCAATGTATTGTTGTAATAATGAACTGTGGTTTCCTCAATCTATGTAGAATTCTATTTATTGATAATGTACTAACTGGATGCAATACTGTAGTATAAAATGCTGACAATTCCATTCTGTATCACATGTACTGTTTTGGAATAAAGCAAATTATTATTATTATTAGAAACTTTCTTGTATAAATAATAAGATTAGAGGTTAATTGGTAGATGGTGACTAGCAGTGGAATCCAGGATGTTCGTTTCGTCCTATTTGGAACTCGTCCACCAGCTAGATGTACATGCATTCCCTAGTGAGTGATGATGTTCCCCGCACCGAGGCTCGAAACCAGTGCCCAAAGGGTTACCCACTAAACCACTTGGGCCACGACAGCCACCTCTTCTGCAACGGGTCAAATTTTTTTTAATTTGATTACAGCTTGATGCCATACCGTATTTTCAGTACAAGTATGGAATTTTCAGCATGGATATTGGTAGCCCAAATTTTGCAGGCCGACCATAGATATCGGGTGTGCATCGGCAGGGGATCGAACCCCGGACCATGTGCATGGTCGGCGAGAGTCCTAGCCACTGTGCCACCGACGCGCATATTAATTACTTAATTCAATTTTAGATTTTCCTATCCATTGATTGAACTGAAGTGCTCGGTCAGTCGATGGGAAAATCTAAAATTTAATTAAATAATAAAATATTTCGATTCAGCTTCTTTTATACTTGGTGTATGTTGGTTCTTGTGGAAACATACACACTGTGACACCTAATTTAACTGTTTTAATTTTATTTATTTGAATATATGACTTATATTATTATTATCATAATTGTTCCCTTGGGTTCCTAGTGGAACATAGGGCTTCAACTGCACGTCTCCACTTGCTTCTGTCTTCTGCTGTACTTTTCACCTGCATCCATGTTAGTCCATACTGTTTCAACTCCTCTTTACACGATCTCCTCCATGTCACATTTACTAGAGTAAAAAAAACTACTAATGGACAACTTATCGGGCTACAGGTATACATTTTAATGAACTATTATCATTCCCTTGGAACATGGGGATCTCTAATTCACTTTTTAGCTGGTTCCACCACTGCCCATAAGCTCTCATTTTCTATATTTCTCCCTCGAACACACTCCCGACTCATTGCTTACCATCCCAGTTCCACTAGAGGGCCTGTCTTCAACGTGATTTCACTGAACGGTGTCCGTCGGTTTGTATCCAATTAATCTTCTCTTTCTTCGGCATATTTGTTGGCCAACTGGTTCTTTAGTTGGTTCGGCAGTTGTTGATGAACGTCTGGCGTAGCATGTTGGAAAGTCTTTTCGTGACACGACAAGTCGACTACTATTGTTGGCAAATAATGCTGAAGTGAAGTTACAAAAAGAAGCTTTCTTTCTGACTTAAACGTTCTTAATTCTATTCGATATTGTCTCATCAAAATACTTCTAAAGTTGAAGGTAATTGGGTTCCAGTAGCTGAATGTTATGCGAGCCAGCTTGCCCTGTACCCAAAAGGTTCAAACCCCAAGGGACGTATTGTCAATCATTCCCAAACTAGGCTGAAATAGCTGTCCAGTACTCAATGGTTCTCTAACTGATACCAAACTGTGGTTAAACTAGAAAGACAAATCAAATCCTTACAAATCGACTCTTGAAAATACGGAAAGTATTTAAAAACGAGTACTGTAAAAAAATTATATATATATATATATATTCATACAACTAACCTGTCCATAATGATTTCCAATCGAATTCTAAACGAATTTTGTGAGCTCTTTGATAGCACAATAAATTCTGACAGATGATTAAACATAACCTAGTTAAGCAATTAGAATATATACCAAAGACACCAATCAATACATTCATTCTTGTTTTAAATATGTGTATAAATTAGGCATAAAATTAAAACAAATTAAAAGTTCACAACCTAATTCCTTATTGTACTTGGTTCTTTGTGCTGTTAATCAAACCAATGATTCAATATTCAATATTAGTGTAAAAATAATTTTAGAAAAAAGGTATTGAGTTATTTCACAGGCAAGGAAAATGAGAACAGAACATGTTTGACAACACTACTTAGGGTGGCTGAAAAGGGGAGACATCGGTCCAATCACAGACGCTATAAGTGAACAACCAGCCCCTGAACGTGTCACAAAATCACAACAGGGCTATTTACAAAGTAAACGGAAATCCGCCAAAGTCAGTGTGTGTGTGTGTGTTTCCAACTTCTTTTTACATTAGAAGCCCTTACCATATGCATAGAGAAGCTGGAGCTATGTGGATCTAGTTCTGTTTGGCTCCAAAGCTGTTGTATTTCTTCATTACTTTCATTTTTTTTCGCCTTCAGTTATAAAAACTGTTATTCTATGAACATCATGGTCACACGTCCGTCTGGATTAAAAACTATACTGTATAAATTACGTAACTAATTTTGTTTCTAAGCCCCTTGTAATCTATATCCACAGGTTCAAACATTCATATCAGGATGCAAACTATTATATCTGTTTTAATTCGCCTTCGTTACTACATTGAAATGAACAATAGTTGTAACTGTGCGAACTTATGTGTAGAAATACAATCATACAGTTTTCAAGGTATTAAATCGTCGAGAAGAAATCCCTGATGAACATCTTATATGTTTTTCCTCTCTAACAATGACGTTGATATTTAATTGAATTTAAGATTTTCCCGTCGATTGATTGGACCGAAGTGCTCGGTCTCAAGTTGACATGTCGGCTTCTTGTGCAGATGCTTCGACGATGTCTGGGCATGTAATTAGAAGTTAATTCGTGGATGGTGGCTAGCAGTGGAATCCAGGAGGTTCGTTTCGTCCCATTTGGGACTCGTTAGCTAACTGGATGTACCTTCATTCCCCAGTGAGTGATGACTTTCCACGCACCAAGGCCCGGACCCAGTGCCCATAGTTTCAAACGCAAAAGGGTTATCTACTAGACAACTTGAGCCACGAGAGCCACCTCTTGTGCAAAGGGTCATATTAATTATTCAATTGAATTTTAGATTTTTCCGTCGATTGATTGCACTAGTGGATAACGCTTTGGGGTTTGAAACTATCGGCACTGGGTTCGAACCTCGGTACGAGGAAAATCACCGCTCACTGCGGAATGCAGGTACATCGAGTTAGCTGACGAGCCCCAAATAGGACGAAATGCGCACCCTGGATTGCACTGGTGTTGATATTTGTTTGAGGCAAAAGTAACTGTAATCATCCTCAATGGTTAGGCTATCTGTAGCTTGAAATCACTATACTGATAGGTAGAAGGATTAGAGCTATAAAAACATGTGAGAAAATTGTGTGAATCCGTATTGATATTGCTTATGAGCAATGAATTGTGCTCAAAACGTCATCCAGTTATTATTACTGTATCATTATTTCCGTGTGTGTGTGTGTGTCATATTGAATGAACTCATCTAATATGGAACCAGATAACTGGAATGCGAACTTCACCAACATCCTTCTATAAACTACTTTCATCAGGTGCGTGTCAGTGGCTCAGCGGTAGAATGCTCACAGACCACGCCTCATGTGGTCCGGGTTTCGATCCCCGGCCGACGCACTCCTTTACCTCGCTAAACCAGTAATAAGACTGATAAAGAGGGAAGGTTGGGCATGGGGCTAGCAACCACTGCTACCTAAACTTCAAGTCTCTAGCCTGAAGCACTATGTTCCACTGGGAACGTAAAGGAATAAAAAAAGAAATCTATCAACCTCTCTTTTGTATGTAAATGATATATCTAGTAATGTTATTTTAGAACCATTACACATTCCAATTGAAATTTGCACATAGTGCAGTATATTGAAGAACAATAAAGGCTTTGCAGTTAGACGATTTAGCTCAGGCAACCCAACCACATCGTAAAGCATCCACCTGAGTTACAAATCATCCTCTACGTTATTACAATGCAATTCCACCCAAGAAGCCATCATAAAAGTAATAGTATTATACACTTTTCAACAGAGGTTTTGTCGTCCAACACAACTAAAAATACATCTAAACAGCAGGACACGAATTGGTATCTTACTCCACGAAGACTGAGATTTGAAGAAGTAAGAGGTAGTGAGACGGAAGACTATAATTCAACTGTGAATAGGGTTTGAATCAGGAAACCAGTAATTTAAAGTTACATGTTTATCTTAGTGAATCACAGTGATACATAAGGAGAATAGTGAAATGAGATCTTATTCTTGATTCCTGATGTGCAGCTACCAATAAAATGTGAGAAATGCCGCTTTATATATATATATATATACATATATACGTATATTAAACAGACGGTTGCAGCGAAGAAAATTTTCTCTTCGACGAAGTTATCAACTAGGCTGTACATTCGTGCACTTATATTACATGTGTGAGAAAGCTCCAGAATTATTTCCGGTCAGAGTAATAAAATTACTAAGTGTAATAAGTGTCATATAGTTTTGAACTAATAATGGATTCGTCTTTCATTCTCTTTAATAACTTTGTTAGCTGGAGCTCCGTCCGTTCGGTGGGATCTTTCTGTAGAAACTGTTTTTGAAACTTTTCATCATCAGACAGTATCACCGAGAGTGTTTGCTTAGGTAGTCTGATTTGTCCATCAAGACGATCCTGGAGACTGCAAAGGGGTATGCAGTTTGATAGCAGAACATCTGGTGCATTCTAGACATCCAGCCCCATATGAAAAGTCCTTCAAAGCCATATATAGAATCCGATTCAACCTATCAAAGGGAGTGAAATGAAGACATCTAGGAATAGCTGAGGCACTGGCGATCCAAAAATGCAAGCCTATTCTAGTGCGTCTAAAGGAAATACGTCCAAACATTGTCCCTACCGTGGTCATCATGGAATGTCAGTCTCACCAATAATGATGATCCTTTTACCTTTCTTGTCTAACCTTCCCGTTTATTTGTTATATTTACCTTTTAAATCCCTATCTGCATTATTAGATTTGGTTACTTTTTTTTGTATGTCCGAACCTCCTACCCATTTCGTTAATACTACATCCTTAACCCGTAATTATACAAACTGACTAGTTTTTTAGTAATTATAATACTACTTTGATTTTTCTACACGATCTTCCTGATTATTACACATTGTATTTGACCTTTGACCTGAAATATTTCTAGAATAGTGCTACTACCTATCTATCTTCTGTTTATTATACCTAATTTTATTAATCTGATCTCTGACCGGAAATAATTCTGGAACTTTCTCACACATGCAATATAAATACACGAATGTACAGCCTAGTTGATGACTTCATCGAAGGGGAAATTTTCTTCACTGCAACCGTCTTTTTAATAATTCCTATGATCCAGTATGTATATTCCGTGATATATATATATATATGTATTAGCATTCCAAGACGTGTTTGAGTAGACCGCCTCCTTATTAAATTTAGAATTGCATGAAGAATTTCATCATGAGTTAGAGAACCACTGGAAAACCTGGGAGTACTGAACAACTGTTTCGTCCTAGTTTGGGACTCAGTGGGTCCCAGCTCTCTAGTACTCCCAGGTTTTTAATGGTTTACTAACTGATATCAGCTCATGATGAAATCCTTCAACCAATCAAACAAAAATCCCCACAAAACCAATACTTGAAAATTAATCTGATGCTCACTAGTGACTGGCCCTATTCAGGAAGTTAACCTGGGGTTCTAGTAGGAAGCCGTGACCCGTAGAGTACAGCAGGTTGAAGATGAGGCAGTAACTCATCGAAGAAGACATTGCGAAATGGTCGCGCTATGTTGTGAATCGGTAGAAGTTAGAATTCATGAGCTGGCCATTGGATCAGGTCCCAGTGGCTCAATGGTATACGAGCTCTCCTTGTAACCAGAAGGTCCTGGGTTCAAACCCCGGTGGTTGCGTACTGATGAAGAGTTCCAAACTAGGACGAAACAGCTATCCAGTACTCCCAGTTGGTTTTCCAGTGGTTCTCTAACTGATGTCAGCTCATGATGAAATCCTCCATGCAATTAAACAAAAATCCCTACAAAACCAATGCTTGGAACTTTAGAATTGCATAAGATGAAAGTAAGATTCGCATACCTGTATAAACGATGTGGAAGCTTCTTCATCAAATGTCCATGAGCGAATTCTATCATTAAGTCTGAATAAACAAAACAAAAAGAAGAGAAACTAAATACACATTATAATATATACATACATATAGTATATGTACATTGGCCACATAACGGTAACTACTTCACACAGAATTAAAGCGACTTGTCAATATGAGTTAATAGACAATACTGAATTACAAGTAATTATACAATGGAGAATAATTTCTACATTGACTGGTCATAAGGGCGTAACCATTTTCATGCATGCCTAGTTTTTAATTGTTAACACTGACGGAACGCGTAGACCCTTTAACGAGAATGCATCTATATCACAGCCTTGTTATAGCTCAGACATGTACCCAAATGACGCACAGACATATCTCTGACTGGAGTACTGGGCAACGTTGTTAAACGAAGACTAAATGTTCTATGAGAGAGTGAGATTATACAAGTGATGATGAATGTAACTTTATAATTTTGCATGAATGAGACATGCAATACTCCATATTTAAGCAATATAACTAAACAACTAACTGTTAACACCTCACAGATTCACTGGCGGTCAAACCAAAACATGACTTCATCAGTCAATGAAATCCACAACAGTTAGTTTAAGCCAGCCACATAGGAAGGTGTAGACTTCCTGACTGGTTGGGTGGGGTCCTCGGAACAGCAAACACCAATGGCTGGAGACAATTGGTGATATGGCTCAATATCGTTCTCAATGGTTGGCGCAGATGCATCCACTCCTTGTGACTTATAATACCCAATAAAACTATATTGTTCTTCGATATTACTTTTCTTTTTGCCTCGTATCTCTGTTTATTACCTCTATTTTGAATCTCTTTTTACTTTCTTCTCTTGCTTTGTGTTCTGAGCGAAGTGTGGCGACTCGAACTGCTGCACATCGGTGCAAAGTTCTCTGTTGAAATCAGTCAATCAGTCACAGGAATAAACAATCAATAAGAAATATCTGACATTTGCATATCGCTGTAATTACAGATACACCGATATCGGTGCTTATAACATTAAATATTTATCTGAGCTGAGATTGAGGTCTTAATGTAGACGTTTGCATAAAAGTGCAGCTGTTCAAGTTGCCACATTTCATAAGTACACAAGTGTAAAAGGAAAAAATGCAAAGCAACTACAATGAAGAGAAATGTAAGGAAGAAAGTATATTTACATGGAGGATAATGAGAATTTCATCAATCTAGGGGCTCATAAAGAGTGAGTGAATACATCTGTGCTATTGACAACGACTTTGGACACCAACAGTCATCACCCATTGGTTCTTACAGTCTCTAGGACCTCCCTATATGGCTAAAACAAACAGTCGAAGACTTCATGGATTGATGACAGGTTTTGACTTGACCACCACTAACTTTTCACCAACATAAAGCAACATAAGCTGGCATTGTTCGGTGAGGAAAGCGATGGCTTAACATAAGTAGCACATTTCTTAGTCATCTCAATCGATAGAGCTTCACAACATTGACCTACTTGACCTCCTTACCTAACCCCAATATTACTCATCATACTATGCCATCCAACACGGGAGATAGAACGCAGACACCCACGGTAAAAAAGAAACACCTAGTCCCTTTAGGTGCCAGACCCTTAAAAACCCTGTCTCATAGCCAAAAAGAAGGACACAGAGAAATTCCGCACAGAGTATACGCCTTTTGATCAATAGCTGGACATCATATGCCTACGCCAGAGATGGTGTAAACTGATACTGGAAACAAACACTTCTTCGATGGATAACATTTACTGTACAAACTCCTTCAAAGCAACACTTAAGAATTAACCTAATATCCACTAGTGATTGACTGAAGAATGAAGTTATCTGAAGTTTTAGTGGAGAGTCTTAACCAGTGGAGTCCACGAAGTCGGTAATGACGACAAATACTCGTCAATGACATTGACCGGTAGTCGCATTATACATATATAACGAATTGGTAGAAGTTAAAATTCATCCCCCATTGGATTATGTTTCAGTGGCTTAATAGGTGACAAGCTCATTTCATAACCTGAAGGCCCTAAGTTCAATCCCCAGTGGGGTCACTGATGCGTACTGATGAAGAGTCCCAAACTAGGGCGAAGCGGCTGTCTATACTCCACGGATTTTACTGGTTCTCTAACTAGTTTCAGTTGATGATCGAAATTGAAAGCAATCACATTACTGCAAGCGTTTGTGGCATAGTGGTTAGGACGCTCGCCGACCATGCATATGGTCCGGGGTTCGATCCCCGGCCGATGCACTCCTTTACCTCGCTAAGCCAGAATTAAAAAGCTGGTAAAGAGAAAAGGTTGGGTATGAAGCTAGCAACCCCATCCTGTAAAAATAAACACTGCTACAGAAACTTCAAGCTTCTAGCTTGAAGCCCTATGTTCCAGTGGGAACGTGAAGGAATAAAAAAAAACATTACTGCAGAACAAAACTTGAAAGAGATGTAATAAGGCATCTTAAAAATGAATACACTTTAGACCACATGCAACATTCCTAGAGAAATATGATGCATGTCACAAACACACACACACACATACACCAAATGAAATAGAAATGAAAGGTTACTCAGAATCTGCTTGTATATGTGTGAACACTTATTGTTATGTTAGGCTTCATCAGACTGCCTAACTAGTCACAGCTAAATATTTGAAGAGAAGTTCGAACCTGTGGCCCACTAGTTGAAACGTGAGTTGCTTAAGAAACAAAATATATGAACTACAGATTCTCTGGAATGGAAAAATCTTCAACCAAACTTTTCGCGATACACTCAAAACAATCAGATTCTCAATTTTAAATTCCTTGAATACACAACGCTGAATGTTATAAGATATAAAGTGCAGAGGTATGCATGGAAAAAGGATTAGTTTAAGACGAATGCTCGATCGTGACCTCAGGTATATAGCGTACATGTCCATTTAGCAAATGATTAAACTGTTTGCTCAATGATTTAACTAAGTCATACTATAAATTTTAAAATATGTTAACAAACGAACATAAAAAACGAAAAATAGGACTAAGGAGAAATAAAATACAGCGCAATTTAATAAAACTATATATACATATATATATATATATATATTAACCTTAAGTATAAAATTCTAATAACAACCCACTAATGTGGGCTGTGAGTCATAAGTGATTGACATTTGAAGAAACAAATGCAAAACCGAAGATGTAAACACGGAGATATCCGTGATTAACAACTATCCATAAACGGAATACGTGCGTCAGTGGCATAGTGGTAGAACGCTCTCCGACCACGCATGTGGTCTGGGGTTCGATCCCCGGCTGATGCATTCCTTTACCTCGTTAAGCCGGGAATAAGACCGGTAAACAGGGAAGGCTGAGCATGAGGCTAGCAACCCCACCCCGTAGAAGTGAACACTGCTACCGAAAATTCAAAGCTCTAGCTTGAAGCCCTATGTTCCCCCTGGGAACGTAAAGGAATTTTTAAAAAAAGAACAGTTGCACTAACCTAAGATAGCCATAGCAATTGGACGACTTGTGAAAACATTGTAGTTCTTTGGATCAGATTTACGTGAACGCTAAGACAGAGAAAATTAAAAAATAAAACAATATTTGCTCAGTAAATAACAAGCGTAACTATTTTTTTTCTAAATAAACTTCAGACTAAATGTACTACTGAAAGAATAACACAGCGTATTACATATTAAAAGTAACATAAAGGGGATGGGGAAAACTTAAATATCAACAGGGGGTAAATAGACTGCAAATTAAACATTGTATTAAAATCGAAAAATTCAAACTGAGTCGTATTCACAGTTTACATAGTTCGAAGTAATTTCTCCCAGAAACTGAAATTATTCAGACCACAACATGTGACCTACTTGACACTATAATTGGTGATCAAGAAGGCAAGCATAATTGATTGACTGATTGATTGAGATGAGCAGAGGTGAGATCGACGTGATTTACACGCCACCGCATGGCCATGTCACTCATTTGAGGTCTAGCTCATCAACAGTGTACCCGGTATCACCGGTTTACTCAAATAACTAGCAAGAAATAGAGTGGACTTGAATCTATTCGGCTCTTTCTCAGCTAAATTAAACCAGGTCCATCATTGATGAGCACCAAACGAGCGAAACGGTCGTCTGGTGTTTGGATTACTTCGATGTGGCTAGCAAGCAGTACTGGTTGATGTGAGTGCTATACAGCGTATAGCTTCATACAATATTAACTGGTTTTTAGAGGAAAATCGATCGTCGGACCATAATTTTCAACTACAATATAGCGTGTACTACTGATAAGATAACTGTAAGTAGCATAGCGTGTGAGATGTTTCCTGCAAGAATATTGAATAGCGGAACAACAGATTAAATTGTGAAGAGATGAAATGAAAGATCCATTGTGAAACAGTATAGAAAGCTTAAAAGGAAGACGAAAGAAGCACTAAAATCGAAGAACATATGCAAATGAAGATTTCAATATTAGGATTATTGATATATGCATTTAGTGGAAATAGATCAGATAACTGAAACCTAAGCTTCTCCATCAACAGGAGAAGCCTAAAGAAAATCGTCTCTTTACGATCCTTGAGTAGCATCGATCCAACTACAAGCGGCACAGATAAGTATGTCACAGTGTGGTGACAGCCGTCTGCTAGCCAAAATTGTAGACACCAATTTACGTCAATGTTTACGTCTCAAATCGGAGTCACGAGATAAAACAATAACAAAGCCTAACCTTGAGAAACTCAACAACCAATCACAGCAGACTTAGCGTGGGTGGATGCAATTCGCAGATATATCATCGGAATGTCTAAGAAACGGTAAAAAAGAGATGGCAGAATAACCTTCAGCAGGAAAACAACCAATCAGAAGATGTTGCTTCTCTGCTAACAATAACGAATAATAATGTACATAAAAAAATCTATAAATATCTGTCGATTTTCCCAATAAACGATTCGTTGCCTGGCCCGGATCCAGGAAAGCAAAACAGACCTTCATTTCTCTAATATCACTGTGAAAACTTATGGTACTCAGCACAAAGAATTAAATCCGAATTTTCAACACCAAAGTCAAGTCAATACCACAAAATGGTTCAAAGACCCGGTGAGTAAGTTACGGAAAACATTCCCAAGAGGAAACTACAGACTTTCATCAGTAGCTGCCTTCGTGAGTTTGATAGTGGAGATTAGACGAACAACCAGTAAGGATATTAAAGAAAAGACTCTGACAACAAACAAAAAACAAGAACATATTGGCCAACAAATACGCCGAAGAGAACGGAGATAACCTGAACATGCACTGACAAGACTATTTCAGTGTAGTCACACTCAAAGTATGTCCACGAGTGAAACTCGAATAGAAAGCGATGAGTTGAGTGAGCATCCTGGAGTGACTTAAAAAATATCATATGAGAAGAAAATGAAAACTTGTGAGCAGTTGTACAGTCATCAGAGAACATAGCCCGTATGGAAACACATGGGGATTTAATGAATATGCGAGGTTGCGAAGAGTGAATGCATCTGAATGCACTAGGAACGATCTTGAGCCAATTTTCTGCAGTCATTAGTTCTTAGAATCCCGATGACACCGACCAGAAACTCTACACTTCTCTACTTATTATTATTATTCCCTTGGGTTCCTAGTGGAACATAGGGCTTCAACTGCACGTCTCCACTTGCTTCTGTCTTCTGATTGGTTCTTGTTTCGTTTATTCCCATAGTTTCTTGTTGGTGATTCTTTACGGCCATCTGATCTTCAGTATAGAGCGAAGACAGTTGTTGATAAAGGTCTACCTGCAACAGGCTGTTGGAAATATTCTTTGTGACCCGCCGCCAAGTTTCTCATCCGTATAGAAGAACTGACTGACTTGACGTTTGTATTGAAAATCCGAATCATTTTGTTGTTGATGCAGGCTGAGTGAGGAAGATTTCCAGATTGGTTTCAGATTGATCAATGTGTTTCTCGTTTTTCCAATTCTCAATTTTACATCTTCGTCCGTTCCTGCTGTAGTTGAGACAATGCTCCCTAGATAATGGAATGAAGTAACCTCTTTCAAATCCCTCCCGTGGATGGTGATTGGCGGTGGATGTTGCTGCTGCTGTTGTTGTTGCTTGGTTGGTTGGTTATTTTCATAACCTCCGTCTTGTCTATGTTCACCTGGAGTTCTGTCTTCGCTGGCTGCTTCTTCGACCGGTTTGCGGATAAATCTTTCGCCTTTTTCTACACTTCTCTACTTGGCCCAAACTAATTGTCAGAGATTTCACAAACTGATCACAGGTGTTTCTCTTTGACTAATCCCATCTATTTTCCAACCGAATTCTATGTCAGCTAACATTACTTGTTGAGGTAGGCGGTGGTTCAGCATACGCAACACGTGTCCTAACCGTCACAATCGGTACAAAACAACCAAACAGTTCATTTTGTCACAAAGACAAAATGTAGCTACAATATGATTCGAAGTAATCATCAAATAATTTTTTTTAAATTGTGTGTATTTGTGTGTGTGTGTATTACTGGATCATGGTTTCATATTTTATTTCTATGTCATCAACTAGAATGGTTGTTTATGAGACAACTAGTTTTAAACAAATAACTAATTGATAAGTAGGTTAATTTTTAAAAAATCAATATTATAAATTCAAATAAATAGGCGTACGTACATACAAGCAAAATCAGATGAAATCATAGTTAGTTAGTTAGTAAACACTAACAATAAATAAATTATGATAATTAGCAAGCAAACTTACAGCTTTATGTATTCTAACTTTAAAGCTAGTTTGAATATCATGTAACAGGGAACAGGCTAGCTGATTCTGTAGGCGAAAAAGAAAAAAAAGGGAATGAAAACAAGAGGTCATCTTCACTTGATTTTAAGTTATAAAGTAAGATTAGAAAACTAGGTGCAATACCAGTCTCCCTCTCCCTCTTATATACATATCCAACTGAATGACAATTGAAGTTGATATAAAAACGTGAAGAGCCGGAAGATCAAAACCATCGGTCATACTACTGCCTATCCAGAGGTCAGTTGGCTGAAACTCAGAGGTAAAAAGAAGACTCAATTTCAACTCAGCTGTAAAAGGTTCCAGTCGGATGTCATGTGAATGTGTTTCAAGTCATTGATCATTCATCACTATCATCCTACCTAGTCAAACCTCATTTTAAAATAAGCCATGTTGAGCTGAAGAAAATAATTGATCATCCATGAAACCTTATTTTGGTTGATGGTGAGTAGCAGTGTGGTATCCGGGATGTGTATTTCGTCCGACCTAGAACTCGTCATCTGGATGTAAATGCGTTCCTAGTGGGTGATGGTGTCCCCACTGAGAGTCAACCCCCGTACCCATCGTTCCAAACTACAAATCTCCATGAGAACACCACCACTCGCTGAGAATGCAGGTACACCTAACTGACGAGTCCTAAATGTAACGAAGTGAGGATCTTGGATTTTACTGTAAGTCACCACCAACTACAATAAATTCATGTTAATCTTTAGATATCGTCAAGGAATCCACAGAGAGCATCGGACATTTCGACTCAGCATAATGAGTCAAAGGGAAATGCAAAATTAACCTGAAAAGAAATACGTACGAGACCATTTGATAAACTGATTTTAATGCACTGAAATGAAAGACCAGTGACTTTTGTGGGTTCCCATGGAAATCTGATCCAAACAGCACTCGAATTTTGCAGATCAGATCTATTTACTAGAACATTAAACTGGTAATCTAGAGGTAGGCGGTTCCAAGCATGCTGTTCAACACTAATTTTTGTTTTCTATACTTTAGTTTGTAAGGGTTAGTTTTGTTTTTACGAGTTGATCACAGATTGATATCAGTTAGAGAACCATTGAAAACCAGGGAGTACTGGACATAACTAACCCTTAAAAACCAAACCATAGAAAATTAATCTGATGCTCGCTAGTGACTTGCTACAGAATCCAGTTTCCTGGAGTTCTAGTGAGAAGTCGTGACCAGTGAGGGTCAACCAGTCAAGTGTGAGGATGGATGTCCCACCAATGACATTGGTTGGGGTCGCGCTAAATCAGGAATTGGTAGAAGTTAGAATTCATGGGCTGGTTGGCCATTGAATCGGGTCCCAGTGGCTGAATGGTATACGAGCTTGCCTTGTAACCTGAAGGTCCTGGGTTAGAATCCCAGTGGGTGCATACTGCCGATGATTCCCAAACTAGGATGAAACAGCTGTCCAGTACTCCCTGGTTTTCAATGGTTCTCTAACTGATATCAACCCGTGATCAACTAATTTTTGTTTCGAAAGCTCGACCATTACTTAATTATGGAAAATACACATCCAGCCATGAATATAAGAACAACAAAGTTCAGCGAAGAGTCTCTTTTCGGCGAATTCATTCACTCTTTGCTGTACAGTCGCACTTACATATAATTATCCTGTATGTATGTGTGTGTGTACATTAGGATTGTCAAACAAAAATAAAAATTAGTTAGGGTTACTGTTTACGCCATCAAAATGTTTCTAAAATATGATGAATAATCAAAATTGAAATTAGGGGGGGGGGGCGTGAAGATTGGTAAGTATTGACAAGAGTTGAGTAATATGAAATAGGATGGTAATGGAGACATGACTCCGAAAAATAAATTATGTAATAGGTAGAAAGAGTAAATAAAGGGTTGGTTAAGAAGAAGATGTTACTAAGATGCCACACAAAAATTCAAAATACAAAAAAAAGAAAACAAAACATTATTAACAAAGTCGTAGAACTTGGAATTATACCCAAGGTAGAAGGAGGGAATGGAGAAGTTTCTTCTGTGTGCATAAATCAGGGCTTTCTATGCGGATTGCTAAGGTCTCCTCGGCAATGCAAAGTATACGGAAGCTTGCCGTATTCGGGAAGCTACTTTGGACTTTGTAGATGAATTTGAATGAATTCTTCTCGCATACTGAGTGACCAGTGTTGACCATATATTCGATTACAGAAGTTTTTATTGATCCACTGTTACCTTGTCGTAGCCAAGCGGGATAATGTTCTTTGACTCTTTTAGATAAAACACGTATCGAACGACCTACATATCTTGCTCCACATGAGCGATAAACATAGAAGTGGTCAAATGAGATAGTTTATCTTTGGAGTTGTTGAAGAACAGTGGGCGGCTTGAGAATACCAATCGTAATGTAGCAGCAGAAAGGTGTTCTTTTCAGGGCGTTAGATATTCTTTTCCTTAAGATGTCTGTCAAAAGATTGTCTTCGAACGCCACATTCATGTGCAGTATCTTCTTCGGCACAGCGATGGATTGTTCTTTGTTGATTTTCAGCTTTATATCTTTATCTATAAAACGTGGTGGATAGCCGTTCTCAAGTAGTGTCTTCCTCAAAAGAGTGATCTCTTCTTCGACTGATTCGGGGCTACATACTCTCTGGATTCTAGTCGCAAAAGATATTATTTGGTTCCACTTGCGATTGATGCGTACCCAACTGTAAAAGTTGGTCAGCTGGCCATTCCACCTAGGCCTCCGACACGTGCCCCCATTAACATCCTATTTCATATTACGCAACTCTTGTCAATACTTTTTAGTTTAGTTTGACAATCCTAATGTATATATATATATATATATATACAAATATATATTGCTGATTTTTGTCCATAATACCACGTCAATGTTACAATTTAAACAAATCCATTATTTTCTTTTAAATTTCCCCTCACTTCTTGCGTTCCAAGTGTAAAATAAAGCCTTACACATTGAAGTTGCAGTAGCACTTGTGCTGTTTTTACTGAGTGAGATTACCAGCCACACGTCCCTCATTTCCAGATAGCTTATTACCAGCAAGTACACTAAGTGAGGTGTACAAGCACATCGGAGATGGGAATCGAACGCAGACCATTTGTGTGATTGAAGGGCATTCTGCCACTGAATCACTGATGCACAATCCACAATATCACATCCTAATTTATTTTACTGCACTCAGTATAAGCAAAAAGATCTGGATCTTCAACAGTAACGTGAAGCGACTGCTTCTATGGGGTTCAGAGGATTGGCCTGCACATCGACAAAAGCATTTTCAACAGGCTACTGTAGACTTTAATCAACAGCTGCCTTCACTCCATACAGAAGATCAGACAGCTGGCCGGAAACGATAAGCAACAAGGAACTTTGGCAGGCTGCGAACCAATCAGCAACCTATCGCCCAACAAATATGCTGCTGTAGGAAATGGATATCGGTTCGAAACACTCAGAAGAGACCGTTGAATGACATTATGCACCAGGCAGAACCTCAAATGCAACCCAAACGGGAAGCGAGCGACAAGTTGGGCATCTGAGGTTTGGAGGCGATCGTGTGAAGAGGAAATTACAGCTTATGCAGCAGTCCTGGAGCCATCTAAAAAGGACTGCAGAAATGTGCTGTTGAAGCCCTGTGTTCCACTCAGAACTCAAAGGAATAACAATAAATAGTGTATCGATTATTTCAAAGAAGATTATTAAAACCTTTTAACATACAGTGAGGCACACAATCATTTATTAATTATATTATAAATACGGATATCAATGAAGTATTACTAAACAACAGCATGTAGTGAGTGAATATGAACAAAAAGATGCTATAGAGTATCTATTTTACAAACAGTAAAATAGATCTTTGTGTATATCTCTGAAGGTTATTTATTTAACTCAGCGTGAAATTCAATACTATAATAAAGATATAGATAAGTTGAACAGGTGCTTTTATTGATGACAGAGAAAGCAACCATGCACAACAAACGTAACAAAAATATAAATTTAATCATTGTACTTATTTTGTATTTAATTTAGAAAAGCATTAAATTTCAAAGTATATTCAATTCATTCAATGTTAACAGAATTCTCAAATGCTAAGTACTTTTGGATGAAAATATGAGTAGATTTGTACACCCATGACAATGATTACATACACCCCTATGGATTGAACATTCTGATTATATCATAAAATTAGCAATGAAATCTCAAGTTCTATCACACTAAACTAAGCGAATAATAGTTGGAGGATTTCATCATGATCTGACATCGGTTAGAGAACCATTACAAAACCATCTGGGAGTAGTGGACAGCTGTTTCGTCCTGGTTCTGGACTCTTCATCAGCATGCACCCACCACAAGGGTTTAGAACCCAGGACCTTCTGGTTACAAGGCAACCTCGTAGACCAATGGCCCATGAATTACATTTTCTGTCGGATCATGATGAGATACTCCAACCAATCAAACAAAATCCCTACAAAACCAGCAATTGAAGATTGATCGGATGCTCACTAGCGACTGGCCCTATTCAGGCAGTTAACCTGGGGTTCTAGTGGGAAGCTGTGACCAGTGGGGTACAGCAGGTTGAAGGTGAGGACAGTTACTCATCGAAAAAGACACTGTGAAGTGGTCACGCTATGTCATGAATTGGCAGAAGTTAGAATTCATGGGCTGGCTGGCCATTGGATCAGGTCACAGCGGCTTAACGGTCTACGAGCTTGCCTTGTAGCCAAAACGTCCTGGGTTCGAGCCCAGGTGGGTGCGCACTGCTGCAGAGTCCCTGCTGGTTTTCCAATGGTTCTGTAACTGATGTCAACTCATGATGAAATCCTCCAACTAAACGAAATCCCCACAAAACCAATACTTGAACATAAGGCAATATTATATTTTCCCTACCTCCATAATATAGGAAAATTGGGCGCAAAATTAGGCAGGTTCATCATCGAATTTACGAACGAGGGACAAACAAGATCTATTTGTAGTTCTCTTTTAGCACACCTTGTAGATAGTGAGCGTATAGTTGATGTTAATACGGCATTTTAAGTTATTTATCGCATTCCGATTAGTCTTAATTTTGTTTTACGAGTTCGTCTTCTGCATACAAACACCTGAAGCCATAGGAATCAACTTGAAGAAGCCAAACCTGTGAGTGTTCAGAAGAAATTCATACAGCCACTTTCCTTACTTTGGTCATCGTTAAATGAATGTATAAACCGGACTGCTTCGTCCCCCTCCCCCTAAACATTTAAAAATTATGAAAATTTTAATTGTTCAAATTATTTTACTATTTTTCTAACTACTTCATCTTGAATTACATGTTATCATTGCAGTGATCATTTCTACCCTTTAATTGTTTGAATTATCTATCTTGGTTATTATCAAGCCCCATGACATGTTGATATTAATTAATTATTGTTAACAAACATATCACCAGTTGATAGGTAAATTGTATTGTAATAAAAATACTATAGACATCAGAGTAGAGCCAGAGACGAGGATCTAATTGAAAAGTAAATATTTCTTCGCTCAATCCTTTTGCTTTCTAAATGTCTAAATGCGGATTCATTGATGCCTACACATTTTGACTAATTGACTGACTGACTGCGTCAAACTTTACACAAAAGTGCAACACTTTAAGCTGCCACACACTCCTTATATAATACATAAAGATTGAGAGAAAATGCAAAGGAAGTATAGTGAACGGAAACGTACTGGAGAAAGAATCCGCAAATGCAGGAAAATGAGGACATCGTGGATAAAGGAGGTCAAGGGTTCGATTGCCGACCGAAGTGCTCCTAAAAGTCGCTTAGTCGGTAGTAAGCTCAGTAAAGTGGGGTGGTAGCACGTGAGGCTAGCAATTATAACCCGTAAAAAAAATAAATACAAATGCTACTGGAAATTCAAAGCTGAAACTTGGAGCTCTATGTTCTACTGTGAATACGAAGGAATAAAATAAAGAATAATAATAATAAACAGTAAATGAATACATCTGAGTCATTGACAACGGTTTCGATCCATATAAGCACCAGTGGGACACTTCATGGATTGATGATAGGTTCTCATTCGACCATCCGTAACCTTTTTCCAACCTAATACTATATCAGCTAGCCTTATTTATCCTGAAACATAATGGCTTGACATAAGTAACACGTGCCCTGAACACATCTCTCAATCGATGTAGCTTCACGACCTGATCGATTGACTTCCACTCCTTGCCTACTATTCTACGCCTAACTTCAATATTTCTCAATATACTATGCCGTTTAAGACACCTATAGTCAAATACAACGAGCCTTTTCATATCTTCCAAAATATCCAGTATTAAGCAAACAACAACTCAGCGTGATTATTTGAATTGCAGGATATCTTCAATGTTTAACTGTGTTATTAACACTAGATAAACAAAATTAGCTATTACACGTTAATTGAAAAGGTGGAGTGAAATCACGTTTGTTTCTCTAATTCTCCGGTGTCATTACTCGGTCTTAATGATTGGAATAGTAGGTGATAACAGATTTGCAATAACTATGTCTTGATTCACCACACTAAACAGCACGTTATTTGGTGAAACACCTTCATTTCTGCATGCAAACTATTGATATCCTGCAAAAACAACTTTCAAGAGTTGATTTGTAAGGATTAGATTTGTTTTTACGAGTTTGACCACGGATTGATATCAGTTAGAGAACCATTGAAAACCAGGGAGTACTGGACAGCTGTTTCGTCCTAGTTTGAGAATCATCGGCAGTACGCTGGCTGCTAGCTGGATTCAACATAGAACTTGGCACCAAAGTGCAGCAGTTCGAGTTGCCACGTTCCAAATAGCACACAAAGGTAGACAAGAAAATGAGTGAAGAGAATCAATAGAGTTTTGACAAGTATAAGAGTGAAACAGAATGAGTAATGGTAGAAAGGAATATGAAAGATTACAGAGACTGAATACATCTGCGCCACTGACAACGATTTTGAGCCATGTCACCTATTGTCTCCAGTCATTGATTCTTCGGCAGTACGCACCCACCACTAGGGTTCGAACCCAGGACCTTCCGGTTACAGGACAGAGTTTCCTGGAGTTCTAGTGAGAAGTCGTGACCAGTGAGGTCCATTTCAGTCAAGTGTGGGGATGGATTTCCCATCGATGATATTGGTTGGTGGTCGCGCTAAATGCATCACGAATGGGTAGAAGTTAGAATTCATGGGTTGGCCATTAAATGGGATCGCAGTGGCTGAATGGTATACGAGCTCACTGGCTTTGTAACCAGAGTCATGGGTTCGAACATCGGTGGTAGGTACGTATCGCTGATGATTCCCCAACCAGGATGAAAAAGCTGCCCAGTATTCCCAGGTGGCTTTCAATGGTTCTATAACTGATTTTAATCTGTAGTCAAACTTGTAAAAACAACTTCCCCTTTTTCATTTCCTTCTCGAAAATATCGACATTACGTAATCGTTCGAGTGAAAGTTCAATAACATATAACCAGACGAATTAGTTTTTTGATTACACATAGTCTCCATCGACAAATCTGAATAGATATCACACACACACCCACAAAGTATCCGATTGTAAAAAGGTCTAGTCGACTATTGTAAACCAAGTCATTTTGGGATTAGAGTAAATAACTGTTAGCTTTGGGCAATGGAGGAGTGATTCACCAATAACTGGAGTCAGTTGTAGTGATCAATTGGTTTATTATTGACCTTTATTTTTCAAAGTAAATTGTAAATAACATCAAGCGACATTAGGAAGGGAAACACTATCATTGTATGCTTTGAACACAGGCACAAATTATTTACACTCATACAAATCACCCAAAGACTATCCTGTTAAATATATTTTGCACCTATTCCGGAAAAATCAGTTATCGTCCCTATTAGTAGATGATTAGGCGAATTCTTTCCAAGAAGGTTTCGTATTTGGCACAGTTTTCATATTCACTAGTGTTATCGCCTTGTATGACGAAGGTATGACAAGGTATGACAAGTAGCCTATAGTAAAATTCAACTACTAAAGCCGTTAAACTCACTAGTAAAGGGAATAAAATTCCCACTTGAATCGGAAAATGAACAAGAAGAATTAGCTATGTTAGATTGTAAGATAAAACGAACAGAAGAAGGTGAACTGCACACTAGCGTTTATAAAAAGCCAACGCATTCGAATAGATATTTAGACTTTAATTCATCTCATCTATTCGTTATCTATAAAGGCAGGTTTAGTTAAGTGTCTAACAAACCGAGCAGTAGCACTAAGTAGTACAAGAAAAGATCTAAATGACGAAATGAAACAGAGAGAAGAAGCGTTGGTATCAAATAACTATCCTATAAAATTCATTAGGAAGATCAGAAAATGCCAAAAGCAAAATAAAAATAACTGTGAAACTAATAATGATAACATAAATAAGAAAGAATATAAGGCATCTACAATAGTTCTACTACATAAGGAAGGGAAATCTGAGACTCTAAAAAGGATTCTCAATAAGGCAGGAATTAGGGTGGCATTCAAACCTACAAACTCACTCAGAGACAAGCTCTGTAGACTAAAGAACCCTTGTGAACCGAATTAAACAAAATAATATAATTTACAAAATACCTTGCAATGACTATGAGTTAAGTCAACTACATAGGTCAAACTGGTAGATCAAGAGTAGTGAGATTGCATGTCAGAACATAAGAATTTAGCTAAGGTAAGAATGATTGATCCCATGAAGATGCGTAATTTAGAAAAAAAACTCAGCAATAGCGCTGCATGCATTAACACACAACACGGTGGGTGGGACAGATTCAAAATTCTAAAGAGTTATATAGGTAGTTGGAGAGAGAGGTGGTTGATTACTGAATCCTGCTTGGTTTATCGAGTCTACACCCAGCACATGCAACAGAAATGAATCAACGCAAGCACCAGAGATATGGAAGATATTATTGCCAGTCAAACCAGAGGGTAATAAATAATCTTAAAATGTGTTTCAGTTCACATTAAAACATTCTAATAAGTTCCTTATTTCTACTATAGAAACACCTTATTTCCAATCTGATTGTATTTTATTGATAACACTAATAATATTATTTCCGAAAGTACTTTATCTTGTGTGTGTGAGTGCCTTGATATGATTATGAGCAACAATTTGTGCTCGGGAGGTGGTCATCAGCAAACATTACTGTACAACACTGAGTGACTGATCAAAATAAAATCTTTTCAATAATAGGGGTCAATGATCCATCTATATAAATAACATCAGGTATGAAAGATTTTCACAATATTTACGCTCAAGTTACTGTCTTGTTACAATGAATGAAAATATAAGAAAGGTTATCAAAATGCTCCAAACAAACACTTACCTGAGTAATACAGCAAATAATAATAAGGCAAAGGTGACAGCTATTGAGTGATTCTTGAGCTGAACAAAAATAAAACGTAAATTACATGCAGAAACTAAAGCAGCAGTGTATATTTAATATTACATGCAAACTTTAAACTAATAACGTGAGTTAAGTGTAAGAGTTTTGTACTATATTGAAAAACACTATAAACAACCTAAACTGGCTACTAACTCAGCTTCAAAGAAAACCATGTTCGTGAATTTAGAATTCGAAGGTGTTCAGACTTCATTATATGCTCAAAAAAAGTCTTTCTAAATCAGTCAGCAGGATGTTCTTTGCACTTAAACTCCAATCGACCTTCACCAGGCGTGAAATGTACTTCGTCTGTGCAAAAAGACAAGTCCCCTTGTCTGACTGCCTTCATACGCATTTATAGGTTCATTTGTTCTTTTAGAGCAATATACATCAGCCGTAACCAGTGAATGCTTTCCACACGGATACGGGAGCACATTTCAGCATGGTTTTTACAAAGGAGAAAGGAAGACTGTGAAATGCTTTATCCTAGAACGCTTGATTGACTCCTGTCACTCAACCAACCCTAACTTGCCGCGTATTTTTTGTTACAAACTTCTTAAGATATGATAGAGAAGATTTGTAGCTCAGGTGGATGATTTTGATGTGGTTGTGTTCTCTCAGCTGGATAGTTAATTTGCGAAGCCTTCATTGCCCTACTAGGCGACATCTTCAGCGCATACTTCAATTTGAAGTGAGCCTTTAAATTTCTCCACGAGTTTATTAATCATCGCTCCCGATGACCTTGGACGTGATTGGTTGTTTCTGTGTGTTTTCACACCTTCTAGGCTACTTGTATTGGAAATGATTGTTTCTTTGGCTTGAACTTTGACCCTTTGTGTGTGAGGTTTCTTTCTTATCGGTTGATAAATTTTGTCAATCTCTATGTTTCTATTGATTGATGATTCACTGGAATACCGGGCTTCTAAAAATGCTCTGGCTAGCATTCTTGTTGTTTCCTCTGTCTAATATTTGAACATTGTCCCAATCGAATTGATGCGAGTGGTTGTCTGTAGTGGATGTCATGTCTTTTGACGGCTAGCTTATGTTCATGGATACGAAGACGAAGGGGACGTCCACTTTGACCAATGTAGTGTTCTTCGCAGTTGATACAATCTATTTTGTAGATGATGTTGGTTTTATCTTCATTCGCTGTTGAGTCTTTTGGTTGACATAGAATTGAGTGAAGTGACTTTGTTGGTTTGTGTACGATGTCAATTCCTAAAGGTTTGAAGAGTCTTGTAGTGATTTCTGAGATATCCTTTATATATGGTAAGGCAATTTTCTTTGTGCTTTCCTTGGAGGCTTTTGGTTTGATAGGTTGGCTTGGGGGTATATGTCTTTTGATGAAATTCCGTGGATACCCATTCTTTTGGAAGACGTCCATGAGATATCCTTCTTCAATTTTCCATGAGGTGGGAGTGCTGCAATGAGTCCTGGCCCTCTTGAATAGTGTTTGTATGCAATTCCTCTTGTGTGCTATTGGATTGTTGCTGTTGTAATTGAGGATTTGGTCTGTGTGAGTTGATTTTCTATAGACTTGAGTTTCTAATTCTCCTGACACATACAAAGGGTCAAAGTTCAAGTCAAAAAAATAATGAGTTCCAATACAAGTAACCTAGAAGGTGTGAAAACACACAGAAACAACCAATCAGGTCCAAGGTCATCGGGAGAGATGATTAATAAACTCGTGGAGAGAAATCTAAAAGCTCACTTCAAATTGAAGTATGCGCTGAAGATGTCGCCTAGTAGGGCAATGAAGGCTTCGCAAATTAACTATCCAGCTGAGAGAACACAACCACATCAAAAACTTCTTAAGACAACAGAAGTGTTAATAGTGTTGAACATTGAATCGTCTGTTTATTCGAAATGGTCTTCATTTGGCAGGAGACAAGTAAGCTATCGTTGCGTAATCGTATATTCGTTTGGCAGAAGACAGGAGAAATACAATCAAAAGTATAATTGTACATTCTATTAACGTTTATTTACAGACTTTGCCGACAGCACAACCTATACTTTTGTCTCATTATCGATGGAAGAATAAACAATTGTATTGAATTTCGGTTTCCTTTTATTCTCCGTTAGCTACTGTGCATAGTATTAGCCATATTAGGCAGTCTTCTGAAACCATCGATAGGTTCAGAATAATTGTGGTCTGGATATTTGATAAGACAACTTAACCATTCATGAATTTAAGCCAGACCTTTGTGTACAAAAGAAGTATGCACAATCACTATTTCTACCTTGACCGTAGAGGGATAAACATTCATTTATTTATTTATAACTAATTCACTATTATCACTCGCAAATGTTCCTTTTGTACATTTTCTTACCCTCTTCACACTTCTTAAATGGACGCTCAACTATATTTCTCACTCAACAGCTAATTTAACCTTTAACAAATTTCTAACCATTTCTTCCTTTGTGCCGTTGAGTACTACGTAATTTACAACTTCTATTTTTAATTCTAAAGCAACTTCTGAGTAATCATATCAATTGTCACTCCCTGTTACTCAATAATAAACTAATATACATTTTCGGTAAGTATAGATACAACTGTACAGCCTCTGAAGATGATTTCGTCGATAAAGAAAAAATGTTTCGCTGAATTTCTGATATTTTTGGCCATGTTAAGATCTATTTTATCAAACTTTTCATTATGTTGAGTAGAGAATTATTTATATCAGTTAGAAAAAGAGTATCTTCGCTGGAAAATTTTTTTAATTTTAACTTTATTCCTTTGCTTTCCAAGTGGAACATAGAGCTTCAAGCTGGAGCTGTGAAGTGTCAGCAGCAGTGGGGTTGCTAGCCTCATATCCAACCTTCCCTTTCTACCAGGTTTACTACTGGCTAAGCAAGGTAAAGGAGTGCGTTGGCCGCGAATCGAACCCTTGATCCCTTGCTTGATTGGTCAGTGTCCTACCACTGAACCACTGACGCTGAATATTGTATCCTGCGTCGGTAGCACAATGGTTAGGACTCTCGCCGACCATGCAGATGATCCGGGGTTCGATCCCCTGCCGACGCACACCTGATATCTATGGTCGGCCTGCAAAAATTTGCGCTACCGATATCACAAGCTGAAAATTCCATACTTGTACCAAAAAAATACGGTGTGGAATCAAGCTGTAATCCAAAAAAAGCTATACATTTAACGCTTATGATACATAGGCAAAGACGATTGGCTTCACTGACGTATTCCACCACAAAGGTATAAGCAGTCGGTAGACAACTTTTGAAAACCGATTAGTATTTCTTTTCATTGGCATAAAGCAAACTCATTACTCATACAATATTCATATACTTACTTTTAGCATCTTGCATAACAACAGAACAATATTCTAATAAATCTGCCAGTAAATTTCTTGGTTCTATTGAAGGTGCATACAAAGAATCCATGTCTAAATTGAAACCATTCAATTGTCCATTAGCAAAAGATGAAGTTGTATGCCGTCGACATTTACCATGACTATTATTATTATGATTATTATTAGAACTTTTAGTTGAATTATTTGGTGAGGATAAACTCTGAGGACTTGATGATCTAGTACTACTATTATAAGTCATAGTAGTAGTAGTAGCAGCAGAAGTGGCAGCCGTCGTCGTAGTAAGTACTGGCACAGCTCTACCGGGTGATACAAAATGTGTTGTATCCAGATAGCCGACCATAGATTCTGTACTAACAGCTTTTAAAATTCGATAATCTAAAGTGATAAAAGAA